>JAFNEN010000073.1:1282500-1682500 GCA_019343175.1 Oedothorax gibbosus | reverse complement strand
AAATAGGAATAGAATTGGAAACATTCAATTTTGACTCAAACATCTTCAATACAAATGTTAAACAGTAAATTTCTATGGTAAGAGTTTCTCTTTTTCTAAAATAATCATTCAGAATATTTTTTGTAAATAATTAGACTGAGTGAAGGGACCCTCGGAGCACTTTCCATAAACCCCTAAGTTATGGCAACCATGAACAAATACATACATAAGTTGATTTTAAAAGTGAAATAATCTTGGTAAACAGGTACAAAAATAGATAGAAAATGATTAGAAAAGATTTTTTTTTTTTTTAATTTAAAGAACAGTTTCTCGAAATAAATATTATTAACATTAACCGGGTGAGGTATAGGTAATATGGATTGACTAATTTCTTAAGATAGCACTTTCAATAAGATGACAATGGCAAGAGAAGGGGGAGAACAGACAGATGGAGATGGCATAAGAACAGTTTTTTTTACCATCACAAAGCTTGTTATGGTTTGATAGTCTTTAGTTTCTGCTACTTTATACCGGCCTCTTCCGGCCGATTTCACAACATAAAGTCTCTGACAAATAACTCCATATGATTCTTCCACATTTATATCAAAGTCTAGTTGTTCAATCATGATGATGAACAAGACTTTCACAAATATTTACAACAAAAAAACTTTTTTCAATATTGATTCAATATTATGAAGTGGAGAGTTGCCTATTTTCGCTTTACTATTCACAACAAACGTGGAACTCTGCTGGACTGCTGGATCTGGACTCTGACGGCATTTGACTACATTTCTTTTCTTCTGAACTTCTTCTAAACTTAACACATTGAAAGCACGCTTAGTAACTACCCCAATCATTTAGACAGGACGTCAATTTCATAGCACCTTCTATCAGTGTACTGCGCTTTCTGTAACGTTATGAGTGGTAACAGTTTCAATTTAATATAAACTAGGGGTGTGTAACATGACACGACTTTCAATTACCTCACAATAAATGAAGTTAATTTCAATAACTTTAAAACCTAAAAATTTCGATGGCAGCTACCCCTTGAGGCAGCGCAATTTTCTCGAAAACATTATTATAGTGGCTAGAGGAGATAGTGTGCCGTTCTCAATGGGAGAGTTGAACTACGAACTACTCTATGAGTTGGAACTAAACAAGCTTAGTAGTTAGTACTGGACGAATTCCGCTGAGCGGCGCTGCTGTCGTCTCCACCGCGCCGTTAGGCTATGTCCTCACTACGACGCTAAACGCCACAAAGGCAACAAAACTTGACAACCGCCAAGCGATGCAATCGCGGCCGGTGTTTTCGCCAAATCGTAGTTTTTTTTCAAACGCATGCATCTGGATGTCTTTGATCCAGGGGTGCCTACAAGGAGGGGTCAACGACGCAGACTGCGTCGTTGAAATTTTAGGGGGGGGGGTTGAATTTTTTATAAAAATTATTAATAAACAGCCAATCTTGATAAAAAAAACTCAGCTAACTCTTATTCTTACTCATTATCTGCCCCCCCCCCCAGCCGACGCAACACCGGGGGGGGGGGGGGGCCTCAGAACTTGTACTCTGGCGAATTTTTATTTGGTTTAAAATAAAACACAAAGTGGCAAGATAATCAAAAGTGGCTCCAATTTTTTTTTATATTTTGCCTTCAAAGAATAGGGATGGGCAACCATAGGATGGGCAACCATAATTCAAAGCAACACCAGGGAAAAAAGGAGTTATAAATTATGTTCGTTGGCGTCTACCAGACGATACGATTTCTGACAATTATTTCCACAATAAACAATCCGATCACTGTAACAAAGTGTAAACACTCATAAATCGCACGCAGTTTATAAAACATTTCGGTGAATTGATGACGTTCGCATTATAGTTTGCCAATGGAATCAATGAGATATTCCCGCCATATTTTGCAGCTGGCTCATAAATCTTTCGAACTTAACTTTGTATAACATTTTTACGCATTAATGACCTTCGGGTAATATTTTTGACTTTTTCCCGCCAAATTAGACTCGAAGCCAAAATAACTATATGATTGCTTTAGAATCAGTAGGAAAATACTTGTCGTCTTGTCTCAAATGTGACGGGTCTGGGTAATTGAAGATAATTAAATAGTGCAATTCCGAGTTTCACGGTAAGAATTTTGTTATATTTAACTTTAATTTTTTAAATTTTAGGTTTTTTTTAAGTGAAGCAATCTCTGTAAACATTATAAAATAATTCTGATGTGTTTGATAATGTCAAATGTGTTGCATTAAATAAAAAGCTATACCAAGATAAACTTTTTTTATGCATTAAGAATTGAGGGAATGAATTGGAAGCCGTTTTTAAATGGATCACGTGTCCGGCTATTTTTATTGTTTTAAAAAATAATATAATTACATAAATTTTGAGCGGAATTTTTTACCAATTATTTAGATTCCGATAGCTCTGGCTGTAAAGAAAACCTTTTTAAAGGAAAATTAAAAATAGCTTGTAATTCCGTATTATAAAAGATATTCCAAAAGGTGCTTCCCTTTTTTGATTAGGGGCAACTCTGCTTTGACCTATCAGTAGAAAAATATGTAAGAAGAAAGTCAGTACTGGGGTTTTAATTCTTGGGATAAAGTTAAGTTACCCCATTCGATGGTACTTGAAATATCATTTTACTATAAGGTTTTCTATATACACCGTAAAGATGTAGTTAGAGGCTACTTTGGTTAGGTACTCCCATTTGCCCATATAAATAAAAAATCCTCACCGTTTTTTTTTTTTTGGGGGGGGGGTAATAATTTTCTAGGGGGGGGGGGTGCGTCGTTAGCTCTGGGGGGGATCGGCACCTCTGCTTTGATCTGAACATTTAAACCGATGCTGGTCCTGGTGTTGTGCTAGAAAAGTAGAATGGGATGAAAATATTTCATTGCTTGGTTTAGCGCGAGACCTTGATTTCAATATTGATATGAAAAAATTAAATTTGGTTAGTAATATTAAAACACAGTGTAACAAATTTAATTGTAGGTTTTAATAACATAGATTTTTAGCTTTTATTGCATTCGAATTGGAAATGCTTTGAGATTTTTTAATTCATTTTTTTATATTTTTCATACTAATTAAAGTTGGCCCAAACCTAATAGCCATTGTGCGATTTTGATTGTCCATGCCAAGTGGCTCGTTCGACTATGGACCTTCAGTTGACTTTCCAATCAATCAAGCTTGTACTCATTGTGTAGAAGGTGGTCGAATGAAGAGCTGAGTATATTCATGACCTACCAGACCCGTATACGAACCCGGGTCTACGAAATAAGAGCAAGAAGCGTTGACCACTACGCCAGAGTGATTGTGCATAATATTTTTATGGTAAGAGTTAAATAACAAATTAAAATTTTCCTTAATATATAAAAAAAAGAAAAGCCTTATAATAAAAAGAACGTGTTACAGCTAGATTTTTTAAATAAAAAAATCATTTTGAGGCAAGCACATAATCAATAAAGGTCATATAAAAAAGTGCCACATTTTTTTTTTAAATAAAAGACAATAATTGCTCAAAATATTATATAAATGATATTTTAATAAATAAATAAAAATAAATAATCTTTACTAGTATATAAGTTTATTAATAATTTATACCAATAATAGTTCATTATTATTATTGGGTATTAAATTGATTTCTAAAACTGTACTTAAAGTACCCCTACTCCATTGTCATAAAAATATTAATGCTAATAAAATGAAACCTAATCTCTATATATTAAAAAATATATAATCAATAAATGTTTCAAAATCTAAATTTGTCCACCTAATTTTAAATATTATTTTAAAACTCTGCTGTTGACAAAATAACATTTAAGTCACGCATAAGTTTAAAAAAAGGATTAATATAAAAACACAAGCAAAAATACTTTGCACAAATCCCAAACTAAATGCAGAAATTTACAGTCTTGAAAATTTAATTTTAATTCAATTGATTGAAAAGTAGTTTATGTATTTTTACTTCAATTACCTTTTTTATTATTATTTTTCTCTTTATTTTTTTATTGACAATAGCAACCCTAGAACAAGTTAACATGGCTTTAAATAGCAAAAGTTGCCAAAGTTGTTGCATCTCTTTACTTGCAACATTTTTCAGGGTTACTTGGCGAGAGTGGAATTTTAATTGCTTTTTTGGCTCCAGATTTGGTTATTTGAAAATTTCCAAATGATAAATTCGGTTTTTCTCTCTCAAGTTACCATAGCGCAAGACACACCAAATCAGAGTATTCTCGTAGACATTTGAGGCATGCGTTAATAAGCTAAAACACCGTGCGTCAAAGTTGAGGTGCAGTAACCGTGCGCAATGTTTTCGTTGACGCATGCATTACAAATTGCGGTTGTTGTTGTCCGGTTTTTGTTGCTTTTGTTGCCCTTGTGGCGATTGTGGCGTAGTCAGGACATAGCCTTAAAGACTGTCCATCAGACGCCACCTACCGGTCGTCCCTCAATAGTAACTCTATTGTAAAATCGCGACAGTTTTCGAATGCATATCACAAGAAATTATTGGAATATTTTCACGCGGTTTGTGTCGTTAGACAGATTTGACTTTAATGATACATTACCTTTTTGTTATTTTTGTTTAAATTTTTATAAAAAAAAATTACGTAAAAATTAACTTTAACTTCATTTTATTAAAATTGAGAACAAGATTTTTAAAAAGTGAATAAGTAAATATCGAAATTGAACATTTCTGTCTTATACTTGACTTTAAACTTTAAAATTGGATAATTTGAACTTGAGATATTGATTAAAATGTGAAGACAAGTGCTAAAAAATTGTGCAAAGCCACGCCTCCCACAGGAACCTATTCCCTTCTCCGGGTTCATTTAGTTCGGACAGTAGGTTATCAAGGACGGGGGAGCTTCACAAGTTCACATGTGGTCTTAAGCGTCGTGGCCGGGGGGGGGGGGGGGGGGAGACTTTTTCCACCTTTGAAAAGGGAATTTCTTAGAAAACCGCAGTTGCTGGGGGAGGGTGCGAGCATGGCTATGCGAGTGTCTTTTTATTTTGTATTTTCTTAGTGCTTTGTCAATGGAACACGTTGCGTTCTTCGTCCCCAGGTAGCACAACAATTTTGGCCAATGTCGCATGAGTATCGGCCAAACTTGGAGCGTATCGGATGAAAGCGATCATTTTCTACCGATTTAAACAGATTTCCCCGTTCTTTGAGGTTTCATTCAGGAAATTACAAAAAGTGCAATATTTAATTTTACTGCAATATTATAGTATTTTGCAAGTGTAAAAGGCAAATATTATGTTTCGCAATATTTTTCAATCAAGAATTTCGGATTGTATTTTTTTTTCCAAATAATATTTACTTTCAAAATAGGGAAAGGTCGTGAATCGATTTTTCCCAAGACTCGGTTGAAATCGGTCAATATTGAAAGCATAATTTCCAGATCTGCCACCTGCGCAGCTTAGTGCGCAATCTTGCTGCCTCCGCCATAACCATTTCGAATCAGCAATCAGCAGTGCATTTCGTTCTTCGTCTAAAAATTGGTGAGTACTGTAATGTGTGAATAAACTAATATAATGTTAATAATTTAGATTGTAGTAACAAAATATCGAAAAAAAACCATTTAGTTGTTATATTTTTTACACCTGTACGATTAACTTGGATTGGCAATCCTTTGCTTTGTTTACATTTGGCAGATGTGCGTAATTTTGGATCTTTGGATGGATTTAGATGCTTTCATTTTGAAAACTTTCTTGTTAAGTTAAAAAATGTTTTTCTTTCCCCAAATCGACCCCTATCACAACTATATCGTAGATTAACGATTATCGTAGATTTAACGATATCGTAGAACTATATCGTTAAAGCTCATAACTATTACTTCCAAGAATTTTTTTTGTTTGTCATTTCCGAAAGCAGCGGGTCTGGGACATAACCCGACAGCCAAAAACCCGACAAGCCAAAATCCCTTTATGGGTCAAAATCCCGAATGGGTCGAAATCCCGAAAATGGATTTTTGTCTATTTCTCGATTTAAAAAAATATATATTAGAGATTATTTATTTAGTTAGTCATTTAGTTATTTATTTATTCAGTTATTTATTTAATTGTTTATTTATTTATTCAGTTAGTTATTTAGTCAGTCAGTCAGTCAGTAAGTCAGTCAATTAGTTAGTTAGTCAGTCAGTATGTCAATAAGTCAGTTAATTAGTCAGTAAACTGAGTGACTAACTAGTTAGTCAATAACTAACTGACTAACTAACTGACTGGCTGGGCGGCCGACTGACTAAATAACTGACTGACTAATTAACTAACTAAATAATATCTAATACTTTTTTTAAAAAATCGAGAAATGGACAAAAATCTATTTTCGGGATTTCGTCCTTGTCTGGATTATGGCCTTTAGGGATTTCGGCGTTCGGGATTCTGGCTTGTCGGGATTTCTGCTTTCGGGATTGTGTCCGGAACCCGAAAGCAGCATATGTTTCAATAGATGAATCCAACTTAATCTACTTTTTTCTGTGAATTCACACATTTCACTCTTATTTTTTTTTAGCAAGTGTTAAAATTAAGCACGAAGATGCCGACACAACATCTATTGCCAAGATAATTGGAAAGGTCCTGGCTGGGTGAGCGGATTGGGATGACAAACGACTTCAGAGAAATTAATTTTTAAAATTTAGACATATATTCAGCATCGTTGGATTTGTTAATTAGTTTACTTTCTTGTGTTTCGTTTTATGTATTTAAGTATTTGTATATATTTGATTTATTGTTTTTATAATGTATAATTGTAAGAGTTATGTATACTTTGCTAACCATTGTAAACGGGTCAAGGCCCAGTACTATAAAATTTATTATCTAGCTATTTTTGTACAATAAAGCTTGTTATTCTATTGTATTATCTTTTTATGAATTAACATTGAAACAGAATTTCACAATGTGGTGATTGGTAAGTATGAAATATAACTAGATTGTTTTATTTAATACATCTATTAGTAATTTTCCATTTTGTCGTGCAATTTTTGCCAGTATTATCATGCTGTTTTTAGCAATTTAATTGCATACATAATAGTTTCTAATTTTATTAACTTTTCTGTATTTTTTCTTTCTCTAACAGAACCTTGCTACATGTAATTTGAGTTTTTAATATTTAAATATACACTAGAAATGCAATATATTGCTATAGGTTTAAAGTAGATATTTCGTTCTATTTTATTCTTAATCATCATAATTATACACGTCGAAATAGCAAGTTTTTTTGGGGGGAAATGCTGCAAAGAAAGTGGGTAAAAATTAAAACTTTATATTGCGATATAATTGATCAAAAAAAGCACTTTAAGGGGGAAATGAGAGCGCTGGATCGCGGGTCTCCAAATTCAAGTGCCTTAGTGTTAAACCAATGGGAAAAACTAATTTTTCTGCCACATTTCTCCGGCTGTATTGAATATTTTTACAGGTTTTTTTTAATGATACATGTAGATAACTTACAAGTCTATCTTCCCACTTTTTGAAATTGCTTCGAATATTGTGTGTAAAATTATTTATTGAAAATTTAAAAAAAAAATATTCGAACAAATTTTAAAAAGTGGGATTGTCGAAACCTGTAAGTCAGCTACATTTATCGCATAAAAAATCCGTTTGTAAAAATATTCAATACAGCCGGAGAAATGTGGCAGAGAATTTTTTTCCATTGGATTAACACTGATGCACTTGATTTGGAGACCCGTGGTCTAGCGAGCCCATTCCCCCTTAATACCGGTCAAATCAGCAATAAAATCTTGCCCAATATCGATAAAGGGTTATCCGCTCGACATCGCCCAATATTGCACCCCGATATTGCCCAGCGTCGGTAAAATGTAGTCCATTATGCATTGGCCGATGGGTATGAACCGACGTTGGCCAATATTCCTGAGCTCTTGTTGCCGAGATCGCTTAATATTGCACCCCGATATTGCCCAGCGTCGGTAAAACGTAGTCCATTATGCATTGGGCGATGGGTATGAGCCGAGATTGGCCAATATTCCCGAGCTCTTGTTGCCGATATCGCCCAATATTGCACATCGATCCAAACCAATATTGCACCCCGATATTGCCCAGCGTCGGTAAAACGTAGTCCATTATGCATTGGGCGATGGGTATGAGCCGAGATTGGCCAATATTCCTGAGCTCCTGTTTCCGACGTCGGCCAATACTGCTGTGCTACCTGGGTCGTGGCTATTTCACAGCCCAGTACTACAAGTGTCGGAACCAGAAAGGGGGGTTGATTTGGTTTTGATGCCAAATGTAGGATCGCCAAACGCGCCTAAATTAGGAAATGAGCGTTTTGTTCTTCTGTTTGATTCATCTTCTTGATTTGAAAAATATTTCTTTCCGAGTTCTTCTATATTACATTTTAAGTATAAATAAAGTTATTTTAAATATAATTTAAGTATAAGCGATTTAAATAGTGCAATAATATACTTAAGGCGCGTTCACATGTGCTAAGAAATTGGCGGCATTTGCCGGCAGTTTTGTGAAACCTTATACCCCGTTCACATGCAAATGCCGACATCGCAGAAGCGACGTCGTAGCGTTAACGTCACATCAGGGTGACTACACGATTTTGCTTTTTTCGCCGTTTTAGGCAATTATATTTTTAAAAAACAATTTTTCTATTAAAAATTAGAAATGCTTACAAATAAGATTAGCTTTAGATCCGCAGAATTAACTTCCTAATTACAATGATAACCAAAAATTTTTAATTAATTATATTTTTGTTTAAATTGAGTTGAAAGATTTTTTTAGTTTTAACCTAAAATTCTGAAAATAAAGGATTAATAATAAAATAAACTCCTGTCAGGCATCTTAAGACCGGTCTCTAAACTCCGGTCTCTTCCAACCATACTAGCTGGTGATCTCAATGCTAAATCTGATATCTGGGGCTGCAGGGCAAATAATGGCAATGGAAAGACTCTTCAAAAATACATTTTAAATAAGGGCATTACTTTAATTGCTCCTGATGAACCTACGCACTTAATCCCATAGACCTGACATTTTAGATATCATGCTCCTTAAGGGAATTCCAAGCTTTCCTACATTAAAAGTTCATAGTTCCTTGTCTTCCGACCGAGAAGACTTGACAGAAATAGATTTGCTGACTCGATATTTTGGAAAACATTTAATAAAATAATAATTCAACTATTCATTTATTTCTTTGTTACTATATGTCAGTGAAAAAAAATTGAATTTTAGAATTATGAATATAAAAAAAGAGGATTATAAAATCATTTTTCCATAACAGCTATTGCGTAAGTGTGAATAAAGTTTTAATGTTAAGAATAGTTATTAAAAGTATAGTAATAATAGGTTAATTGCCTTTAGGGATACAATAAAATTATTTTAAGAATTCGAATGGTTAGACTTTTTAAAGAATGAAAAGCATTACACAGAAAACAAAAATAAATTTAATAACAAATACATGTCACTTATAAGATATGGATAAAAGAAATTATTTATAAATGGAAAAACGTATAGAAAGGCAAAGTAACGAAACTTGATTATTCCCCCCCCCCCCCCCATTTATTTTAATGTGACTTCTTAAAATTACCCTTAATTTTTGGATGAAATATTTTTTAAATACTAAGTACGTGATAGTATGTTTGAATATAAGCATGTTTTTAAATTTAAAAGTAGGAGTGATGTACAAATCTTTAAATCTTTTTTCCCTGTGATTAGCTAATCACATAGTTGTGAATGATAACTAAGAAATTGAGGGTTGTTTGTGGCAGTATATATAGGAGTAGTAATTAAAGCATTAAAAAAACCTTTAAGCACTGAGAATGTTTGTGAAAATATATGTGCAAGTTATTTGGTCTTTGAAAATTTGTGTGCATTTTTTTTTTACTTGCATGAAATATTTTGCTAATAACTGTTCCAAACCTGTTATGTACACTAATTTCTTAAAAACAAATTTTTGTGCAATAAGGTTCGTAATTAGTATATGTTTATCATTAAAATTTTTACAAATAAAATAAATGATAAATTTAATATTCTAGCTAGGAGCTTATCTTTTAATTTCTGTGCAGCAAATAAGGTGAAATAAATTATCTAAGTAGTTACATTTTCAATAAAAAATTCTATAATTCATCTATTTATTCCTATTTACTGCTCTTAATTTTAATTAAAAAAGTAAAACATTAATTATCTATTTAACAATACAAACATTAGTCTCTCTATATTAAAAAAAGTAAGCTCTTTTAAAGTGTCCGGAGCCATAACATGATGAAATATTGATGTCAGAAGCCCAAATTTTTTTGGGAAGGTGTATCTCCCTTATGCCTCAACCCCTTTTTTTGTTTTTCAAATTTCCAATTAGTTTTTTAATTAAAAATTAAAATAAATTTCTCTCTATGTTAAAGTATAGGATTTGAAAGTGTCCGGAGCCATAACATGATGAAATATTGATGTCAGAAGCCCAAATTTTTTTGGGAAGGTGTATCTCCCTTATGCCTCAACCTTTTTTTTTGTTTTTCAAATTTCCAATTAGTTTTTTAATTAAAAATTACAATAAGTCAGCCACAAAAAAACTTATTCCTTTTCTGCAAAATGGACACAGAAAAAGATCAGAAATGTGTGATTTTGTTACGTTCTTTTTAAAGAACAGTTGCTCTATTTTCTGTTCTTTTAAAAAGAACAGTTCTTTAACTTGTTATTTTTCATTGGTTTTGTGTTTATATGTAGAAAAGGTTTACAGATTTTTTTAAAAAATGATTTGGCCTTAAAATATATTATAGAAAGATAGAAGGTTTATAGATTAAAATTATGTAAAAAAAGATAGTAAAAAAATTATGACAAAACTATTTTAAATTAACATTTAACATAACAATTACTCTAATAAACATTTTCAATAAGCAAACATTTTTTATACCAAAATTATTTTATAGCAAAATTATTTTATTTAATTCTGCTTAAGTGGAATCACAAAATTTCCCTTTTTTTATAAAACAGTTTTTTTTTAATTTTCAGAACTAAGATAAATATCGCGTTGTTCTTTCAAAATTTTTCTTCTTCAGCTGGCAGATGGCTTTTTTTTTTATTTAATCTAATTTTTTAAGATGTTTTAATTATGGAAGTATCAAGATATGGAACATGTTAATTACTTTGGGGGGCAAATTTAGAAAGTTGCTCTTGTTAAACATTGTTTTATGATTTGTTGTATAGCCAACATATTAAGCGAAATTTTTTTTTAGCTTCCACACTACGTTTATAACGTAAAAAGTGGAAGGTATTATAATCGTTTAATCCGTCTGTCTGTCACCCACTTTCACAGAACGAACCGCAAGTCGAACAAACGAGTGGGATACATCATTTTAAAGCAAAAAAATCAGGCTAGGTTACATCCCAAATTTCATTAAAATATTTATTTATGTGATATTATTCAGTTTGGATTGTTGTAATATCACAATAGAGTGAGATTAGAGTAATAATGAGTGAGAGTGATAATGAGTAAACATTAATTTGCGAAAGAAGATTAATGAAAATAGTTAATTTTGGCGTTTAAAAGTTTGAATTAGAAATAAATTATAAGCTGAAGGCCCTGTTTGGGCGAATTTCTTTCTGAGGTGTATAAATAGTGCGTTTTTTGTTGAGCACAAATATTGTGTGGAAGCGGTTTAAGTGACAGATTCTGTAACAAACCTACTTTTTAGTTTTATTTTTCGTTGTGAGATGCGTTTTAACAAGGATCTCCCTACGTGTTACGTTTCACCATTTTTTGTTTACGTAAATGATAGTGTTTTTGTCTTTATGTATCTGTCCATGGTTTACTCAACTTTAAGGTCACAGAAGCTCTTTAGACGTCATGCAATCCGACCGGTCCGAAATGTAAGCAATTTCAAAGGAAAAGTACGAAACCTATTTGTGCACGGCCAATTATATATACTTATCTGGTTGCGAACAGGTTTCGTTTCTCTCTTTCGGAACAGCCAACAACCTGAAAAAAATTAATTTGGCGAGCGATAGCGAGCAGGGGGCGTAGCCCCCTGCATGCCGCGAAGCGTTCAATGGGATTATTACTTTAAAAAAGTCATACAACCTAAAAATTTTGAGTGAGCCATTGGGTTTTTAAAAAGAACCTAAGAGTAAAAACAGAGGTTAATTCTGCGAAATTAACGGGGGTTGGCGAAATATTACTGAAAACAGTAATACAATATTAATATACTTTTTTTTAAAGTAATATAACATAGCGGCCGCGAAGCGGTCCAATGGAATTGCGCAGCAATTCCCGTGGGTTTGCGAGCGATAGCGAGCCGAGGAAGAATCCAAGAATGCAAGCTTGCGACCCAATGAGATTGCGCAGAAATATCCAATTGTGCGAGCTTGCGGCTGAATATAACTATATTACCAAGGATCGACATAATTTTGTCATAGATACAGATCTGCATGGCAAAATATGCATAGGCCTGTGCAAAGTTGGGTTAGAAAAGTTACGTTCACCAGCGAGCTGGGGCGTTCACCAGCGAGCTGCTATGGGAAACCGGGGGTTGGTAAGCCATAGCGAGCAGGGGGCGGAGTCCCCTAGTTATGTAAATAAAATACTAGTGTAATATGTGTTCATAAATAGTAGTTTGTAAAAAAAAAATAATAGTAAAAATATGTATTTTTATGATTTAGAATTAAATTATAAAATAATTTTAATTAAAAATAATTTTAACCAAAATTAATTTCAATTAAAAACAATTTTAATTAAAAATAATTTTAACTAAAAATAATTTCGATTAAAAATCATTTTAATTAAGAATAATGTTAATTAAAAATTGTTTTAATTGAAAATAATTTTAATTGAAAATAATTTTAATCCATTCCATTCCATTTTTCAATTAGTTCAGGATCTCGAGGACGAGGACGCTGAAAAGAGTTTTCTCTTCTGGATTGCCTTTGTATCCAGTTTATTTGCATTGCAGCACAAAATAAGCACGATCTGACTTTCTTACCTTGGATTTTTCATCGGAATCCATTGATTACGGTTAAATAAAAGCCATATATAACAATTATTTAATTTGTTCTGGAAAAAAACTCAAAATATTTTACCAAATTTCGTGAAACTCGCTTAATTTCAAAATGTAAAGAACGGTAGGGTCAAGTGGGGTAAGTGTGATAAACAGCTCTTGTAACTTTGGGAATCATTCTAAAAATCTGAAAGTTTGCGATATATAACATTAGACCACTTATACTTAAACTAAAAATAAATATTGACTTTAAATAATATTTTAAAGATAGTTTTGAGCTTTTGAATTTAAGTGCAACTTTCTGGTTTTTTTCAAATTCGAAAGGTTATCTTCCAAAATTCCATAAGTGTCATATTTTTATAAAAATCATGTTGTTTTTTCTTTTCCTGTTAGTAAAAAGAATAAAGGTAAAGATATAAAACTGTTTTGGTTTATTATTTCACATGTTGTGAAGTATGGAAGTACAATCACAGTTACCCCTCAAAATATCAGTCGTGGGTAACTGTGATAAGTGACATGGGGTAAGTGTGATAATCCAAAACACCCCATTTACCTTGTGCAAAACATACATAAATATAAAAAAAAGTATTATATTATTATTAAATTATAAATTATTATAAAAAAATGAATAAAAGGAAATGACATTTCATTTCATAATATGCCAGAGGATTTTGAATTAGAAATACCAAAAACTGACCTTTCTGCTGGATGCTACATTCTTGTTGCCTTTAAAAATAACGCACGGTAAAGCACTTTTTGGGACAAGTTCAATCTGAAAATGAGGTGAATCGAGAAGGGATTACTGTAAAATTTCTTAAATATGATAGCATAACAAAGACATTTTCATGGCCAAATATAGATGACGTGTGTATAATTGATGAGGACGATATTGTTTTGAACCTCCCATGTCCAAATATGGACCGAAGAGAACGTCTGTATTTTTCGCAAGATTTTGAAAATTTAAATTACAATCTGTAAAAAAAGCAGTCTAACTAATAATAAAAATTGAATAGCACCATAGGTATTTTGACTTTAAAATTGTTTGTTTCTTTTACATCCTGACTTAAGTTTATTATATCACAACACACAACATGAACCAAAAACGAAAATTCTCAATTTTTTACTTATTTTTCTTATCCGTATATTTCTAATAAGATGTAAAATGCTAATAAATTTAGGTTTATATTAAATTTTTAATAAAAATGTATGCTAGGTAATTTATATGGCTTGAAAACACTTATTGCGACTGAAATCACACTTACCCACATTAAAATCACACTTACGTGTATGTGGGGTAAGTGTGATAAAACAGCAATGGAGTTTGAAATGCAAATTTTATTCACTTAAATTTGGAATTCAAACATATAAATTTTTTCCTACATAGGTATGTTTCTTATAATAATTCACTACCAATTTTAGGATTTGGAATTTACTTGAAGCAGAGAACTAATTTTTTAAAGGAAAAATGCAGAAACCCTATCACACTTACCCCACTTGACCCTAAGCATAACGGCGGAGAGGACAGCAGCGCCGCTTAGCGGAATTCGTCCAGTACTAAGCTTGTTTTGTTCAACTATCCCATTGAGAACGGCACACTATCTCCTCTAGTCACTATAACATGACTAGTAACTATATAAACAAACTTTGAAACACCATTTAGGAATCTACTTTAAGCAAATTTGAACTATTCGCTTCTGTAAAACCTCCTTCCATTATCTATATAATTCTTATTTTAATAGTAAATTAGATTAAATCCAGTTTAATTGCAAGCAAAAAAACATCACAGCGGTTCGTTTATGTATACTAGGGACGTCACCCAAATCAACGTGTTTGTGATCACGTGACGTACCAATGAAAAAAAAAGCCATTTAAAATGATTTTTATCAATTATTTAAAGATTTATTTTTTGCAAAAAAATATATAAGTTTGTTATTTTTGGGTTCAATACAGTCAAGTACATAGGTCAAGTACCCCATTATTTAAAACTATCGATGTCTTTTTCATTTTCACCTGAAGGAAAATTGCAACTAAACTTTTTTTCCCAATCAGGCGGGAATTTAGTGAAGCGGTTGAGAAAAACTCATTCGGCAGAGAAAGCAACATTTGTTTATTGACAAATTTTTACTTTAGGAAGGCTCTATTTTTATGTAGCAATCAATTTTGAAGAAAAATTCACTAATTATCTTTACTGAATGTTTTGATTGTGTTCATAGTTTGTCCTTCTATAATTCAGATTCTATTGTTAATATTTAAGTACAAAACTGTATAATGGCTGGAGCGGCAGGTCGACGAAATATTCTTCGCGAAATAACGGCTCTTGGAGATCAAGGTTAGAGCACTGACTCTTATTTCTAATAAATCTAACTTTCAAAAAATAATTTACTCACTGAATATTTAAAAATTCTTAAATAGAAAAATAGCCTAAGTGTCACGACATGATGCAACAGGTACATCTGATACCATAACTATTGGTTCTGAGGTGCTAATTCTATCGGATTCTGTGTTTTTATTATTGGTAGTATCATGAATACAGGGGATAAGTTGATGAAAGCGAAAAGTTTCTCTTAAAATATATATGTAATTTACTTAACGTAAACTTATGCTTTAGTTTTAGTTATCTTCTTTATTAGTATTAATTCATTTAATTTTTCAAAATTTTGTTGATTAACAAATGAATAATCAGAGATTCACTATATTTGTATATTTTTTAAGCACATTAAAATCATATTCGTTTAGTATTTCACACTATTTTGGTTAAATGTTTTTATTATGCTTATTTCTCTAATATTTTAGTGGAAGTGTTATCCAATCAACTAAGAATTTCATTTTTAGGCTCATAATCTATCCCCAGAAGCACTATTGAATTTTTTATTCTTAAAAACATATTAAAATATGTAATTAGAAAACTTCCCATTAATAATATAGATTACTTAGTTTAACTATGTTATAGACTACAATAAATCTGAGCTATCTATGAATGTTGAAGTGTGCCTAAAGTACAAATGCCTATTATAGTAACTTTAGAATCTTTTATGTGCCGCATATTCATGTGATATCACATGCGTGCCTACAACTTTTAATTCCTAAAATGTCCGATTTAGCTGGGGGTCTTGCATCTATATATTATCATCTATATATTGCAATCGGCATCTATATATTATGCTCAAAACTAAACCTCCTATATGTTGTAAATTAAAATTTTTAAATTTTAAAAAAAAAAAATTTCATTTTAAAGTCAGTGCGATGCTTCCTTGAGTGTGATATATTATGCACGAAATAAACTTCTAATGGATAAATGACAATATATTAATACCAATGTATATTTTTAATTCTTGCAAAAATATATTCATTTTTGAGTCAGTGCGATGGCTCTTCAAATGATATCTTATGCACATAAAACACCTTCTTATAGGCTAATGGCGCTCATTGGTTGTAATTAGTAATAAGTTTTTTGTTTCTAAAAACTAAATTTTTTAGTCGATGAGAAGCCACTTAACTTAAGCATTTTCTTTGTGAATAACAATATAGATTTAGTATTGCTAGTACAGAGCTACAGAATATTCTATTTCAGAGAAATCACTTTATAATAAAACATTTAATCAATTAATATAAGGCGAGTTTGAAAAGTTTTTATATGCAGAAAATTTAAAGTATGCTCTTTTATAGTACCCTATTCCAAATTATATGTGCAGGATTTTCTAACTGCAAGTGAAAATATGAATGAATGGTTATGTCTTTTTAAGAAAATGAATGTTTGGTTTTGCCCTTTTTAGTTAAACCATCTTGACAAATGCAGCTATACATTTGTTATAGACATGCAGGGTTCTACATTTCACACGAATTTCAAGGGAAGAACTCTTCTTGAAAACATTTCTTTAAGAATAATTTTTCTTACTTGCTTAGGCTGATGCATCAGCGCCTATCGTTAAAAATATTTACTATTGGAAAAGTCGGCGGTCATCAGGTCTGCCATCGGCAAATATTCGGTCCATTAGCGAAAAAACATCGGCCAGCCAATGTAAATTAATGTTTCTTTAAAATCCTATATCTAAATCCATTTTAAAAAAATCCTATATCTAAACCCTAGTAATAATTGAGTAGTCCAATTCCTGGTTTCAAAACGATAACTTGTTTGCTGGGGCTTATTTCAAATTCAAGCACATCTGTCAACCCTGGTGGAGGAGAGGTTAGCCTCCAGTCCCAGTAGCTTTTTCGGACCTTTGCTAATCTAGACCAGAGGAATTTGCCTCCGGCCCAATTCCCCCCTGTCACGCTTCTCTGAATTTGCGACTAATGAGATTACTGACTTCCAGTGTTCTTTTGTGTAAACCATGCATCTGTTTTGCCATAGGCTAACTCACACTTGAGGCTTCCAGCTAAATAATGGGTATAATTTTTCTAGTAACGAGTAAAATCAACCAAGCAGGGATTTTTTTAGTATTATATTTAGTCCAGCTGATACCTTAAAACTTTCTTACAGAAACGCATCCGTTTTTTTCAGTAATCGTTTAAATTTTGTTTACAAAGTCGAAATTTGGATTCAGCACCCTCGAAAACATAAAACCATTGAGAAAAAAACCTGTATTTTTTCTTGAAACATCCTTTTTTGACTACCTGGTTACTGGACTAATGAATTTCCAATTTTTTTTTACGCTTTAGAAAATTGGAACAGTTTCATGCAAGGGAGGGTAACTAAATTAGACTTTAAAAAAATCTTAGTAGACATCTGTGGAAAAAGTTAATTAGGATTTGTTATTTTCCGAATATAAATTATAATACTTTGTTATTTTGTTAAGTCAATATAGAGTTAGCAAGGTAAATTTATTAAATTAGTATAACAGTTTAAATGAAAACTTTTCAGCTGGTGGAGGAAATTCACAAGGTGCTTCTACTCCCACTTCTCCAGAAGAAGCTGTTATAAGAGAAAGAGGCTACCATAGAAAATCAGCCACTTATACTTTTGGTAAAGAGATTTGTGATTTTTGCTGAATGAATATTTGTTTTATTGAATATAAAAAAAAATCCTGTGTACCACACATATGAAGAGTCCAGAGGAAGAACCCCTGGATTGCGCAGGAATCTTCCCATAATCAGATTTGGTTGGCGGACATGGGTGATATGAAACCGGTTTCGCCCTTGCTTCTTCTCACTGTACAAGCATGAGACTTGTGTCTGGCGTGAACCAGGGTTGCCACAAAAGAAGAACTAAGAAACTGGTTTCCTTACACCATTTTAAGCGGTGACCCGCTATTGTCACCAAAGAGGCCTGATGCAGACGGATTCCTATGCAATGGAGGGGTCCTTTGTACTCTTCATATCTGTGTGGTAGTTTACAATCATACATATATGAATAAAAACCTAATGCACACACAGGCCAAAATAAAAACAGGAATTTATTTCTGTTAAAGAATTGGTAAGTTTTTATCACAGAAACAGAATGTGTTGAATGTCCTCATCACCTCCAACATTTCAGTCACAAACTAAATTTGAACAGAAACTAAATCGATTGTCTTGTTTTACATGACATAGATTATTCCTGACTTCCATAGGTGGTTTCGTTGATTAGTAGCATGACACCATAAGCTCTGCCCACTTAAGGGGGGGGGGGGGGGGGTCGGATAGGTGTTAGGGTCAAAAATGTCGATTTTCTGTTTTTCCTTTTTGTATTCTGCTTATCTTTAGCTTTAATTTAAGACCAAGATTATTGATTTCTGTTTAGTGGTTTTCTTTTCTTAAGCAATTTTGAGAAACTCTTAATATAGGTTCTAACCTAAACCTTACATTTCTTTTGCATTTCCTGAAATATAAGACTTTTCAACAGTTAGGAACATTTTTCTCAGAAACTATAAAATATATCAACATATTTTGTTTTGTTATTTCTTCCCCATTAATAGCTCTTTGATTTAAACTGAGGAATTTCAAATATCTCTGCTCAAAAAAATTATTTAACTTTAAATCTGATTTTTTTTAAGTTTTTCAACACTTATTTTTTTTAAAAAATCACTAAGTATTTTTTAATATTTTGAAATATCCTCAGTTTAAATCAAAAAGCTATATGTAGGGAACAAAATATCAAAAAAGTTTATGATATCATAGATAGTTCCTGAGAAAAATGTTCCTAAAGTTAGGTTAGGAAAATTAACATGGGCGATATAGAACCATCCGACTCCCCTTAATTGAATAACCAATCAATACCTTTAATTTTTTTCTGTGGAACTGTTGTCACTCAAGACTTGAATCTTGCCAATCTGGGTATTTTTAAAAAATCATTGATCTATAAGAATTTAGTAATTCTAAAGGTAGTATAAAAGTGCCAATAAGATATTCTAGTGTAAATATTTTGAAAAAATCTTTTTGTAATGCCCATAGAATAGCATTAGAGTTTATATAAATCTAGTTTAACGATTTCCAGAGACTTTAGGTTTGATCTTCTTATAAAATAACTGAGGAACATTAACTTGGAAGTCAATCTCCCACTTCATAGCAGTCTTAGCAAGACAATCAGCTCCTTTGTTGCCCTAATCTCCATATGCCAAGAAAAAATCTGGTGGTCTCTAAGCTCTTTTAAATG
The DNA here is from genome assembly GCA_019343175.1 of Oedothorax gibbosus. Taxonomy (NCBI): domain Eukaryota; kingdom Metazoa; phylum Arthropoda; class Arachnida; order Araneae; family Linyphiidae; genus Oedothorax; species Oedothorax gibbosus. The sequence continues at coordinate 1,662,999 of JAFNEN010000073.1, read as the reverse complement.
TTTTTGAATTTCAACTACAATATTGTTATAGGAAGCAATGCTTTTTAACATTTTCAATAATTAAAGTGAATCGTAACAGATTGATTAGATACTTCGATGCAACTTGGTGTTGTTGCACAATCCACGTGATGGCAAATTTAAACTTAAAAGTTCAGCTACAAAAATAGCAGCCTATCTCTGATTTTGAATGGCAAGTGTTGTACTTCAACGCTGTTCTGAAAAGTGACAAAATCATAACCACCCGAGTTAGTCAAGAAAACTGTCATTTATTATAGAGCCAGAAATTGCCTACACAGCCTCGTAGCTTACAGTTCAGCTGAATGTTTAGGTAACATTTTTATTCCTAGCTTGTGTGAATTGAAAATTTTACAAAAAGAGCTGCTGTGAAGGGATTAAAGTAACTTGTTAGGAAATTTATGAATGAAAAGTAGAGTAAAATCTGAAAATTTTATAGTTAACTTTGCAATATTTGTTGTCTACAGGTTACAATATAGTCAGTTAAGTGCAGATTTAATGACTCTATAATCTTCATATTTTTACCCTTATATACTCTAATTCTTGTAGCCTCTATATTTCTTTTGCTTCTTTTTAATAAATTACTTTATGGTCTCTCTGGCATGGGTATCAACTCTTTGAAAGAGAGAACCATGTCACAATTCCCATTTGCAAAATAAATAGGAATTTATTTGTGCTAAATGTAAATGATGGCCATATTTTTCCTTTAAAAGAAACAACTAAGTTCTAGTTTCAATTTTAATTTTTTTTTTGTTTTAGATGCCCCTGATCCAGTCTTCTTTAAATCTCCAACTAAATCTCCTAAAAGAACCTTTCATAACAGATTACTTACACCAACGAAAACTCCAGTTAGATCATCTCCTAGGAAGCGTGTTGCAACTCCGGATAACTTGCAATTTAATGAAGAGCTTGCTGAAATGTCCCTTTCAAGTAAGCGCGTAAGTAAATTTTAGCCATCGAATGTTTGCTAGAGATGAATAAATTTCAGAATTACCTTCCTTCACTTATTTGGTTTTAACACTTTTAGGTAAGATGACTTATTTAAATTTCCCTACTGGGTTGTTTAAAAGGATTATTTGCTATTTATGATTTTTTTAACGTGTATTTTGGTTTTTCGGACAGCACGTCTTACTGATTTATGATGCTTACCTTTTACTCCTTAAGAGTAAAGAGAAAGCTTCTAACTATTTACCTTTAATCCTATGTGCTGCTAAAGTAGCCCAATACTTGGTCTGTACCCCAGTAGCAGAACTTTTGGAATGTGGCTGCAGCATGACGTTTTAAGGAAAAAATTTGGCTGCAAGGAAAAAAGCCCCCCCCCCCCCTCGCGACATTATCAGAAGATTTACCGTACACCGGCAAGCGGCTGTTGAATTAATGCTTTAATTTTTAAGTTTAATTAATATAGTACAATCATGACATATAACATATTCGGTACAGGAAGCCATTATTGCACCTACTGGTGCACTGCACAGCAGGGATCAGCCTGGGTAAAAAAATGCTAAAATGTAGAAGAAAGCTGTAGCAAAATGCTCAAGAAAAATTAGTTACTTATAAATCAGTGTGTCTCACGCCAATTAAATCACTTGAATTTATACATAAATCAATCTTTGTGTGGCAGTTAATTTTGTTTAGCAGTATAGCTTAACAACACAATGATAATTATTTTATGAATCACGACGCGGCAAATTTAAATAATTATTTAATAGTATTCTACTACATTTATTTGTAATTTTTTAAAATAAATATTAAAAAAATAAATATATTTACTTTTATTTATGGTGTTGGGTTATCTTCAGATTTGTCTATGAACATGTTTTTTGCTGTTCATTTGGTATTAACAATGCAAGTCTGGTTGTTTAATGCTCTTAAATTTTTGTCTTCAATACATTACTATAGGACTGCTTTTACATGTTCATACATTAAGTGAAGAAAAAAATACTTCGATGCACTGTGTTTGCATCCAGAAAATTTAAACTAAAAGTTTACTACAAAATAAATCTCTATTTTGAAGCAAGTGTTAGTACTTTCAACGCTGTATCTGAAAAAGTGACAAAATCAGAACACCCGAGTCTAGCAAGTAAAATATTTTTCAAACGCCAAAAAAAGTGATTCAACATTCAGCTGATTTTGGATCACTGTTATCTCCGGTGAATTAAAATTGACAAGAAACTGTGAACGGTTAAGTCAACTTGTTGAAATTATGAATACAAAAGTAAACGAAAATTTTTAGTAAACGCAAATGGCCAGAGTTCAATCATGTCAGTTAAGTGCACGTTAATGACCTTAATTTCTTTTTTACTAGCCTAATAAGTAATTCATGAAAGCCTTATATTGCTTTTCTCTTTTAATAAATTGCATGCTCTGGCTGGGAATCTTGAAAGAGTAGAATCATTCAACAATTCCCATTTGAATTAAATAGTTATTTTCATAAATTAAATGGCCATATTTTTCTTTATAGAAATTTAAGTTTAGTTTCAATTTCAATTTTTTTTGCTAGAGCGACAGTTTTTTTCTCCATTTTCGTGAACTTCATCGCATTCTTACACCAAAAAATCCACACCCAGAATGTGATCCGGCTAACTAAATTAAGTAAGGTTGCTGAAATTCCTTAAGAACCTATTTTTAAAATTTGTGTAAAATCCCCTTCTCCTTTTGAGTTTACCGGTTGTGGGAAGATAACTATTTAACTAGCGGGTGAAAAGGATATGATGAGATTTTTCGTGTATTGTGGCGCACGCACGACACCCCAAAGTAAGGGCTGCTAACATTGCTTCCATGTGCTGCTAAGTAGCCTACTGGTCTGTACTACCTTGAATGAAACCTCCTTGTTATTTTGAATCACTGTCAGACATATTTCTAAATCAGCCCATAAGCAATCATTTTGTCAAAATTTAACTTAGCTATAAATGCATGCATTTCTATAAATAATACTGTTTTTCTTTAATAAGTCCAAATAGCAGTAGTTTTGATTTGAAATAAAGTTAAGAATAATTTTCTAAAATACGGTATTTTATAAATATATTTCAGCCCAAGAAAGAAGTTTTTCAAAATGTAAAACCCAGCACACAGTTTGAGAAAGGATTAAAGGCTCTTAGTCATGCACAATTAGTCACTCTTGTAAGTTCTGCCGCTCAAAAGTCACCTGAAATAATGCAGGTTAGTGAAATGTTTAACATATCTTTTCATTGTGTTAATGTATTTTATTTGTATTTATTATATTATTTAAATAATTTGAAAAGCCACAATCACATAAAAAAAAGACCAAAAAAGCCACAAAAAAAACAACTTTTTGTTACAAAATTGCCTCAAAATTTCTGATCTCTATAAGTTTTTTCATAATAAACTATTGCACTGCATAAAAAAACTTTTTTTCCTTTTTGATTTGAATTCTGCACTGAATCCCATGCTAAACCCTTAAATACAGCAGGGGTCGTAGTTGTCCTGAATTGTCCTTAATTTTCACACATCGTCCTGAAATTTTTAAAAAAAAGTACTAACAAACATAATTTCGTACCTGCCAACTACTACAGATTTTCCGTAGTTTCTTTCCGTTTTCTTTCTTTGTTTTAGTTCAGGACAGATCAGTCAACCAAATTTTAGGCACTTGCAACAATTACGATGGCCTGTGATTGATGTCAAGGCCCGCTACTTAGGATTTTTTGTTGTTGCTGAGTGAATTCTATTGTGTTTTTAATTGGAACTAAAGACAAGTTCTTTAGTGTTTGCCATAAAAAAAAATGGAGGTTGCTGTTAACGTAAAATAGCACTAAATTGCTCGTTAGCCAAGAATTAACAATAAAACATATTTAATAAAAAAAGTTATTAAATTCGGTATGTTCGCGATGAAATCGATTTTTTTTGTTTGATTTCCCAAGAAATGACCGTCTTCGGTATTTTGTCTTTTCCTCATCGTCAATCGGCCGATAGAAAAGAGAAATAACCTGCCCCTGTGAACCCCCTCCCCCATATAATTTTTTAGCAAAACAAAATTGGTTTGATACGTTTACAGGGCCGCCGCTAGAGACTATTTATCCTACTAAAGTGATTATTTTGAAGGGAAGGCGACTTTTTTTCGGAAAATTTGAGTGTTAAAATCTACTATTTCTGTGTAAACATCTACTTTTTTCAACCATCGGCGGCTGTTTTAGCATTTTTTTTTTTGTTTTTATTCCTCCTGTGTCAAAAAAACAGGAGTAAGACAAAAAAAACATTCCCTCTCGGTCGGTATTTTCAAAATCGGATATCAAAATTTTCTCAACGCGTGTGAGTGATATCTATTCTTGGTTACATAATATAATGATATTATTAAACCTATACTTCTAAACATAGCACTTAAAATAGTGGTCGGCTCGCAACCAGAAAAAAAATTCTTCTATTCTCGGTATATATCAATGAAAACTACACTCAAATTTCAATAAAAAGCAAGTTTAAATATTTAATTTTAATAATAAAGGTGAAAAATTTAATTTAAATTTGAAGATTTATTAAGATTAGGATACACTAAGCTTTCTTCAAATAACGACCAGTGCAATCCTCCAGGTCATCTTCTCCTGACCAAAAGTCTAATAAATGCTTCTTGATCTACTTATTTTGCTGCCTAGTAATTTTCAGGAAATCCACCCATGACGTCGCATTACCTAGTAATGATTGACAGTTCTCTGGCTCTATGCGATCGGAATAGTGTTTGTTATTTACATAGCTCCTGTTCAATCTAAGTTGGGCCAACCAGAATATTTTCTTCTGATCAAGTATCCGTGCGTCATGAGCTTATGATAACAAGACCTAGCTGGAATGCTATAAAATATTTTGGTTTATCTTTGCAACTTTTTTTTAAAGCATTTTTATTACTTTGGCCTATACTAGGATTGATTTCTAATTTTTGACGGGTTTTAGTTTCACAAAAAAAAATGGAGAGTCAGCTTATACACGATTTCAGGATTCAGATATTATGCTGGTAGTAATTTGGTAATTTATGCTGGTAGTTTTTTAATTTTCCTGAATTTTTTTTTTTAATAGTGCTTGAGTAAGGCTTTATTTTCCCCCCTAACAAGTGTATGAACCGTGTAGCAGTGTCAGTAAAATCGTTGCTTGAAATTCTACTGTATTTTATTGCATAAATAATGTCCTGAAAATGTCCTGATTTTTTCTTAAATGTTTGTCCTGAAATTTTGCATTGTCCCACTACGACCCCTGATACAGTAGACACCCTCTTACGGGCGAATAAGCTCTAATGACCGTGGGTCTCGAAAAACCAAAGTGCCTCTGTGTAATCCAATAGAAAAAATTTGTTTTCTAAGCATTAGTTCTCTGGTTGTATTGAATATTTTTACAAACAGTTTATGACTTGCAGGTCTATAATCCCACTTTTTGAAATTGGTTTAAATATTTTTTGATTTTTCAATAAATAATTTTTCACACAAATATTCTAACCAATTTCAAAATATGGGATTCTAGAAACCTGTAAGTCAACTACATTTATAATGAAAAAAATCGTTTGTAAAAATATTCTATACAGACGGAGAAATGTGGCTTTGAAAATAATTTATTCCATTGGATTAACACAGTGTTACTTTTGCTGCATAGTTTTGCTGTTTTTTTAAAATCAGCATCCCATCCATGAGGGATCCAGAACGAAGCAAGGTTTTTTTAAAGTTATTTTTTACCTTTTTAAAGATAAAATTTCTTTTGGCTGCTTAAAGCAGAAATCCAATTTAACAAGGGCTAGTTAAGAGAGAGCCTACTGTAATACAAAATATTTTGCACAAACAAAAACTAACTTTTGGTTTTTTTATTCAGTAGTTTTAGGAATTAAATTAATTTGTCCAAAATAGCAATTAATAGCCCTCGTGTAGCTCTAGTGCGACGATAATTCAAACCAAACCAAAATAGCAATTGGTTCAGTATATGTAATCTAGTTGAAAAAGTAATCGAATAATAATTTAAAATTCCTTGAGATTTGTCTTGGCGTAAAATGCTAAGCGTTTAGTTAGTACAAGAAATAAAAATATTTTTGGTGAGATTTTTAAATTGATAGTTGCCACATGTGTGAAAATATTTTATGGTATTCTCACAATATTCCAAGTTTGTACCTTGCCTAGTTCAGCTTCTAATCCTAGACTTTCAGCAGATATTCATATTTGATCCAAGGTCTAATATTACATTTTAAAAAATATTTGATTTGATCTACTAGGGTCAGGTGGGGTGAAATAAGTCACGGGTAAAATAGGTCGGTTTTAAAACAAAATTCCTTAAAAACAAACGAGATAATTTTTCTTCTCTTGATGCCAGTTTTATATTTTATTGATACTGTTCATCGTTTATATGTAAAACTAACTGTAAATTCTACTGTGCAGTTAGTGTTTTACCTTTCCATGTTTTCATTTATGAAACTTTAAATTCTGGTTATAAAAAACGTGTTTTATGAAAAGTTAGAACGTGATTATTAAATTTTTATCTTATTGTGTACAGATGTTGTTCAAAAATAAATGCAGAAAGTTTCAAAGTAAAAAAAAAGAAACTTATTTGTTGTAGCAAAAAAACCTGCGTGGGGTAAAATAGGTCACATTTCCTATAGGTTGGGATAAGCATACATTATACAACTAACATCATTTTTTGCTTTTTAATTCTCTTTCTGATAACTACTACTCTTATAAACTGCTTTTAATATTGGTTTGTCACTCTTTTACTCATCAATGACTGCAAATTTGAAATTCATTATCCTGAATTATATTTGAAATTCATAGGCTGGTTATCAGATGGATAACCAGCCTATGTATTAGCTTTAACTAAGTATTTGACCAAATGAGTATTAGTAATTGTTTATTTAAAGTATATGGGTCATTCTCAAAAATGTTACAATTCCAACTTACGAATGTTAAAAAAATAAAGTTGTGTTTTATTTAATATTTGTTACTATTACATTAAAAAATCTCCTCTCTAATGAAACTCCACAAAATCTGTAAATTTTTAAAATTATTTATGCCTTAATTCAAATTTTTCACTTACCGCAAAGCTGTTATACCGAGAGTAAGGAAACATACGGGATAAAATATACGTTATTTACCCCACCCCATGGGATAAAATAAGTCCTTAACAGCCCTTTTTCTAACACATTTATCAATATCAATAATTTGTTTATTCAGGGAAACTTCACTTTAAATTATTTTTTTACACTAGTAAAATTTATATTTTTATTGCCCTGAAGGTGTAATGCAAAATGTGCTGGTTTTTTTTTTTCTGAATTTTACCCCACCTGACCCTAATTTTGTTTAATTTCAGGTGATAAGTGATCTGGTACCAGCAGTTCCTGATCTTTCACCAATAGAGCAACGCCTTTACATGTTGCAGCGCAACATTTACAGAGCATTTCCTAGGAATCTCTATGGTTCTCAGGATGGTTCATTTTGTTATATTCGTGTAAGAACTCATTTGGAGGCTTTCAGAGTAAGTATTAAAACTTATTTATGTTTGCCACTCTAACCCTAAAAATACAAAAAACAAAAGAAAACCCCGAGTCAAGTTGGTAATATCCAATATGATATTGAAAAATCTAGAAAAAGAGGATTTATTGAACATTTAGTGAAAATTTAGGAAATTATATATTCTAACTTTCAATGCTTTGATAATGTTTATTATTTATGGATAACCAGCCTATGTATTAGCTTTAACTAAGTATTTGACCAAATGAGTATTAGTAATTGTTTATTTAAAGTATATGGGTCATTCTCAAAAATGTTACAATTCCAACTTACGAATGTTAAAAAAATAAAGCTGTGTTTTATTTAATATTTGTTACTATTACATTAAAAAATCTCCTCTCTAATGAAACTCCACAAAATCTGTAAATTTTTAAAATTATTTATGCCTTAATTCAAATTTTTCACTTACCGCAAAGCTGTTATACCGAGAGTAAGGAAACGTACGGGATAAAATATACGTACAGACACCACACTCGAATTGCTTTCAACTAAAAATTTTCTACAGTATAAATATTTTGATAGCAGCGCTTCTGATATCTTAGTTTGAACTACGGTTAACGACAACGCTTCTTATTGGATGGTTCTTTGCAACGGATCCTTTGCAGGGTGGAACTAATTGGTTTAGTTTTTTTAAACGAATGTAGTTGAAGTAGTTTAGGTTGTGGTCTAATTTTACATCCGTAATATTAACGTAAATTTCATATTTGTGTTTTTCATTCTATAAAAAAGAAAATGCGGCAAGGACAACAGGAAAAGGCAAACGATTTTTTCCTCTTTTTTTTTTATAGCAAAATGAATTGCCCCATTAAATCGTGTGTTAATAATTTATTTTTTATATAATTAATAATATAAATTTAATTATATTATTTTTTATTTTTAACGTTTCCAAAAAAATAATTTTATAGCTTAATACTTTTTAAAAATTAATTATTTCTTTTTTTGATAGTAATAAATAGGTTCGCTCACTTTTCAAAAAGTTCAAAATGGGCAGGCGATTTTTTCCTCATTTTACAATAAATGGATTTGTTTGAATAACTAATTTGTTCTATTTGTGAGATCTTCTACTGGTTAGTCACTGTTACACTAATTCGTCTGAAAGTAAAGTGTTCCCATCTATCAAAGGAAATACCAAGGATCAATGTCGCTGTGGATGGTCCCTGAAGGCCATATCACACGTGCGGTTTTTCCCCAACCCAACTCCCAACGCAACCTCTGTTCCAACCATGATTGGCGGAAATTGCCACGTGCTGTGACGTAGGCGTTGGAGAATTTTTCTCCAACTCTGTCGATTCCTCGCGATGGAGTTGGCCAACTTGGCCCCAACAACCAATCAGGTGAATCGGTGACTGTCGCTACACTGACGTCACGGTTCTGTTTTAGTTGAAGCCAAATCTTCAGGTCATATTGTGCCAAATTGCCAAGCTGTTGTTTATTTATTTTACAAGCACGATATTTTGATTTTCAATCTGAAGTATAATAAGCTATTTAAAACAAAGAGAAAATAGAACTCTTTGATCGGACATTTCTTATTTTTTCGATAAAAAAATGTTGAAAAGTTGTTGTTTTTTTAACGAAAATTGTTACTTAGAGCCAATTCCACACAAGATTTATTTATATATCCTAGAAAAAAATCATTTAGCACAGCTTTTAGTTCAACTTTAAGTGTAAGAAATAAGCTATTTTTATGGATTTTCTTTCGTTAATTCAATAATTTTATATATCATTTGCTATAATATGTAAAGTAGATGGGTAAAATTGCCCTTTTTGTTCTAAATGTAGAAGCTAAACTGTATATCAGCTTTAATTTCAAATTTGTAAAAAAAAAATATTTGCAATTTTAAGCAAAATTCCAACAATTTATAGCCTTCAAAATATCTTTCAACGCAAGTGTGTTAATTTAACAATCTAGTTGGGAAAATTTAAATTTTCAACAACTCTCAGTGTTTATTTGTTTTATTACAGAATAAGGATTTTAATAGTATGTAATCATCAATGAATTCAGATATATATTAATGACAATTTCAGTTTGACTTGTAAAATTCTTTTTAAAAGTGAGCAATCTTTATCAAATTGTAACATTGTTTTTTACATACTCTTCACAACTTTTTTCTTTTTAATGTCACCACTGAAGGATTATATGTAAAAGAAAAGAACTAGCCTCCACAACCAAACCCCAAGACTAAAAATATCTTTTTATAACATATACATCAAGTGATCATTTCCATCACTAAACAAATCTGTGAAAGAAAAAATAATAATAAGAGAAATCCTACGCATGCGATAAAACTAAAATCAATCCAAATATCCGATTTTTAATAAATTGTCGCCTACTGTAGAGATACCATTTTAGTTATGACAGTCGGAGAAGAGAAATCTTCCCCTACTCTGGCAACCCTTAAACAACATTTGGGGGGAAAAAAGTTGCGTTGGAGGTTGGGTTGGCGAAAAACCGCTTGTGTGATACGGCCTTGAAAGCATCAATAACTTAAGATCCAATAATGCTATATGTCTATGACGTGTAATGCAGCAACAAAAGCCAATGTAGTGAAAGAGTTCAAACGAAGATCAATTAAAACGAACAGCAAATACGATCAGCTTAAAACAAGTTTTAATTTGTTTCATACTACAAAAAAATTAAGCTACACAAATTCACTATATACGGAAAATACAATCCATGCTACCTAATCCGAAGTTTTAGCTACAAAATATATTTTGGATTTTTGAAGGATGTGGGGTTGCCTTTAAATTACGTCTCACTAGTGCATACCGGAGAATACCTTTTCATCAAGGTGATTATATGTCTTCTTAAAGATTATGATTAAGAGCAGTGATCGTAATTGTAGACTCCGATAAGGTTAAAATAATGCGATATGATTAAAAATTCTTCTGTTTAATCAAATATTTAATAACATGTGACTCGCAATTATTTATAGTTACAAATAAGTTGCCATGTCATCTGAAATTCAGCATATGCCAAGCAACAATCAAAATTTTTATGTCTAATTTGTTTGTAGTTAAGAATTGGGGGCGCTGTGCTCATCAAAGAGTTAGCTTCTTTTTCTATGGTAACAGAGTGGACAAAATTACTTTATCATCGCTTTTTGCTATGAAGTTTAGTTAACTTAAAATTTGTTTTTAGTTTATCGTAATCAGATACTTAAGGGCTTTAAACAGCACTATGACTTTATTCATAAATAAGCTCCAGTTTAACAAAAACACGGTAACATAGTAGTCATTGAATAATTACACTCATCTTAATTTTTCAAACTTTTGTCTTTTTCCTCCATAAACTAAAATTTTATGGGAAAATTGTCAGGCATTTCAGAAATAAGTGTCTATGGTGATACTTATTTCAGCAAAATACTTTATTTTTTTGCATTTTTTGTCGTGAAATTTTGGTAACAGTCATCAAAAAAAAATTCTTCGATTCTGTGGGACAAAATATATTAAGCAACAAAAGAAAACTTTTTTTAAAAAATTAAGTGGTGGTTAAAAGCTTATTTGATAGCCAAGATACTTGTTAATCAATATAAGCATCAATAATTACGAAATATTTATTTCAAGTTCCAATTATCTTCTCTTGTACTTTAATTTTTCGTCATGGAATACATGAATTAGAATTTTACCGACTATGCTCCTTTAAATGAAGTCTCGAACTTTTGTTTTAGTATTTTTGTATTTTTAAAATATTGGTACAATAACTTAAAAGTTCGTTCTTTTATGCAATCCAAGTGAAAATTCCGTAACAATAAAATTAAAAATACTATAAACAATGAAAGCTGTGGGACACCATTTGTAAAAAAATTTTGAGAATGACCCATATGTGTTGAAAATAAAATCTAATCAGTTTTAAAAATAAAACTTCTTTTTGGTAAATTTCTTAATGAATTATACTAAACTGTGCAGATTAATTCAATATTTCATAATGAAATAACCGAAATTCAGTTATATCATCCTCAAAACAGGAAGATAAGAGACATTATTGATGATTAAATGTTTTCATTATATGCATTTGAGGCAGCTAATTACAAATCGGCTCATTTGTGCATTATATCTGTTAAGAAATATATGTATATTGTATTATAATTGGATCTTTCTGTAGCTCACCAAAATATAACTATTATAGCTCCATGATGACTCGCATAATTTTAATCATGCAGCATCTCTTTTGTTTGAGAAATGTTTTTGCTGCTATTATAATTATTCTGAAAAATATTCAATAATACTAGTATCAGTGGGAAAATATTTAAATATCTTTGGCGTATCAGGTTTTGTTTTAAAATTTGATTTAAATGTAGCTAACCCTCATTACAATATTTTCCTAGCTTAGTGTTTTAAGGGTTGGTCATAGCCTGACTGTATTAGCCATAATGATTTTTGCCCCTTTTATTATAATAACAAGAACTATGGAATATTTTGAAGAAAAAAAATTAAGATATTCAAAACAATAAATTATTTATAACTTTTGTACTTGCAATATTAAAAAGATGTATTTATTCTTAATCACTTATTTTTTGACGTTTTTTCGATAATTATTTATAATTTTTTAAACCTATCATTGGCCATTTTTTCTTTAAATTATTCATTGTTTCATAATTTTAGAAGGAATGTCTAGAAACTTGTGATCAACTAATGAAAAGTCACCATTGGCCAGCAATCTTTGAGTACATTGTTATGGCATGGAAATTTACTGATGGGTTGCCAAATTGGGAAAGTGCAATCCATAATAAAATTAAAAGTGTATGCATGAAACAACTTGCCTCTCACTGTATTAGTGCAATGAAAGCAGCTGATTTGGACAAACCAGCTTTAACTGAATTGATTGAACGGTAAGATTAAAATTTTTTTTTTTTAGAGTATTATGTTTTGAAATGTATGTAAAAAAAGTACTGTTATTATTTAGTACAAGGTGCTTGAAATGGAGCTATCACATTTCCACAATTTATCCACCTTTTACTTCTTGTTACAGTCAAACTCGGTTACAACAACCTTGTTTTCAACGATTACTCGTTTATAACGCCATAAGTTATTTATATTTTTTTCTCTAATGGGGCTGCAACATTGGTGGTCAAGCCTTTTGCAGACTCGGCATATTTCCCAGAACTGAAAGACATTTTTTGTGGCACCATCTAGGCGACTCTCGCTACCAATTTTGACGCGCAGATTACGATGAATCTGAACTCTATGTGGATGCGCCATAAATATATTGGTTATTTGAATTGCCTATAGACTTTAATGTTATAATATTTTGCTCATAACAACTCCTAATGCTAAAATATACTTTTATTGATATCTAAAATGCCTTCTTCGGAGTCGGATGGGTGTTTGGGTCAAAAATTTCGATTTTCTGTTTTTGTTTTATTTTTAATCTGCATATCTATAGCTTTAATTTACGACCAAGATTATCGATTTCTGTTTAGTAGTTTTCTTTTTATAAACATTTTTCAGAAACTCTGTATGTCAGTTCTTACCTATAACCTTAATTTTCTTTTGCGTTTCCTGAAATATAAGGTTTTTCAACAGTTAGGGACGTTTTTCTCAGAAACTATAAAAGATGTCAACATGTTTTGTTTTATTATTTCTTCCCCATCAATAGTTCTTTGATTTAAACTGAGGAATTTTTAAATATCTGCTAAAAAAAAACTATATAATTTTAAATAGGATTTTTTTTTGGCGGGGGGGGGGGGGGGGGGTTATACTGCGAAATATCCTCAGTGTAAATCAAAGAACTATATCTAAGGAACAAACAGTACAAAAATTCAGAATGATATATCATAAAGTTCCTGAGAAAAATGTTCCTAAAGTTAGTCAAATCAACATGGGCAAGATAGAACCATCCAACTCCCCTTAAATAAAGAAAATGAAAATCCTTCATTTTCACTATTTAACTTTTATTTGCCAAATATTGTAAATTGTGGTTGTAAGGGTCACGCTTAGATAAATAACTGAAAACGTGCAGACGATTGTGTAAAAGCATATGTGCGGTGGCAACAGTAGTTTTGTAGAAATGGAAAAGATTTGTTTTCGAATTGGAGTAAAAAGTGAAGTCTGTTCTTTGAAATAAAGTAGTTAAGAAAAGAAATAATTTTTTTTAAGTTTATTAAAATCCATCGTCGGCCACTACATAAATGTGCAGAGAAACGGCCCAATGGATTTCGAATAATTTTGAAGGACTGTGAAGATTGAGAAGATAGCCAACGGCTTGATAGTGAGTGAATCATTTTGGATATTCTAACAGTTGTTTTAAAGAAGTTATTTAGTTGTGAAAGTTTAGTTAACAAGGTTATTGTGAATAATTTGGAAGTTGTTTTAAGGTTTTGAGTTTGTAAGAAATTATTTTGAAGAATTTCGGTTGAGAAATGGCATTTTTAGCAAAAGCAAAGAAAGTAGATTTGAAGTGTCTGGCGGAAGAATTAGGCGAAACGGTAACGAAAGATATGAAAGTTGTTGAGTTAAAAAATATAGTTTTAAAGAGTGCCGAGTATGAAGAAGTATTTGTGAAAAACTTATTAGAAAGAATAGTTAGTGAAAGAGAGGAAGAAACGTTGCTCCAAGAAGAGATTAAGTGCCAAGAAGAAATTAAGCGCCAAGAAAGGAGATTAAGCACCAAGAAGAAATTAAACGCCAAGAAAATGAGTTGCTATTGGAAAAGTTGCGCCAAGAAAATGAATTTGCATTAGAAAAGTTAAAGATTGAAGCATCAATGTCCAAGAATGGTGATGCAAGAGAAATGGTCTCTCAGAATGCAGTAGTGCAAGAACAAACTGAAGTTGGATTGCAAAAACTAATGCGTAAGTTTGATCCTAAAGAAGGCGATATTAGTTTTTTTCTCATATTATTTGAAAGACAAACACGAAGAGTTCAGATAAAAGAACAAGATTGGGTGACAAATCTTGTTGGACTATTGCCGTTAGAAATGGCAAATTTGATTGTCAGGGAACCAGAGGAAAAAGCCAATGACTATGAGTACGTGAAGAGTATGTTATTAAAAAGATTTAAATTGAGACCGGAAGCGTTTGAAATAAAGTTTAAGAGGCACTGTAAGTCATCTGAAAACACTTGGCGAGATTTTGGATTTGAATTGGCGAATTATTTTAATGAGTGGATTATAGGACTAAAAATCAACGATTTTGAAAGTCTAAAACAACTTGTCATTACAGAGCAGATGAAGGAACAAGTGTCAAGAGATATGCAGCAACATTTTATTGATGAATGGGGTAAAATTATTACAGTTGATACTCTTTCGGAGAAGTTAGATGAATATGAAAATGTGAGGCAATATAACCAGTCCAATAAAGCTCCTGCATTTCAACCATATAGGAATGGCTATCAGGGAAAACCTAACATGTTCAATAACAGAAATAATGCATCTGGTGAAAGAAATAGATATGAGCATAACAACCACGGAGGATTTGATAAGAGAAATTCCTTCCAAAAACCGGTTACATGCTTTAACTGCGGAAGATCTGGGCACTTAGCAAGGTTTTTCAGAGATAATAATGAAGAAGGAAGGGGAAAGACCGAAGCTAAAGTTTCTGAAGTAAAGGTCGCAGAAGCCAGTGTCTCTGAGGTCAAAGTAGTTGAAGGAGATCGAAAGCAAAGTGGTCATCGCAAAATTCAATGGCGAAGTTGTACTGGAAAATAAGAAAGGGAATGCAGTTCAACCAAAAATGTCCGATCTGAAAATAGTAAAAATTTCATATGGTGAAGCAGAATATGAGGCAGTAGTAGATTCTGGTGCACAAGTTAGTGTAATTAAAAGCAGTGTAGTAGGGATAGAAGTTGATTATAAAGGACATATAATGTTACAACCTGCGTTTGGTGATTGTTTGAAGGCTGAACTAAAAGAAGTGGAAATTGGTTTGGTGACAAGTGTGTATATTACACTGGTAATTAAAACGGTTGTGGCAACTGTGGACGGGTTGAATGCTGATATATTATTGGATACTGAGACTTATGAAGCATTATTGGAGCAGGAGAGAATATATAGTCCTAGATTCACACCCACTATGAAATTAAGATCGGATTCGCAAAAGGGAAAGTTGGATGCTACTGTGAATATTGAAACAGAAGAATGTGATCCAAAAATAAGAGAGTATGATGCTAAGGACGACGAAAGCAAACCAGAGAATTTCAGGAAACAGCAACAAACTTGCAGTACTCTTCAGGAAGTATGGAAATTGGCCAAACAAAATAAAGGAGGGTATGTTGTAGAAGAAAATATCCTTTACCATGATGAGAATATGTGTGGAAATAAAATAAGACAGCTAGTGATTCCTGAAGTGAGAAGAAGCAAAATATTGTCGATTGCTCATGAATCAGTATTCGGAGCACATCTAGGAGCCCATAAAACGATTCAGAGAATCAAGTTTTCCTTTTATTGGCTGGGTATGATCAAGGAGATTAAAGCATACTGTAGTTCTTGCCATGGTTGTCAGTGCAGAAAGGTAATTCGTTCTGTCGACAAGATTCCGATAACACCTGTGTCTCGTCCTGAACTACCGTTTCAAGTGGTGAACGTAGATCTAATTGGCCCTATAGATCCTGTATCATCACAAGGACATAGGTACATACTTTGTTTGATGGATCAACATTCTAGATGGCCAGAAGCTGTCCCACTAAAATCTCTAACGGCTAAGAGTATATGTGAAGCATTGCTAGAAATATTCAGTAGGACCGGAGTACCAGAAGTAATCGTGATGGACAATGCAACAAATTTTCAGCTAGTTTAACACAAGAATTTCTGAAGATTTTAGGAGCTTGTCCACAATTTACAACACCGTATCATCCGGAAGGAAATGGTTTAATTGAGAGATGGAACCAGACTTTGAAGAATATGTTGCACCATATTATTAGAGAAGAGGGTAGAGGTTGGTACAGGCACATTCCTTTTTTATTGTGGGCTTATAGAGAAGTTCCAAATGCAACTACAGGAGTATCACCTTTTCTGCTGATGTATGGAAGAGAACCAAAAGGTCCATTGTCTATACTGAAATCAGTTTGGACTGGAGAAGTATTGTTACCTGTAAATGTGAAAGGATCAGTAGAAAACTATTTGGAAGAACTAAGAGAGAAGTTAGAAATAGCAACGAAAAATGCCAAATTAACAAGTGAAGTACAGCAAAGTAATTACGCCAAATATTACAATAGTAGAAGGAAATATCGAGAATTTGTACCAGGAGATCAAGTGCTTGTGCTCGTACCTGATTCAACCAATAAATTGTATGCTAGGTGGATAGGTCCAGTTGAGGTTGTAAGAAAGGCGAAACCAAATTGTATTACCTGCAGATGCCTGAAGGTAATTTAAGGTTACTTCCTTTAAACAAGATGAGAGAATACAGAGCAAGAGTTCAGACTGTTGGAGTTGTTTGTGACGGGTATGAAGAATTTGGTGAGCTATATGAAACACCAATAAACCCTGTAGCTAAGAAGAATGATGAAGTCTTAAAAAGAGTGAACTTGGACTACCTGCCAGAGGTACAACAAAATCAACTGAAGAATGTTTTACTGCAATACAAAGCGTTATTTTCAGGAAAAGTTAAGAGAGCTAAAGTAGGAGAGCATGTGATAAAGCTAAAAGCTGAAGAGGAAACTATTAAACCAAAAACTTATAGGATACCAGAAAACCTAGAGGAAAGTGGATGCACAAATAGATGAGCTGCTAAAGTTGGGACTGATTCAACCTGCAGTGAGTGAGATAGCGCACCCTGTAGTGTGTGTTCATAAGAAGGACGGAACAATTCGATTGTGCATAGATTTTCGAAGCTTGAATGCAGTGACTGTATCTGATGCTTATCCGATGCAAAATATGATGGAATTGAATTTCTTGGTAGGAAAGAAGAAGTTTATTACTGTACTCGATATGCTGAAAGGATATTGGGCGATACCAATGGAAGACAACAGCAAACATCTCACAGCTTTTCAAACGCATCGAGGCCAGTACCAATGGAATGGAATGCCATTTGGATTAAAGAACTCTGCTGCAACTTATCAACGAGCTATGTCTAAAGTAGTACAGCCTATGTGTGACTTTGCATGTGCATATATTGATGATTTAGCAATATTTTCCGATATGTGGGAGGAACATTTAGAGCATGTGGAAGAAGTTTTCAAAAGATTGGAGCAATTCAATTTCTCAGTGAATTTAGAAAATGTGATTTTGCAAGACAAAAGGTCAAATACTTAGGACATGTTATCGGTGCAGGTAGACATGCCCCAGATAGAGAAAGAATAGAAGCGGTCAGAAACCTGGAAGCACCAAAGACAAAGAAGCAGCTGAGAAGTGCTTTGGGATTGTCAACTTCTACAGGCAGTACATCCCGAATTTTGCAAGGATTGCCCTGCCACTAACGGTACTCACTAAAAAGATGTCAAACGAGATTCCATGGAGCAAAGAGGCTGAAGGTGCATTTGAGGAGTTGAAGACAGCGTTATGTTCAATTACAGAGTTGAAACCAATATTACTTACATACTGATGCTTCTCAGACGGCAGTTGGATGTTGTTTAGGTCAACTGGATGAAGAAGGAAACATTTACCCGGAAGTCAGAAGCTGAATCAAACCCAATAAAAGTGGTCGACAATTGAACGCGAAGCCTTTGCTATTATTTGGGCGTTGAAGAGATTTGAAACCTTGCTGTGTGGAGCAAAGATCTACTTACTGACGGATCATAATCCGCTGGTGTTCCTCACGAGTGCTGCGCCCCAAAGTCCGAGATTGCAAGGATGGGCGTTGGCGATCCAGCGACACGACATCATAGCTAGCCATATAAAGGGATCAGAACTATGCAATGCGGACGCGTTATCAAGACTATGACTGTAGTGGTACTGAGTATAGTTATTTGTGTGTAGATGGGTATTCTAATGTAAAGTGTGACCCTTTACGCATTGTCACCATATTAGATCTTCGGATATAATATGATTTTAGGGGGGAGGTGTAAGGGTCACGCTCTTCCCTAAAATCATATTAATAAATAACTGAAAACGTGCAGACGATTGTGTAAAAGCATATGTGCGGTGGCAACAGTAGTTTTGTAGAAATGGAAAAGATTTGTTTTCGAATTGGAGTAAAAAGTGAAGTGTGTTCTTTGAAATAAAGTAGTTAAGAAAAGAAATAAGTTTTTTTAAAGTTTATTAAAATCCACCATCGGGCCACTACAGTGGCCAAATTTGAAATTTATTTCCTGTTCAAAAATATTTATTAACAGAAAAGGATAATTTTGTTTTCGATTCTTGTTTCTTAACACTTAAATTTCTAGCTAGCAATTAGTCATTCAAAAGTGATTTATTCTAAAATTTAGTTTTGCTGCTTTTCTATCGTTTTTTTTGTAATGAAACATTAGGACTCTGCTTTCCAATCGATTGATCCGCCTTTCATTGGTTTCCCTTTCTCCCACTAAATTATTTATTTTGAATCATTCATTATTCTAATGCCACAGCTGTTAAAATGGCAGAAAAGAATACTCTGTAGCTAACTATTATACTTATTTTATTTAGAATTACTACTTAGAAAATTATTTTGATTAAACTACTACAAACAGCATGAGGGGGTCAACATTTATTCAAAAGATGTTATTTCTTAACTTTTATTAACAATTAATATGAGTGCAAATACATACTCTTCATTATTTCCTACACTTAATATTCAACTTTGTTTATAACATTATTTGTTAATAATTATAACGTCATAAGTATCGCAGTTCCTCGAATAACCCTATAACCGAGTTATACTGTATTAGGTTGCAAAAAACTTCTACTTTTAGAGTTAAATATAATGGGGCATATATGCTAATTTAATCTGTGGGATGTATTGACCTGATTTGGTTTAAGGTTGTGTTACGTGCCAGGGCTAGTATGGGCCTTGTCACTGGACCCTGGTATAACAAAAAACTCTTATGTGTAACTTAATTATTTCAATGTAACTAAACTTTTTTCCTGCTGCTATTGAGGCAAAACATCAGGCTGAGATTTGAAGCCAGAAGGTAGTACTGTTCTATTAAGTAAGTGTAAGACTACACCTGAATGCATTCACTCGCTAGACTCTGTAGACTCAAGGAGATTTTTGCAATGCCCACCAAACAGATGTGACATAGTTCTCCTGGACTTCTAAATTTTTTAACACCTACTGCTATATATTGGGGCTGCAATCTAGACAGATCGCCCAAAAAATGAGTTTGCTCTAGTTCATGAGTTTGCTGTAGCATTCAGGGCCACCAAACCAAGTTTCTGAGGCAATAGCCAATATGTTGCCAGTAAGTCCTACATTTTGGTAGTGATTACTATTCACACTTATTCTTTTGACTTTC
Organism: Oedothorax gibbosus; assembly: GCA_019343175.1. Taxonomy (NCBI): domain Eukaryota; kingdom Metazoa; phylum Arthropoda; class Arachnida; order Araneae; family Linyphiidae; genus Oedothorax; species Oedothorax gibbosus. The sequence goes on along the minus strand of JAFNEN010000073.1, from coordinate 1,643,200 downwards.
ATGTTTATTGTCTTAATCATTAAATGCCAAAAAGGGAGGGGATGGGGGGAGGGGAGTGCATATAATATATCCAGTAGGCATTAAAATTACTGTCTATCTTTATAATCATAAACATTTGTCTGAAAATAGTTTTTTTATAGGATGCAATGCTGTTCCAAAGAAACACCTGTTATCACTTGCGTTAATTTTGCCAAAGATTTACTGAATAAAGTTTAAAAGTCATTGAATTACCGCTTATATTATATATGAGCGATTTCTTTTACCTCGGTATCAGTTTAAATTTGATGCAAGAAATATTTTCATTTCTTAAGATATTGTATTTTTATCATTCTTGTGCCTCTATTAAAAACAGTTTGGATGGATATTTTTTTTAAATAATATAATAGTGTGAAATTTGTATATACCTACAATTTAATTTTTTAACATGCTTATACTTGCCAATTATTAAATTGTAGTGATTTTCATGTCTTATATTAAATGTCTTGATATGAATTATAGTTTTAACTCTTTGCTTATTTAATGTTGTATTTCAATTTTAAGTTTATTCGAATTTTATATGGTATACAATTGTGAAAGTTATTCATTAATGAATATGTTATATTACTTAAATTTTTACAATGGAGATGAAGTTTTACTGACAATGTACTTTAAACTAACTGAATTGTATTTTAAATTTTATTTTAACCATATTTTAAATGTTCCATGCAAAATTATTTTACATATTGTTTTTAAATTCTTTTTTTTTTTGTAAATGTTTATGTTTACTCATTGTTGAATTACATCAATAAATTTGTACTTGACTGATACTTAACATATTGTATTTTTACAATTCTTGTGCCTCTATTGTAGTATTGATGGATAATTTGTTTTAAATATAATTGCGTGGAATTTGTATATACCTACTACTTAATTTTTCAATGTACTGACACTTGCTAATTATTAAATATTAGTTATTTTCATAGCACATTTTAAATGTATTGGTATGAGATATAGTTTAAACTTTTTATTTAATGTTGTATTACATTTTTAAGTTGTTCATTTGAATTTTATATGGTATACAATTGTGAACGTTATTTATTGATGAATTGCTACTTTACTTAAATTTTTCAAATAGGAATAAAGTTTTACTGAAAATGCATTTTAAACTGACTGAATTGTATTTTAAATTTTATTTCAACCATATTTTAAATGTTCCATACAAAATGATTTTACAAATTGTTTTTTAATTCTTTTTTTGTAAATGTCTTTATGTTTATTCACTGTCGACTTAAGTGAATAAATTTGTATTTGAATGATATTAATAAATGCATTTTACATTTATCTTTTGTATTTTTTCATAGTATTTATAGTTTAGAATTTGTTTTATTTTTGGTGCTTTTAATGAGTGAATATGCACTACGAGAGTGACTTTCAAACATACTGCTTTAAGACAGTCATATACATTACTTACATTTACTGATACTTCTCTTAATTATTAGCCTACTTTTCTTTTTTTAATATGAAAGAATTTAAAAAAATGAAAAAGTAATCGTATTTTTGTCCGTCTGTCTGTACGTCCGAACGGACATATATGGACTGTTTATCAGGGAATTCCCCATTGAAACTTAATTTCAAGCCTTTTAAATCGATGTTACCAGTTTAACAATGGCATGACAAACTTTAATTATTTAGAAATAATATTTGAAGCAAGCAAAATTAATTTCTGTCATAATTAATTTTGGAATGATGTCATAAAATGTAGCATAATGTGATTGTTCATTATTTGTATTCATTTTTGTATTTGATTGTTTCATTACTAAGAAAACGGCAAGGCATATTTTTTAAATTCTGTATTTTTAATTTACATTTTTTATTTTTTAGTGCAGTTTGGAGTAGCTCCATGTTTTTTGTTATCAATAAATATTTAATTATCCTTTGAACTACACAAAAAAATCAAGCAGACGATAAAAATTTAATTTGCGAAAGAAAAGTAATGAAAATAGTTGAATTTGGTTTTTAAAAGTTTAAATTATAGCTGGATGCTGTGGTTGGCGATTTTTTTCTATATATGAATTAAATCTTGTGTAGAAACGGTTGTACATAATATCTACTGTTACAAACTTACTTGTGTTACGATATGAATTTAACTAACAGGAAAGTAGGCTATTTTAGTTCTTTTATAACTTGTAAATTGTAGTCGTATAACAAGATACACACCATAAAAACTTTGAGCTGAAGTAAATCACTCGTAAAAAATGTTTAATAAATTTGTTTTCAAACTGTGGAAAAATCCGTTTTTTTAAACTTCTCCTGGCGCCAATAGAAGGGCATAATAGTTTAGGAATTCATACTTTGCACTGTACTTCATATTTCAAAGAATATATTTTTTAGTTAACTAAACGACTAAATTCTTTTGAAACACAGTAAAAGCCCATTTATCCGCGGCTCCGTATCAACCGAAAAGCTGAAATTAGAAAAATATTAGGAAATTTTCAGATTTGACAAGTAAGGTAAAAACATTTCAGATTGATCCTTTTTCCATGAAAAAATGGATTTTGGCGATAACATTTTGCGCGAAAATTGTTTTTGCAAATCAATGTGTGGTTTAACGCCAGGTTACAGGGCCGGATTTCTAAATAGGCTAAGTAGGCTGTAACCAAGAGCGGCTAATTTTTTTTTTTTTTTGGGGGGGGGGGCAAATTTTACGATCAATTAAAGCGACATCCAACATGAAAAAATATTATAAAGATACTAATATTTTTAAGAAAGGAAACAAATAATTTACATTAATGCGTAAGCAGTAAACGTATATATAGTACTAATATTTAGTACCAAACGTGGCCGCTGCGAGGGAAAATGCCCCCCCCCCCCTCCCGGATTTGGAAGTTAAAAGAAAAATAGTAGAACAGTTTAAAAAATTCGCCTATTTCGCTTTCGATTTAGTGTGTTAAGTTACATAGATGATTCTAATATGTAGCCAGAAAAAAAAATAGTCAAGAAAACTAGAGCTGGGATACCTTACAACGAAGGTGGGGGAAGGAAAAACGCCATTCAGACGCCGAACATAAAAAAAAGTGCAAATAAATTTATTTCAAATACAACCGTCAACTTTATCTTTTATTTCATTTTCTTTTGTTATCAACATAAAAAAGGAGTACTAGTTTGGAGCCATCTTGCCTAGAAGATCAGTTTTTTCGCGAAAGTTTTCTGCCTATCTCAAGCCGCTTTCAATGCGGCAAGGTTCCAGACGATGAGGACTTCTTCTTACCCAGATCAGTAAAAGTATTAGTCCCTGTAATTAAATTGTAATTTATTTTAGTATAAATTTAATAAGTATATTGAATGTGGATCCCATTGGGCATTGTTCACTGTTAAATAATTCTATTGAACAGAAGTGCATATCGTCGGATAAGAGCTAGTTTTAAAGTGCAGTATACATTGGAAAGCAATATTCGTTCCTGGCTGAGAATATTGTGACAGGGGCGGCAAATCTTTAAACCCGGCCCTGTCCAGGCATAGAGCTCCTACTTTTTGTTGACCGGATTACAGTTGACAATTCCGCTTCAACACTTAATTAAAATTAAATAAGCAATTCATTTTTTAAATAAGTAATTACCCAGTACCCAGAGTTGAATTAGTTTTTTCTGTATGCTACAGGAAATTCTACTTCTATTCGAATTAAATAATAAAAATGATTTTGTATTATTATTCGTGTAAGCATTTTCGTTAACTTTATATATTGTTACAAGTAATTTTGAGGAGGCTAGAAATAGGCAGCCAGAAACGATTAAAATTAAATTAAGTAATTTTATTTAGCTTTATCCGGAATTCCCTACTGCTACTAAAGTCGCTCTAAGGTGGCGTTGGGTGCCAGCTCAGATGTCGGCCTCGCAGCTTGACCGTGTTTCCAAATACTGTGATCACGTGGTTACGCTGAATTTTAACAGTTTCTATAATAAAATAGAATAATACATTATACAGGGTTAGCAAGAAATAAGTTTCCCACTTCAGGGGGCTGTAGAATACGTTCTATTTTGTCCAAATGAGATAAAATTTGAACTGCAGATAATTGAAACGATGCGCTTGACATTTATTAAAAAAATAATGGTACAAAATTCCGCCGATAAATGGCGCTGTAATACACATAAAAACATTTGATATGCTTTATAAATGTTGAATAATAATAATAAAAAAGTAGCATTATACAACTGTTCAATATGCCCCCCTTCATTTTCAAAACAATGAACTCTAATCGCAGAAACATATTTTCGACAGCAGACTGGAGTGCGTCTGTCGGAATATCACGAATATGGCGCCGAATTCTGTCCTTCAGATCTGGTACAGATGCTGGCCTTTTACGGTAGACATTGTCCTTCAAAAAACCCCACAACCAAAAGTCGCAGGGGGTGATATCCGGCGAATGAGGATGCCATGCCGTAGGGAAATGACGGCTGATAACCCGTGCCTCAGTAAAATGCTGTGTTAGCAGTTGCTTTACACGACGATCAATATGAGGAGGTGCGCCATCCTGCATGAAAATGATGCCCTGAAGGCATCCACGCTGCTGAAGTTGTGGGATTACAAAAGCCCTCAGCATATCTCGGTACCGTTGTCCTGTGACGGACCAGGTTTTGATTCCATTTGCAGTTATCTCTTCAAAAAATATGGTCCAATCACAAAAGTAGCCGTAAAAACCACACCATACTGTCACTTTTTCAGGATGCAAGGGTTTTTCCTGGATAGCGCGAGGGTTTTCCGCTGCCCAAATTCGACAATTGTGGGTGTTGACTTGCCCATTAAGGCAAAAGTGGGCTTCATCAGCCCACAGAATTTTCCATGGCCAAGATGCTTTGACTTTTCACATTTTCAGTCTATGCAAATAAGTACCATTAATATTACAGCGCCATCTATCGGCGAAAGTTTGTACTATTTTAAAAAAAAAAATGTCAAGCGCATCGTTTGAATTATCTGTAGTTCGAGTTTTATCTCATTTGGACAAATAGAACGTATTCTACCATAGAGGTTGGAAAGAGAATAGAGAGGTCCATGTATATGCGCAGTAGCGCACAAATGAAGCAGGCTAGAGCGGTGCATCTCGGGATACCTCAGTGCCAGTTTCGGTCACTATGTTATGCGCAGTAGCTCAAAACACGGCTAGAGCGGTGCATCTTGGGATACCTCAGTGCCAGTATGGGATGCGCAGTAGCTCGAAAAACCTGACAGCCCTGCTTCAAACCATTTGAATTCGTAGACCCCTCTACCTCTCCTTCCTAACTCTATGTATTCTACAGCCCTCTGAAGTGGGAAACTTATTTCTTGCTAACCCTGTATATTCACCAAACTTTCAGCTGAAAGCATGAATTTTGATGATTTTAAATAATTAAATAGACTTATTTATTGAATGCTTATGCATAATAATGGCAAATTTTAAATATTAAAGAATAACTTTACACTTACGGTATTTGTTTTATTATTGTTTGATTTCGAGACAAAAAAAACCCGTTGAACTGGAAGATCAATTTCCTTATTTTTTTATATTTAGCGTCAATCACGATCGACACACTGCTTTGGAAAAATTGCTATAAATACGCTATCACTGCGCTAATATTTCTGGGACGTAATGTGAGTGTGACCGCGGATAACAATCGTTTCCTTAGGAAACCAAAGACAAACCACAGATAGAAGTTCAAATAATCACTATTAAGTGCTGCCATCTATAATTTTATTTTGAAACAATCTCCATGCTTTCCTATGCTCAGGACTCGCGTAATGCAATTGGCGTACCATGTGGTGATGTCATCTTTTGGTAGAACTTTGTATCATTTGACCTAAATATTTGTTATCAACTGTTTATACTTTTTTTATAAACAAGTTTTAATTTTAAAGATGAGCAATTTTGGTAAAATTTATTTATAAATGTCGTGTTTCTATTGATGATCGTTTTTAGTTAGAAATTAATGATTATATCTATAACTTTACATATTAATTAATGATTTTCTATAATTGTACGTATTATTATTATTAGTTATAATTTTTTTTTGCTTATTAAGTTAATTATAATAATAAAAAAAATGTCATTTCCACTTTTTTTTAGGGGGGAGAGGGGGGAGTCGATTCGAGATTGATCAGGGAGGCGTTTTTTTTATATGTAAGTTTCCATATTAGTATAAAAAGTTACCAATGGAGCACTATATGCTAGTCACAAAGTTCTGTATCTATATGAGTAGTTTCCATATTAGTATAAAAAGTTACCAATGGAGCACTATATGCTAGTCACAAAGTTCTGTATCTATATGAGTAGTTTCCATATTAGTATAAAAAGTTACCAATGGAGCACTATATGCTAGTCACAAAGTTCTGTATCTATATGAGTACTAGTTGATATTTTGCAAAATAGTTTTTTCTTAAATCGAGTCCATACAAAATTCCAAGTTTAATTTTGACAAGAATTTGTCATAATTTTGTAAAACCACCTAAGTGAAACTATGACAAGCACACATTTTTATCTACTTGGAGCTACTTATTTAATACAAATAATATAAAGCTAAATATCATTATTATTTTTAAAAACATAAACACTTTTTAATTTTGTTTATTAAATATATAAATTAAAGTCCCATTTTTTCGCTGTGACGGCATCACGCCTGAACGGCTGGACCAAGTTCACTAATTCTTTTTCCGTTGTGTTTGTTATTGTCAGGAGAAGGTTCTTAATGAATGAGTTATTCGAAACCGAACTGGTGTAGGAGTGCAAAACGTGAGCCTTTTTTTCTATAGGAATAGCATTGTAAGATTAGAATTTATACTTTTTATTTTAATTTAAAAGAAATTTCAGCACGTTCAACGCGAACGAAAATTAAGTATAAGCACGTCAGAGCACGTGAATTTATATATAATTTGTAGGATTTTTATTTGAATATCATTATTTTATTTATTGAATTGAAATCTTTTGATTTTTTTTTGTTTCCGAATTTAATTTAATTGATGTTTATAAATGGTATAAAAAGTGAAGATATTGCTACAATGTATCATGGCAGTAAAGGCGATTACTATTCTAGATCTGATGAATACTTCTAAGAAATGTTAATTCCCTCTACGTATAGCGTAAAACTTTATGTTTATGAAACTGTCAATTTGGTACAGCTATGATATGGCCAATAGATTGGCGGCTTTTGGCGAAGTTAAAAATTTAGCGTAGGGTAGCTATTCCCATCCAGTTGTATGGGTTAGGGTTAGTTTGAATTATCGTCGCACTATACAAGAGAGCTATACAAGAGGGATATTGGCCACGGACGTCTTTATTTAGAACCACAGTCATGTGACGAGCTAACACCTGATTAGGCACCCAATGCAACTTTTACATCGTACGCAACGTCGGGACTTTGAAAAATATTTAACGTGCACTCCCACCACATGGGGTACTATTCTTTGGACATTTTTGGCTGCATTTGCCAAGGATCGATGGATTTTTCGATCAACCTTCAATTACAATTCCTTATTCATAGTAAAGACAAGACAACGTCTTTCGGGTCAACTTGTATTAATAGATAATACACTCTAAACTTTTGCCTTGAAAGTTTCTTTTGACCGCTACCTAATTTACTAAAATTATTCAAATAATTTAATGTTTTCTTTAACTGTTTAATTGTAAGTAAAATTTGTTTCTGAAAACGCATCAGTTTATAACGGAGCTTTTTTCAAAAGAAACTTTTCAAAGAAATTGGTTTATAGTTTCTAGTTTTAATCTCAGAAGTAAAGCATTTGATGGAAGTACTTGTCAAGGTATTTTGATATTTCATTAATAAAATTTCGTTACATATCAAGAAAATTATGCCCTCCTTGTCATGACTTGTGAGTTCTTGAAAGGAACTTGTCAATAATTTTAAATTTAATGAAGAAAACTATCTTTTAATGTTATAAATTGTAAATATGTTAATTTTAGTTTATATGTATACAAAAACTATTATTTTTTGCGGTTTTACTTGCATAAAACCCTTTGTAAGTAAAACTGGAAACATATCATATAATCTTGTTAAGTTTTTTGTGACTCATTTAACTTAATCTTAGTAATTTTAACTTTTTTGTTAGATTTTAAAGGTATTTGTTGCTTTTATATGACTGAACTGCTAGATGTGGCTCTTGGTTGACACAGGTGCCATGACAACAAATAATTAAATATCTGAAGTTCTACTACAGATAGAAATATACTTCTTCGATCAATTTATTCAGAAATGATTGTATTATTTTTCCTGATATGATATGTTTTTTTATGATATGATGATTTTATAATAATAATATTTAAAAAATGTTTTTGAAGATTTTGTGCCCTATACTCCCTTAAAAAATATAAAAGTACTGTTGTAATGAAAACTCAATCTTCTCCAACTTCTGAAAACTGACACAAAGCTTTTTTATAACATTTAATGAGAAATACAAGCATTGATTATAGCTATTTAAACACTATTTAAGAAAATCAATCCAATGAATCAATTCCTGCAATCCCAGAGTGCAATAAAAGTTGACGATATTGCCGAAGCTGTTTCAGATACTTTTGACTCAATTTGACTACTTAGCTTTAGCTTTTTTGGACAAGACAAGACCACCGACAAAATAAGAAGTATGAATAGGTTAGAAATGTTGCTTTTCTAAATGTTGTTTAGAAATGTTTTTAAATTTAAAAACATTCCTAAAGTCTTTAAAACAAAAAGTTTAAAATATTTATTTAAAATGACAACATGTATATATGAGTTAAGTAAAGCGTTTTTAATGTTCTAATTTTTCAAAGGCTTACTCCTACTAAATAATATAATTGCATTAACCGTAGTCAAACAAAAAAAATTCTCTATGCAAAAATCCAACCTCAAACTGTGTTTAAGAATAGATATAATATCCAGGACTCCGCCTTTGACAGCTTATAACCACCTTTTACCGTTTGGCTTGGAAAGGGTAAAAGGTTAGTGTTTGGACGTAAATCTGTTTAATTTTTCGATAGGATAGCAGACCATGGTTTAATTCAAATAAATATTTCTTTAATTTAATAATTTGTGTGTGAAACATAGTAGTAGTATAACTACTGGTCTTAAAATTTTTTACCTACTATCAAATATTTTCACGTCAACAAAGAACTTGGAAGTAAAATAAATAAAACGAACATGATTTCACATTTTGTTTACATAACTTAAGCGACGCTACCTGGTGAATAGTTGAATTCCGAATTATATTTGGGGCGCTGAATCTGAATATGAAATAAGTTTATCTCTACTAGATATACTTTTTTTTTTATCTATGTCATTTTCTATTCCTTATGTATTTATTTTAAGCGTTATTTGCGTTCCTTCCAAACTCCAGAAAAAATTGTAGAACATCCAATTCATAGATTTCTCAACTTTTTGAGAGATTTATACAGTACACGCTCTTTTATCCGATAGCCTCTAATCCGATGTCCCCTTATGTATATTAACGGCCTTGGTTGATATTTTTTTCCTGAATTAGAACGCCTGACGTAACAACGAGCAGTGTTTACAGCTATTTACAAGGAAACGAGTGTCGCTTTGGTAAATTTCCCAAGGAACTGGGGAATAGCAAATTTTAGATACATTTAAAAGGTTTCGGCATAAATATTTTGGAAAATATAATATTTTAAATAATAAAAAAAACTATTTTTTGGGGGAAAGAGCTGTGTAAAATAAAAAAACAACATTACATCAAGCATATAATTTAGTCATAAATAGACAATTGCCTATAACACTCCATCTTCATAATTCCCAAGGTTACCGAATAGCTCAACCTGTCATAGCTAATCCAATTTCTTCGGATTTAACTTAATCTTTACTATCAAGTGATCCTGATATATTTCTAGATAAACTTGTTTTATTAAGTGGAATATATTGCTTTGTTTTGTTCGGATTAATTGACATACGTTTTTCTGATAGCGGTAAATGCTCAGTGTTGTTTCTAGAAAATCGGCGCTCTATTAGGCAGTTATTTAGAAATGATTACTGGCGAATCAGCTTGACGCTGTTTATGGGCTATTTTTACGATGTCCCTTTGTTTCTGAAACACAGAGCCATTAAAATACGAGGAATGGGATACTATGTCAGCGATTCTGTTATATTTTCGCTTAGGTTGCTGTAAATAAGGATACTTTTGCTGAGATTGGAAACGATATCAAAGACTTAAAGCGGTCCCTTTATCTATAAGAGGCATAGCTTGGTTTAGTAAACATTGCAGTTGGAATCTTGTTAATGTGACTTGGGGGCTGCGAAGTATTTAGAATTAAGAGTTAACCGTGGGAACATTTACCAATATAAGTAGTATTTATGTCTAAACGCGTGGCCGCGCGGGGAAGCTATAAAAAAAGTTCACACTGAAAAATAACGTTGTTTCATTATGCTAGCAAAATTGTCGAAATATTAATTAAGAAAACAAATTTTAATTAAGCACAATAATAAGCCGACAGGGCGGCTGAGTTGTCAGGGTGCTGGCCAGGTAGTCAGAAAGTCCCGGTTCGGGTCGCGGCGTGGGCATGGATATTATGTGTGTTGTGTGTTTGTTTATAGTTGTTCTGAGTACACTGCGACACGCGTGTTCGTTAAATAAGTGGAGTCGAATGTCCCGAACAGGAACACGATGTCTCAACTGGTTTGCTTTGGGTGCCCGATCAGGTGTTGACCTCGTCACTTGGCGACTGGGTTCTAAATATGCATGCCGCAACTGGCTGTGTTAAAGCTCAATGGAGGCTAGAAATGGACAACTGGAAAACGTGTAACACCTAAACCTCTGTTTGGAACGTTCGTATCGTCACTTGACCAGGGTTCTAAATTACGAGGCGTTTATTGGCTGCGTTAAAGCTCCTGAAGGAGGCTAGAAATAGGCAGCCGGAAACGATTACCTTACCTTACCTTACGTTCGTAAAAAACCTGAAAATATATGTCTACCAATCAACCAATCAACCAACGTTCGTAAATAAACACAGATTTCCGAGAGTTCTATTTCATCTATTTATGTAAAAAAAAAAAAAAACTTGGGTTGCTCTTTATGTTTTAAATTGAAATTTTTTAAAAAATATATAACAAATAAAAAGTTAATGAAAAAACTTGTGTGAATTGTGTTTGGAAGATTAAGATGTAGTAAATAAAAAAAAAATCTTTTTTTAAAATCGTTTTATTTGTGGAGGTACGAACAAAAGTTTGTGAAACTTTTTTTAACGTAATGGACGTTCAACTTTAAATGCTTATATCTCAACAAATAAAGCATTTTTTTTTTGTATATGGGGTAGGGTAGGGTAGGTACATATATATTCCGACTTGTGTGTTTGATCAGAGACCCGCTTATAAGCCTTCGTCAAGTAAGACAGACACAGAAAGAATTTTTACTGTCACAGAGAAAGGAAGTACACCCAGGGCAAAGGCGGGAATCGAACCCGCACCCGTTACAGCACGCAGACTGCTAGCGTAATGGTCTGCGATGCAAACCACTCGGCCATCCGGGCCCCTGTATATGGGGTATTTTGAAAATAAACATTTTTATAAAAAAAAAGGGTGTTGCCATTGGAGTTTTCAAAGTTGGTACTCATTTTAAAATGTTGACTGTTTATACAATTTTTGCTGCCATTGATCTATTTCTTACGCTTTTTCTTGAAAAATAAAACCTTTCACGAAATCTTCTGATCAATAGCAGCCGAGTAACGTGGGGTGGAGTGTCCCCCCCCCCCCCCAGTTGTACTCTCTGCAGGCTGCACTGAACGTGGTTCTGGCTCAAAAAGCTGTATACCATCATTTTCAACAACTGGAGAAACATTTCTTCCTATAATAACAAAAATTAAAATGTAAAAAAAAAAAAAAATGTTTCAAGAACAGTCAAACTCGTTTATAACGAGTACGAAGGGAACTGAATACAATTACTCGTTAAATCCGAGTGCTCGTAAAAAAAACGGTTTCTGAAAAAAAAGGAAAGGCAAATAGATGTTCTAACCAAAACCAAGTCAGCCGAATTATCACAAAGCTTATTTTGTACCACACAATTGAGATTTTTACTTGAAGTAACAGTCATGTATTGACAGTTCAAAATCGAAATGTTGATAAAGATTCTTGTTTCGTAAAGAGTGTGCAAAAATTTGAGATATTTCACTCGCTATATTAGATCGTGTATTATGATTTTTTTCTTAAAAATTACAGTGGTATTTATTTCGAGGCAGATAAAGACAAATTTGAAAGTAAGCATGAGCATTATTGTAGTTGTTTTCGCCAAGTCCTCTTTAAGCAATACATCAAGACTATAGCTTAAAAAAAAAACAGTACATCTGTAGGGATAAAATAGTCATAAATTATGAAAAATTAGATATCCGATTTCTAAAAGTCTCAAAACTACATCAATTGTCCGCAAACTCGAGTTCATTTTGATAGTCTGCGCAAAAAGTGAATAAGCAATTAACGGTAAATAATATTTGATATTTATATATTTTATTTATTATTGATAATAATTTTTAGGCATATTTCCAAGCCTTGTTTTACTATTTTCAATTATTTAAGTTACTTAATCAAAAACTCATTAAAAGAATACGAAGAAATTTTATATCTAAATCCAATAAAGTCTATCGTTTTTTACTTTAAGTATCTGACAACGGGACATTACTTAACAAAGAATAAAAGTTCAAGTGAAACTCAATATCGAAAACATCCAATTATAACAAAACGAAGTACTAAATCCTAAGTTTAAATAGTCAATTGTTTTTATGGAACTTTGTTATATTAAGGAAATAGTAACACAAAAAAATCCAAAGAAACTGTAGCCTGCTTTACTTTTCGTATTGAACGTATTAATTTCTTCTAAGTTCATTATCATTAATAAAACTATTCTTTTAAGCTTATGAAGAGGGGAACTGTAAATGTTAATTACACTAGAGAAAAAAGAATATGGCTTTCTTAAGCTTCTTATTTTTATTCTGTCGTTTATTTCTATACTGAACTAACGAATCCGCCAGAAAGTGATAAATGAAATTAAAATATATCGATTGTGTCATTGATAGTCATTGTAGTAAAATAATCAGATGAATATTTTTTCTCATACTTTCGATGAGGTTTGGGCATTAATATAAAATGTATAAAAAATAATTGTTTTATTTTTTTGATGCTTTGAATATAAATAATAATAAAATATGATTCTTCTGCTAAAACAATACATAATTAACAATACAAATAAGTTTTTAAAGAATTTTATCGGTATTTTTAAACAAAATTGCTTTTTAATATTATTGAGTTATTTTAATGTGAATATTTTTCGTTTATTGTACATTAAGAACTATTCAGTTAAATAAGAAGAATATGTATTAACTAATATTTATTTAATTTTTTAAATATTAATTATTAGTTACATTTATCTGAGCACTCATACTTTACAAAGAATTCTGCAGAAAAAATATCTTATACATAAGAATCTTAATAAACAAAATGGTTTTAACAGCCGTTAGAAGGCAATTAAACATTTGAATCATTTGTTTTTCAGGAACCTCATAGATCTACGAGTCATAGTTTTTGAGAAATTGAAAAAAAACTGTTTTAACTACAACCTTATATCGAAATTACTAGACACAAAAAATTAACAAAACTTTTTTTGGGCGAGATGCTTCATTACAACTTAAAACACTATAAAAAAGCATTATTTAATATTTCAAATTAATTTTAAAGTTGCTGGACTTACAAATGGGATTTCTGAAAACAACAACAAGTATTTGTATTTCAAGTACAAGAAAAATAATACTAACTCGTATTTTGCAGCTAACTTTTTTTATTCATCTCAAAACAAGTTTAGGCCAAAAGAAAGTAAAAAGAATAATCAGAATAATCGTATACAACGTTGGACTTATGGAGTTTCTGAAAAAATAAAATCAACAAATTATCTGTGTCTCACGCCCTCTTGCAGCAATTCAACAAGGTGTGTGTGACTTACAGGGTTTCTACTAGAAACGCTATACTCGGTTGCTTCCCGTGACTGTGCAAACCACTCGATTACCATGATTTCTTAACAGAATGTTTGTTTGCATAGGATGAATTTATTTGCAATAAATCTCAATTCTGATAAAATTGTGACTTATGGGGGTTTCTGAAAAAATTGATTTATTTGAAGAGGTCATATTTTTTTTATTTAACATAATAAAGTGATTGTATGGCATTTACAACAATGGCTCGCGCACATGACTCACTGTAGTGTTGTGTAAGAATCGTACCTACGACATAACTGAAATGAACCAATAATATATTACTAAAAAGAAAAACTAGAGATGTAACTAAGATGAAACTCTGGTTTGGCAGAAAAAAATTGCGACTTTGAGCAACTTATCACAGTACTATCAAACAAATTAAACTATTTACTAATATTATTTTTCAAAGGTTTTTTGTACAAGGTATATGTTTACTAAATAAATAGTTTTGCTTAAATAATTCCTTGTAAAAGCCGCTGCAATATACTTAAAAGCCAAATCAATTTTCAAAAATTATGTATCTAGGATTTTTTTATTTTTGTAAATACGTAAGTCTTTGCAGCAAACCCAATGACTTGGTGAATGATGTTGGTTACTTTTTAGATTTGTCAATGTCAAGTCTATTGTTACATGAAATCTCCGTATGAGATGTAGAAACTTTTCTTAAAATTATAATCTTAATATCATATTTTATTCAAATTTTGAGCACGAAACAGGATTCTCAAGGTGGAGATGAGTTACTTCAGTTTTTATACTATTTTCGTTGTTAAATGGATGGCTAAGAATGAGCAGCGCCATCTACTGGCTGTATTTCTGTGGACAACTTTTGGGGTTGCCCACAAATACCGCCAGTAGGCGTATAATAGATAACATATTTAAATATAATTTGGAAGAAAATATAAATTATAAAAGTATGAGTACATGTATGAAGTGGATGATCTGTATTTCTATAAGTTTTTTTGTGAAATGATTTTTGGGGAAACAAAAAATCTCCTAATTAAAAAAATAATTGGATGTGTTAAAGCTAATCATGGAAGCTAGAAAGAAACAGCCGGAAATGCTATATCTAAAAGAACAGCCTCGAATCTTAAAAAAGTAAAGCTAGCAGATTACAACTCATTTCATACATAAATTCAACGTCCAAAATTTAATTAAAATCTTTTATAAAAAATCTACGTCTTGCCCTTATCTAATTCTTTTATTTATGCATTATATAATGATTTAAATACATAAGTAATAAGATTTTAATTTAATTTATTTTTTTATGGAATAAGTTGTTTAATACTTTGGAATTCAATTCGAAGCTTTATATGAGACTATAATTATAGATAAACTCTAAACATCTCAACCTAAAAACTCTACCGTACCTTAATAAGTTTAAAGTACTTAGTTTATAATTTTGAAGAATAAAGAACTACAATTTTGCACAGTGAAGAATTTTTTTAAGCGGGTACGGGCAGGGACTATATTGGTAAACTTAAAATAAAAAAAATCAGTAATTTCATTTAAAAAGTGTTGAAGATAACACATTTTCGAATAATTTGCTAAAAAATAAAGAATTTTTACTGTTATTAGAAACAAACACGTCAAATAAACAAATATATGTCTTTTTGCAAAAGATAGACATTACTGCTAATTAAAAAATGACTTATATTGTAGAAGATAAAAATATAAAAAAAAGTAACGTAAATTTGAAACTTACAAATTGAAACTGTCACTAAAATCCTGATAAATGAAAATCTACAATGCATCGAAGAACTGCAAATGGGGCAAAAAGCTGATAAGAAATAGATTGGTGTGAAAAAAGTTTAAAAAAAATTTTCAAAAAATTGATCTTGGAGTTTTGCATTGATAAGAAGGGCACGAATAAAAAAGTTGGACGAATCTTAACGTTAGTTTGACGTTAATGCACATGAAACCCCCCTGCTTTTGGTCAAAGTGAGTTAAATAAATGGCAATAAAAAATCGAGACTTATTAAGATTAAACCTTAGTTCAATAATTTTGTGTTCAGGCTATAAAAAGTTTCCTAGTTGATGTAGGTTACCCCGAGAGCACTCCTTCTGTTACGCTAACATTTTATTGACATTTATTAGGATAAACGTCTCACTAGAGCTTCAAGTGGGTTATTGGAGTGAATCCTTGTTTTATCGTAGTGATTAAGTTCAAAGACGTCGACGACATCTGAGAAGGCATT
Organism: Oedothorax gibbosus; assembly: GCA_019343175.1. Lineage (NCBI taxonomy): Eukaryota > Metazoa > Arthropoda > Arachnida > Araneae > Linyphiidae > Oedothorax > Oedothorax gibbosus. Next base: position 1,627,048 of record JAFNEN010000073.1, on the reverse strand, counting down.
CCGTAACCTATTAGCGACGTCGTACGCTGTTCCAGGCATTAGACCGCTGCCGAATTTACGTGCACCATACCCTTCTGTGATAATGACCCCACCGTTTTTAATATTCGCCCATCCCTTGAATTTGCACATTCGCGGATTTGTCATTTGACCGACCGACGCGACGATATCTAATGCAAATAACAGGTTGGTTGGTTGGTATACATATATTTTCAGGCTTGTTTGCTTGGTCACAAAGACCCGCTTATAAACCTTCGTCAAGTAAGACAGACACAACAGACAACACACACGTATAAGTGGATCCATCTAATTTTTAGAGACAGAGGCCAACTAGAGGATCCCCAGAATTGGCTTGTCACCCCCAGAGGTATAGATTTGGTATGGGAACTTAGAGGACTTTCGGACCCAACAGATTTAACGAGCACGTACTCCGCATATACTCGGTAGTTCTTCAGTGGTACCGGGACTCGATCTGCAAATAACATTTGTTTATATGTGGTATTCATGTATTATCTCTGCTGTCTAGGTTAAGCTAGGTTAAATTATCGTTGCACTAGAGCTACACGAGGGCAATTTGCGACGGGCGTCATAATTTAGAACAACATATTCAAGTGGTACTATCCGACACTTGAGTAGGCACCCAATGTATATTTTTAAGGGCGACATCGTTCTCGGTGTCAGAACTTTGGAGCATATTTAACGTGCACTCCCTCTACACGGGGTATTATTCTTTCTGCTTTCTAGAACAAAAGCTAAAACTAAACGGGTTGTATCTGCTATCCGATATGTTCACCCGTATATCATTCTTTTTTCACGATATTACCCACAAAAAATTAATTCAAATTATTCTTTTTTTGACAAAATTTGCTTCTTTACAAACAAATCAATGGTCAACAAATCAAAGCGACTGTACTATATTGTTAATTGATGCATAAGATTGTTTTTTGTGGCAGAAATACCAGTTAAAGCCTTCTCAAACTGATCCATTGAAATAGCAAAGTGATGTCTTTAATATTTGAACTTGTCTGTAAATCATATTTCTATGAATGCAGTTTTAATGCTCCTTTGTGGATCTTAGGGGTGGTTTCCACCGAATCTGATTGATTGCTCTTTATACGTGAATAGTTGCATTTTATCGAGCGAGGTCATAATTCTCTTTGAGAAGAGCAAAAGCTATATCATAAAAAAATTGTGTTACAAAGTGTTTTTTTTTGAGAAATTCAGCATCTATTATCCATGCAAAATTTTGCCTGGTATATTATTATGTATTGCAATTAGAGCTCTTTGTATTCAAACAGTTTTATATGCTGCAAGCGTACAGATTTGGTCAAATATTAAATTTCTGTTTTAAAAAATTATACCAAAAACATCTGGAAAATTATGACTTACTAGCTTTCGTACTCTAATTTCGAAAATAATTTTTTCAACTATAATTTTAATTTATTTGGTTTTGTAACTATATTTACCTTCCAAGAATTTTGTTTAAGCTCATTTCAGCTTCCACACTACGTTTATAACGTAAAAAGTAAAAGCTTTTGTAAATGCCACTCCCGTCCGTTTACGTGTCCGTCACCCACGTTCATAGTCCATACTACAAATTCTAAAGACAAATGTGATACTACGTCAAAAAATTCGAAACATCGAAGCAAGAAGACACTAAAAACTCTGAGAAAAAAAATCGCATTCAAAGTGTTTTAATTATTAAAATTCTGCAAAATTTAATGCTCATAAAAAATCATTTTTAATGGAATTAAGTCACCATTGCCACTCCCAACAATCGAACAAGAAGCTCTATTCATATTGAATAAAAATTTAAAGGAAATTTATTATTGCGATATAAATTAATTTAGAATGAGAGGCGTCTAAAATTATGTCATAATAAGATGCTTTGATTGTTAGTATTGTATAGAAAGATACACAAGGCGTTTTTATTTTTAAAAGCAGACACAATTTTTCATTTACATTAAAACATTTATAATGAATAATGACTTTTTAATACTAATATTATTCCTTTTGGCGATAATTTTTCATTATCTTTTGCTTTTTAAATGGTATTTAAAAATCAATTAGTTTAGTTTTGTTTTGTTGGTATTTGATAGTTTCTGTGCCTATATGTTGAATGTTGATATGAAATATTTTACTTCTTTTGCATTTCCTGCGATTTCATTGGTTGTTTCGATTTCACCTTCGAAGTAAACGTTTATTGTCTGCTTCTATTTAGAGAATCTTCTATTTAAGATTTATTTACGTGTAACTTGTTTTCATTCCTGCAATTTACTAAACTTTATAGGTTATCATTTGATTAAATTTAAAGTATGAAAAGCATTTCAAAACGTTAAAGTTGTTGGAAAACTTCGGTTTAGATGATATTTTGTCTGATGCGGAGACAAATTAAGCGAAATTGTGGGACAGCAATCCAACAGGATTAATTTAACCGAGAAAAGCTTTAGTTATGCTGAAAGAAAACTTTGTGCATAGCATTCGTTTCAGTAAGTTAAGAAAATATTGTATTGTTCAAAACAAATGTAATTCAAGAAGTTCCAAAAATGAAAACATTACCGGTGGAACTGTTGCCACTCACGACGTGAAACATGCCCATGCAAATAGTTCATATTTATTCTTCGAAATACAAATAACTTTTAGCAAATGATAAGTAATAATTCTTGAATTTTTGATGAAAATAGTACATTTATGAGACTTTTAAAAGTTTAAAATAGAACTAAATGCTAGGCTGTTCGAATATTTTAAAAAAAATTTAATAAATAATTTTACAATAAATATTCGACGTTTGTAAAAATATTCAATACAGCCGGAGAAATGTGGCTTGGAAAATATTTTTTCCCTATTGGATTGACGCAGATGCAGTTTGGTTTGGAGACCCATGTCATTCGGTCTTATTTGTGATTAAACAAGAGTAAACAATGTTACTTTCTCTTTGAGGTTTACTTACCGGCGCCAACAAAATCTAAGAAAATGAATGATGCATTTTCGGAAATTTGAGTTAATTAAAATGTAATGTATTAAAAAAATATACATTAAGTTTCAAATAATTACGAAATATTACACGCAATTTGAAATTAAGACGGTTTAAAATTTTGTCAAAGCTACTCTCGGTTTGAATTTTTTAATTTTTCAATTTTCGTCAATATTAGAGAAAAGTTGAAATTATCTATTGCTTGTTTACGTGTGTAAACAGCTAATTGTTTTCCATAATTATTTATATAGACACCTGCTGATGAATTTCCCGTAGTATATTTCATAAAAAAGTAATTGAAACATTTAATTAAAATAATTACAAGGACTTGTTTATTTCTAAATGCTAAATATTTTTCTTGTAAGGAGACAGAAGGTTATTTTATTACGCGATTGTAAGCTGACATGCAATATTTTTCTTAAGAGTCGGTAATAAAATTGAAGCTGGATTTAATTAGACTACTTTTAAAAGTGCACATGTATTATTTTATATTGGCAGCAATTAACTTTTTTGGGAGTAGACCATGACATGTGGAAAAGGATGCCTTAAATTTAATTAACTATTAATCACTTTAACAGGTTTTTACTTCCAATACCACGAACGCTCTAATTAATTACTTACGTACGAAAGAAAGTAATGCATCGGGGGCCTATAGAACAGAAACTCGATTGCATAAATTGTCTACGCTACTTTCATAAACTTTTTTTATTTCAATGAAGAAAGTCATATTGCACCGTATGTGGACTAGAGATGCATCTTGAATGTCAAATCAATAGAAGGAGTCTCGCTTTGTACATCTAAAGTGCGTGTGCCATCAGTAGTAAGCTCATTTTGGTTGACCTTAACCAATGGACGATTCGAACTAGGAGGAGCGTGGTTTGTTTGTGGGGTTTAAGACAGCGTTTGACGTATTTGCGTCGTCGTATTCGTTGCCGTTCCAGTATTCCATTATATATTGTAAATTTGGAATGATATATATTTGATTAATCTTTTCTTTCAATACTATTAGAACTAAAATGAATAGATTAACCACTTATACATTCAGTAAAAAATAATTTTTTAATTTAAAAAAGTCGGAGGTAGTCTATTAATACTTGTTCTGTAATATAAACCATGAATTGTCTTTTAAAATTAATGAAGTCATATAATTTTTTCAAGCGTTAAATGCAACGAAATTAGATCATGATACTATGGCAACATGACTAGTTACTTTAAAAAGTACGTACTAGTCTTTCAAAAATTGTATGTTAAAAGTCCAAGGCACTTAAATGGATCGCAGTTGTTACTCTGATAAAATTGGTACCACGCACTCTGATAAGTTTTGATAAAAAATTCTACCATGACCTACCTTACCTAATTAAAAAGTAAACAAAGACTATTCGGTTTATTGAATTAGTAAGTAGGGATAGAAAATGGATTGCAGCATTTTTTAAAATTTACTGAAGATAATCTAAAATTACCAATGCTACGCATGAGATATTGTTAAGCGTTCAATGTCTTGGGTTGGATTCACAGTAAAAGCGCCTTGATTAGCAAAATATGCCCTCAGTCTCTAAGCAATATATTTTTCTACTTTTACTCTTAAGCCAGGGAATTAATAAGAATTAGTACTATAAGATGATGATTATGTTTTTTTAATTAAATGTAACAAGGTTAATTCACGAAATGCATTTGCCAATTCGTAGGAAACTTGATATACCCAAGAAGTATAATTAAAAAAAAATAATTTTAATTAAAATCGAATACTTATCAAAAAGCGTGAATGAGCATTTTTCCTGTATTGGATTGGGAGTATAAAAAACGTGAATTTATTCAATTCAATGGGAGATTATTTTAGCAATTCTTGACTTTTCACACAATGCGTGCAAAACCAATGAAAGTGATTCTCCTTTTCTTTGAGTGATTTTTAATACAAGTTATCAGACAGAGATAGATGAAGGAAACTGAAATTCAAGTTCGATAAATTGCATTTCAGGTAAATCGATATAACTATCATAGTAGGTTTTAATCGATACCAACTTTTCCTTTCTCCCCTCATTTTACGATGCAATGATTGATGCAAATAAATATTCTTTCGGAAGGATTTTTTTCTTAATTTCAAACGCTTTGTAACAAAAAATCAAATATGCCGATCGGAATATTTGCATTATCTGTAAAACTTGTGCAAGTGATTACTGATAGTTTATGACTTTTAATGCTTTTAGAACTTGAAACGTTAAAATAATTATTTTAATTGATTACGAAAGCGAGTTTCATTCATTCTTATTGTTATCATTCATTCTTTTTTGTTGTTGATAATGCTTTTTTACAGCGTGAAGTTTACATTCATTTCGAAGCTATGTTTATTTCGATAATGATTATTTTCCGATTTAGCTTGTATTTAATTAGAAAACAATTGAAAGCTGTTACGTTTAAATTTTTCTTTTATGTCTATATTAAATTGAAAAATTATTAAATATCTTATTATACTTTAGATTAATTTAAAATTACTTAAGATTTATTGGCTTTTTTTATTTTAATTTAATGTTTTAATACTTTACTCGTCTTTCTATTCAGAGTTCCATTAAATATTTGAATTGTTTATTTTTATGTACTCATTTTAACGTTGTGAATAATCCATTTTATTAAATGACTCAGAATAGTTTGAAGTCTGAGTGAAAGCTATTTTTCGCGATTTGTTTTTAAACGAAATTAATTATTTTATGCAATTTCTACAGTCATGGCAAATGAGTGGCAATCGAACAACACTTTTCAAGAATAAAATTAACTTTATTCTTTTATTTATTAAGTGTTCTCGAAATTGTGAATGGGTTAATTGCGAAAAAACGAACCATTATTTTCCCCGCCAGTTTTAAAAGTAAAATGGGGTTTTAAAAACAAAGTAACTTAGGAAAAAATGAGGATACAGTTTATAGAGTATAGAACAGAAAGAATTATACAACATTTTCTTTTTGTTCTAGTTTATTTAGTCCACCTAGCGTGACATGTCACATCCATGGTGTGTCCCAACCCTCAATTTCATGAGTTTGACAGTTCATATCTAACTTTATAAGATATGATTTCACTTTTTAAATTAGAGAATTTAAGTAAGGAACATTTTGTGAAAATATTAATGCGACTTTTATCTTTATTTTTAAATTTGTATTTATTTTACTGAGTATTTAACGCTTGTCCCCCAATTATGGTTTTACGAACAGTTTAACAATTTTGAATGGTATGGATGAACTCTAAACAAGATTACATTATTTTACCCTCCGATTTATGAAAAAACTTCATGCCATAGGATTGGCTTCCAATTGGGTATATCCTACGTGGAGTTCTGGGGTAGACACCAAAAATTGCGTATTCTTTAAAAAAAAATAACATTTTATTTTAAGAATACGCAAATGTATATAGTAGAATATATTTTACACACATTTATTAAAATTAAATAAATTGTGAAAATTATAATCTCAATTTTTTAATGTTTTTTTTGTGCATATAAATTCTTGTGAAGACTAAAAAAATTTTAATCGGTTTCAAATTCTTTCGAAACTTTAATGGGAACACCGATGTAGTTTCATACATATGTTTTTGTCCTGTAAAAATATATTGATTCAAACAAAAACATTTCCATTTATAGTTTAGTAAGTCCCAAAGTTTAAAGGTAAAAGCGTTTTCTCATTCTATGTCTCAAAACAATGCAAATCCCGGGAAAAGGCTTGCTTCAGTTTGAAGCCAATTTGTGTAAAGGAATGCATAATTTCCCACCTAAAATGTATTTCGATTTTTAGTTTTTTTATAGCGATTCGCCCAGTCAAAATATATTTCCTTTTTATTTTTATTGCAAGCATAAAATCTTATTTTATATATTAACGATAGTTTGATATAGTTGCAATAGAAAAACAATTGTTTTTGAGTGAAATGAGTTAAAAATAAATAAATAATGAATAGGTTTATTTAAGAAGATTCGTATATTTTCTAACAGCCCAACAGATAAATTTTTGCTGTGTAATAACGTATATAACTTGTACTTATTGATTGTCAAAATTTTCGAAATTTTCAATGTTTAAACACAATTTCAGACACATACTGCCATGTTAACTTTATTTTTTATAATCCATCCTGTATTTCTTAAATATGTATTTGAAATAAAAGGGTTATTCTGTAATTAAATGATTACCACTAATATATTCCAAAAACTTATTTTAAAGGAACTTGGGTAGAACTATTGTAGTTGCTAAGTGTTTTATTTGGAAGCTATAGCATGATATATTAGACATTTATAATGGTAATTTACACAACATGAGCATAAGTAGACTTAAAAGTTTTTCATGCTTTTGTAACACTTAGCATATAACCATATATATTTTTTTAATTTTTTAAACAATAAATTTGTAAAAGATTTACTGTCCGTTGGCTATTATAGTGAAAACTTCTGTCTTAAATACGCCAGAAAAAAAATAGCATTTTGTAGCTATTTTTTAAAAAAAACAGCCATAAGGTGAACTTTATATTAAAAAATTTAAATGCAGATGTTTCCTCCGTTTTGCTTCATCTTTGTCTCTTTGAAGAAAAAAAAATCACTGCATCTGTAGAAGTCGACCAAAGTAGGTTTCCTTTTAATCGGACCTGTACATAAGACATTCATGAAATTTTCTTCACAAACGGTGAACTTCCTGCTTCTTTATATATACACATCTTTTACTACCCAGAAATCCATGCCAAACTATTTAACATTGGCACCAAAGACCCAGTGGACCCACTTTGTACAGTAGAACAGTCGAGATAACAAAAGCTGTCTTCGACAAATTCGGACCCAGGGTAGAATTTTTTGGTTTGCTAATGTATACTTTATAAGGAAACCAAATAAATAAGCACTTCACTAATAGTGTGTTAAGAAAATTGATAAAATGGATACATTTTTACACAGAGAATATGCATTTTAGGGGAAAAGTTAGTTACATTTTTTCCAAATCAACCGAATTCTACCGTATGAATGAGTTTGCACTAACATTTTAATGCAATCTGTTAAAAAGAAGGTGCTTCAAGGATCCGTACCTTGTGTAAAGCGTAAAATGTTATAAAGACAATCGTCGGATTTATAATACACCATTCTTGTAAATCACATTTAAATTCATTTTCTCCTGATTTTATATCGCGTGAACAAAAGAAATTTAGAAAACGTTTTATCATTGAAAACAGCGTTTAAACCTTTCATGGTTCCCATACATTTGTAAGAATAAAATATTTAGCTTAGTAAAAAAATGACTGATATTCAATGTTATTATGAAGAAAACTGGCCTTTTTTCTACTAGGTACATAAATGATAGGACGGAAAACGCTTTTATAAAATGCGGAATATCTTTTCTCTGTTCTTCTTCAGATTAATGTTTCGGTATGCATATCACTTAGGCTCCTTTTCCATGATTTTGATTGAAGAAAGGATTGTTTTTCAGTTTTATCGTCTATTTTTCAATTTATTGTCGATATTGAATATGAGCGATGCAGGTTTGGAAATATGGAAAGATCTCGCATGACTGCGCTTTTAAATATTATTGAATTCAAATAGTGTTTTCGAGTCATTCCGTTTTGCTTCCGAATGCACTTGGAATATTTTCTTAGCTAAATTTTTCTTAGCTAAATTGACAAAGTTTCAATTACTGCTGATTTGATTCTCTTCCGTAGTATCAACAAAAATGACATAGACCTTGTTTGTCCTGAAAAACTAATTATTTACAACATTTTCATATCAATCGTAATGGGTAATTACTGCAGTTTCTAAAAATATTTTATTAGAAAAAAGCACTTTAAAAAAAGCATCTAAAACTCAGGTATTTCTGGTTTCTAAGTAGCATTCATTCTTAAATTAATTTTTAAAGTTAGATCTGCGGTGGGGGCTGGGGAGCCCCCAGTTGGTTAGGCATTCGCCTAGCATGCGAAAGGTCCCAGGTTCGGGTCCGGGCATCGCCAAAATAACTGTAGACCTATAAACGTCCCGTGCAGACAAAAATGTCTGACGAATAATACCCCGTGTAGAGGAAGTGCACGTTAAATATCATTCAAAGTCCTAACGCTGTGTACGATGACGCCCTTAACGGTTGCGTTGGGTGCCTACTCAGGTTTCGGCTCGTCACTTGACTGTGGTTCTAAAATACGACGCCCGTTGCCAATAGCCCTCGTGTAGCTCTAGTGCGACGATAATTCAAACTAAACTAAATTAAACTTAGATCTGCGGTAACACTACATGATTGATTTTGAAAACAAAGTCTTACATTTCACTGAAAACAAGGCTAATTTATAATCCAATACAAATTAATTTATATAAAAATACATTATAAAATACAATGAAAAATGTATATTTCTCAAATAACTTACTTGTTGCAGAAAACATTAAAAAAAAATCTTATATAATCACGTTTCTAACGGGCGAAATCATCAAGCATAGGAATATAGTGTTGATATTTGTAAAGCTTAGTGGAAGAATGTGCTGACATTTTTGAAAAAATTGAGATTTTTGTGGGAATGAACATGTTAATCCTCCCTTCACAACGATAACAACATTCCAATTTTTAGTAAACTTTTAGTTAAGTGCATTTTATACCCTTTTTAAGTGCCTTTTTTAACGTATCTAAGTGCAAACGAAAAACTCATTTTCACCTTTTTGTCACTTAGCACGTTCTTCCACTAAGCTCTTCATTCTACCTTTGTCAGATTTTGAAACCTAGGTTTTTACTTTGTCAAACCGTAGATTATATATCTGGGTAAGAAGTGACAACACAAACAATGGTTTAGATCTACCCATTTCAGATGCTAGCGGCAAAAACTAAAATCTCTCAAAGGGGGTCAGACTTGTCCCAAAAACAGAACTACCCAAAGGATAAAGGTTGGATCAATTGTTAATCTACGAACTGAATTCTATTATATTTATATGGTATGTAAAATATTGTTGGTATCTATTGTTCAAAAAGTTTTAATACTTGCTTCTTGATATATATTTTTTATTTTGAGTATCTTGTATTTCACTCCACTCTATAGTATTCAAACTTCGCCTATGAGTATTCTCAGATACCGCGGGCTTTCCGATAGTTAAATAATATTATTTAGAGTAGATTGCACATTTAGTAAAAAGAGCAAAATCTAGAGCCGAAAATCTTACTTAATCATCTAAGTTATTTTTATTGCAGAAATATTGTGTCTGTTAACTAAGAAAAATCTTAGTTTCATTCAGATTCAGTAAGCACGGTTTATACAAATTTTATATAGTATGATTTTAGGGATATTTCTTTCATTTTACTATCCAATGATTGATACAAATTAAAAAAAAAACAGGAAGATTATTAAAAAAAAAAAAATCGAACGCTTTTTACCAAGAAACCAAATATGCCGACCAGAAAGTTTTCAAAAAAACTTATGCAAGTGATTACTGAGAATTTATAACGCTTAATGTTTTTAGAATTTGAAACTCTAAAATAATTTTAATTGATTACAAAACTGGTTTTGTTTGTTGTTTTGTTTGAAAGTTTTATTTGGATATTATTTACTTCCCAATGTCAAAATTGTACTTATTCTTAGCTTATGTTTATTTCTATAATTACTTTCTGTTAGCCTGTATTTAATTAGAAAATAATAGAAAGCTGATACGTTGCAACTTTGTAAATCTTTGTTTTATGCGCACTGAGATTTACTCACGTTTTTAAATTTTAATGGTATGTTTTTACAATTGAATCTGAAGTATTTTTATGACTTCAGAAATATCATGTTTAATAAAAATTCCATGTTAATTAAAATGTTATTTAATTTATATTTATTTGAAATTACGTAACTTTATTTTGTTTTCTTAAATTTTTATTTAATATTTTTAGGCTCTGCCCGTCCCTTTTATACAGATTTCGATTTAATATGTGAATTGTTCGTTTACTTAATATTTTTAATATTGTGAATAATTTATTTTATTAAATACATTTTTTAAAATAGAATTTAATGTATGCAGAAAATTATTCTTAAATAGAGTTCAATGTTGAGAATATTTTGTTAACGTTTTTATTCTTAAATAAAGGCGTCGTTAATGGGTTACAATAAAAGTGTCCGAGACTACTTAGAGGAAGCAACTGATTCAAAAGTACATTCTAGCTAGCATTAGCTTCTTTTCTGAATATAATCTAGGACCATATCGCACCGTACGCGGAAAAGAGACCTATCGCGAAAAAGACCATTCTTCAGGAGAACCGTTTAAAGTTTTAGTAAAATTTCAAATTATCACAAAATCGTTCCAAATGAACCTAGATCAAAAATATTTGGCATGTATATCCGTTTTATGAGTATCAAAAGATATGCATAGTCATTTTCCACTTTAAATTTGCCTTTGCTGAGATATTTTCAGATAGGTCTTTCTTTCGCGTACAAATTTGAACGATTTTGTTCGCGAAAGAAAGACCTATCTGAAAATATCTCAGCAAAGGCAAATTTAAAGTAAAAAATGACTATGCATACCTTTTGATACTCATAAAACTGATATCCATGCCAAATATTTTTGATATAGGTTCATTTGGAACGATTTTGTGATAATTCGAATTTTTACCAAAACTTTAAACGGCTCTTATGAAGACCGGTCCTAAAAAGTTTGCTGCTAAATTCATTCTAAATATTAAGGAAACATACTTATGAAGAATACTCATTTACTTAATGCATTTTTATAATCTAATAATATATTAATCAACAATAAGAATATATTTTTTAAAATTAAAGTTAACAAAAAGCTTGTTTAACCAATTTAATGAAGTCTATGTAATAAGGTTTATCTCTTATCATGTAATTACGATATTATTTTAAAGTCATGTTTATTTTTATAATTTAATATATTCAATGATTGAAATCATAAGAGTTTGTTTATATAAAAAATAGGTGGTTATGAAACGAATCACTTTTACAAAATCAGGACTTACAAGATATAAGAAATATCCACATTTTTCTACAAAAACCTTTCAATCTAAATTTTTACTATGTATCATGTTTAAAATTAAAACAAAAATAAATTTTGAAGCATTATTAAAATTTTAAAATCATTTTAAAACTCATGGAAATAAAAAAAGTTTTAAATTTTAAAAGTAAGTTGTAAGGATACTTCATACCTTAAGTAAACAGTTGAATTCACTGACTTTATATCGCAAACTGTCAAGTTGTAGCAATTGAGTTTAGATTTATAGTACCGACGTTGAAAACAATTTAAAACTATTTATCGTTTGCTAAAATATTAATTTGAAAAAAATATGTCTATACATATTGACATATCATTTTGCAATCTACACATATTACATGAATGTTTTTATATATATTGTACTAAATACCACAAAAAAAGAACCTTTGAATGAGTATTTCAAATAAAGAAACAGAGAATAAAAATAAACGACTTCAACCCTTCTATTTAAGAACTGCAAACTTAACTTCATCGCCGCCGCAGCTGCAAAACGCATAACGAAAAAACACCAGGTGCAATAGGTCTTTCTTTGGCGCTTAATTTCATCCAAAAACGAACGCGAAAGAAAGACCTATCTATTAATTGCAGCCGAACTAGGGCTCGGATCGCTATGCCGATTGCATCAATCGATAGATATCAAATTTTGCATCCTATAGTAGTGTTATCTTAAAAAGTCCATTTTGGCCGATAGGTATCTTTTCTAGAAATGTTACTTCGACAAACCATAATACTATGCGAGTATGCCCAGCTATTTTAAAAAGAAATTTTCTGGTTTTTCAAAAAGTTTAACAGTTATGAAAGTCGAATGGTTAATAAGCTAAATTATGATGAACCCTGACTAAAAGGGTATGCCGTTTTACACTAAGATTAAAGAAAACACTTTATACAATATGATGGGCTTTTAAACGAGTTTTTTTTTACATAAAAAATTATCATATAGACACCAGAGCCTCTTTCAAAAGGAAAAACAATTATTTAAATTTTCTTTCAGGGTTCCGCAAACATATATAGTATATTAATATTTTAAGCACACGCTTATTAAAAATTACATAAAATCCAAGATATAATATAAAAGTTTTAATATAAGTTTCCAAACCTTAGGGCAACATTGATGTAATTTCATTCATATTGTTTTTTATTAATTTTTTTGTAAAGTTTAATTCAATGTAAAATGTTGGGGTTTTATCTGATGTACAAGTTTATTGATTCAAACATTTTATTAATATAGTTTAGAAAATCTCAAAGCTTAAATCAAAAAGCATTCATTATATTCTAAGTCGAAAACAAAGCAAATCCCTGGGAAATGCACGTTTCAGTTTGAAGCCAATTTGTGTAATGGAATGCATAATTTCCACCTAAAAGGTATTTCGACTTTTAATTTTTAAAGCAATTCCCCTAGTCAATAGACAGTTAATTTTATTTTTATTGTGTATAAATATTTGTTTGTACACATTAACGTTAGTTTGAAATAGCTGCAACCGAAAAGCGTATGATGCTGAGTAAAATGAATTTAAAAAAATGTAGAGCTAGAAAATATACGAATCTTGATAGTTCATGCTTACAGCCTAACATATAAAACTGCGCTGTGTGATAACGTATACTAACAATTACTTTCTGCAAACAGAGGGAAAAGGTATTTTTTTATGGAGAAAATAAATCCAGTGGTTTCAGGCATTACTAGAGCAACAAACAGACGGTTTTACTTTGCAAAGAGATTCTGTATAGCCAGGTTCGTGATGGCCGGAACACCTTCAAAGTCTGGAGAGAGAAGATACGAACCATCCCGAACCCCCAGTGGGAGTGTTCCTGCAAGCAGCCATATCAACGAGTCCCCATCGAAATTCCAACTACCCTAGAGATCAGTGAACCACTCCCGATCAACTGTAGATAAATGCGAAATCCCAGTCTAGTTTTCCCTCCCCATCAACAGTAGACTTGAAAGAGGTCACTGATTTTTCTACTATCAAAGTCGTCGAAGTCTACAGAAGGAGTAAACAAACAAAACGAGAAACTACTGACAACAATATTAATTCCATCTATGCTTTGTTAGTTTTTAAAATCACTTTTAAAAATCATCGAACGCCACACGGTCTCATCAATCAAATTAACATTACTTAAGACTTCAAAATATTTTCGGAGGAACTTCTAAATCTAACTTTTAAGAAGAAATTTCGAAGCCTGATTTTCTTCTTAAAAATATTCTTGCTTTTAATTAACATATTTTCATATATCGATAATATAATATTGATAAAGAATAATATTTTCTTTGTTCCTACCTTATGATTTACTAAATTTAATTAATTTCAATGTCGCGTCGATGCAAAGTTTTTTTTAAGCTTCACACGCCGAATTTTAATCTCAATCAATATTTCTTTGAATATTGGATGGACAATATAATTGCGTAAATTTAAGAAGACTTAAAAAAAATATTAGGTATAAAATTCATTCTTTATTATTTATAGATAATTGCATTTAAGAGTTGCATGTTTAATGATTTGGCGTTGAAAATTATTAAGTACCGGGTTGTCCAGAAATAAGTTGCCCAACTCAGAGGCCCGTGCAGGACGTTTTATTGACCAGAATATGATAAAATTTGAGATACAGACACTTCAGATCATGCGCTCTCGATTTATTACAACAAAGTAGTTAAAAAAGTTGCCGATAGGTGGCGTTGCAGATCAAAAAGGCATTCTACAGTTGTACTATATGCGATCCGTGGTTCTCCATAACCATTTCCATTCTTATTGCTGTGTGTTCCACAGCGGAACGCAGTAAATCTGCAGAAATTCCTTGAACCTGCCGAACAATGGAGGCTTTTAGATCCGCCAAGGTTGCAGGACGTTCTTGGTAGACCTTATCCTTTAAGTATCCCCACAACCAGAAATCACATGGGGTGAGATCAGGTAAGGGAGGAGGCCAATCAGTCGTGAAAAAGCGGCTGATCACACGTTCATCGGTGAAAGTTGCTTGCAACACCTGTTGAACGCCAAGAAGGGTATGGGAAGGGGCGCCATCCTGCATGAATATCGTGTCCTGGAGCCGGCCACGTTGCTGAAGTTGAGGGATCACAAATCTTGTCAACATGTCTTGATACCGCCTTCTTGTGACAGAGCAGGTTTTTACCCTCGTGGAGTCAACTCCTCAAAAAAATAAGGCCCAATGATGAATGTGGCAGTAACACCGCACCATACAGTTCCCTTTGCAGGGTGCAAGCACTTGCTGGATAGCGCGCGGGTTTTCAGTTGCCCAAATGCGGCAGTTGTGTGTATTCACCTGACCATCCAGATGAAAATTAGCCTCATCCGACCAAAGGATGTTCCACGGCCAAGCAGCATCGACCACCATTCGGGCTAGGCTTTTTGGGTGTGGGGATTCTTAGGATAAGGTTTACCGGGAACGTCCAGAAACCTTGGCAGATGTGAAAGCCTCAATTGTTCGGCATTTTTTAGGAATTTCTGCGTTCCACTGTGGAACACATAGCTATAGGAATGGAAAAAGTTGTGGAGAACCACTTATCTCATGTAGAATGACTGTAGAATGCCTTTTTGATCTACAGCGCCACCTATCGGCAACTTTTTGAACTAATTTCTTTTGTAATAAATCGAGAGCGCATGATCTGAAGTGTCTGTATCTCAAATTTTATCGCATTCTGGCCAATACAGCATCCTGCACAGGCCTCTGAGTTGGGCAACTTATTTCTGGACATATCTGTACTTTAACTTATTGATTTATTTCTATTTGATGACATCTTTAGCATATTATTAGGTATTTTATGCTTTAAGCTATTCAGTAAATTTGTATTTCACTGAATTTGTTACAAATTTGTTTTGAACATCAAATAAAATGCATAACTTATGCTCAATTTTATGCTTTATGAATACTACTGATTTGGATTTTACTAATTGTGTTTTACGTGTACGATAATTTTGATTTGCTATTTTAAATGGAATTTCTCTTAAAAATGCAATAAACCGCCATGCTTTCAAAATTAACATACTGATGCATTTTTATTCTGAATCCTCAACCCTAATTATAGTTCTTATTGGTAGCAAATATTAAATGTTTAAAAATAGTTTAAGCAGTCTTTTTTTTAATACGTAGTCGACCTTATCTAGGAAGTAGTGCATATTAATTGTTTCAGAACAATGCTAGGCCTTAGCCATTGTTATATGTACTACAGATGATCTTCACAGAGTATATTACGCGATGATAGATTACATGGCATATTAGATAACTTTATGACAGACTGAACTACCAGAAGAATACAGATAGTTCATTTTAATTAGCGGCTGGTGGCAGTGTCGAGTTAACTTATCATTGATTTTAATTCATTAAAGCACAAGTATTGGTATAATAGTTGTGGTGGTTATATTTCTCTCATTTACAAACATTATAACTATATCCCGTCTGATGTGTACCAAAAGTTCTACAGTAGAACTCCAATTATCCAAACTAGAACTATCGGAACTCCCATTTTCCGAACTCCAATAATACAAAGCAGATCTTAATTCAGATCTTAATGAAATCATCCATTACAGAAACTTACTACAATTCACTTAATAACTATCCTGTCTACGCACCCAATTGTCGTAATACATAGTTCAAGGTTTCAATTTGTTATGTGATATTGGTTGTTAATTGTGTGTACTATAGTACTTATGCATTTGATAATTATTTAACACCACATGACTTCTGTAAAAAATGTATAACAGTGAAATCTAGTAAAAATTACCAAACATTTAAATTTCTTCTGTTTCCAAGTTTAAACATTGTGTAGATGGTGTTTCTTAATCATCAAGTATTATACCAAGTAAATTTAAGGCATATTACAATCCTGTCTGTCTTTCCTCATAGCATATCCAACAATTTTCCTACTTTGTCCAATAATGACCCCTTAACTAAACATGCATGTCATAATGTTACTATTCATTCTACAATATTTTTCAGCACAAAACCATCTTCAGAAACATATCCAAGACTGGTCATTACAAATTCAAGATCAGGTAACAGAAATAAATTGTGATTGTTGGGCCCTGTCCAATAATTACCCCGATTTTTCGTGTCCAAGAACCCCAGGTCACCCTACTCTGTATTATGAAATATTTGTTATAAAAATCTATCATGAATTGAAATTACTTGATATATAAGAAGTAGTGTAGCATTATTATTGTGTTGTTCGTTGTTTATTAAAATTGGATGGTAATTTCCAAAGTGATTAAAACTATAAAAAATACTCCACATTATTTTTTGTTTCATATTATAACTCAATAAATTTTTGTTGCCAAAAATTATGTATTTCAGTGAAATCTTCTTAGGCATGTATATTGTATGTATGCATTTCTAAATTACTCAATAAAGTGTGTCTTTCTCAATTAATCGGTAAAGTGTGTAATTCTCGATTGCACAGTAAAGCGTGTAATTCTCAATTGCACAGTAAAGTGTGTAATTCTCATTTACACAGTCAAGTGTGTAAACTGAAATTACACGCTTTTTTACACACGTAAACAAATCATTCTAGTAGCAAAAAAATACCTGCTTTCGTGTGTAAATTTACGCATTTAAATTTTAGAGTGAAAAGACGAAAACGATATTCGACGTGGTCAACTTTCTGTGATTTTTTCTAACTTGAATAAATTTTAGCTGCTCTATATCGTTGTTCATTGCTTTCTTGCTCCTAAACTTGTATAATTTAATGAGAATATTTCTGAGAGATTGAATTCTCGAGAAAAGAACTGCTCTAAATTTTATATGCTTAGTAACGAAAGCATGAATACAACTTAAAAAAAAGGACGACTTGGAAAGTTTAAACATCGTGTTACCATATGCTCTTGATAAAATTTCCGCTTTTGTACGGAAGCATTATGCAAGTAACAGCCTCCTTAATTAAAGTTCTAGGAAATGAGGCTTCCTTTTCATGGAATTTATCTTTTACACAGTGCATTCCGAAGTGATAGGTTCACCCTTCTTTTGGTATAGTTTATACATAGAGTAATATTTTCTAAAATTCTTATCAATAACAAAAACAACAATTATTTTTAAGATCATATATAATGAGTTTTCTGAAATAAACTCTATTTAGTTGAAATAATTTGCAAGGAACTTGCAAGCAAAATGAACAGGAATTTTCAATAAAATGATTCACAAAAACGCAATTATTTCATTACACCCTCTATTAGAATAATATTTGTGGAAGTTACAGTACCTACATTACCTCTTTTATTTACAAGCACTATTATAATCTTCTATTTGATATATACTGAAAGTTCCATGTACAACCACAATAAAATGTACTTACAAAACAAATAGTTAAAAAATATTGCTTGCTTTTCTCATCCCAGCGTTCCCCTTTTCTTAGTCTCATACGGCCTTTGAAATTGAACAATAGAGGTATTAAGGTATCAATAGAGGTATTGAGGTATAAGAAATTCCACATTTAATTATTATTTATAGTATTATTTCAGAAGTTGACATGGAAAATTTATATTCATTAACAGAACGTGTAGATAACAGTTTCGATTGGATGCAGAGGAAGCTATAAATTTATAAACTGTTCTAACTTCACCTTTAACGCTCACATCAGAAAAGTCGAAACGAACTTGTATTAAAAAAAACAACCTTGTATTTCCTTTGGGACAATATTGGGATTCAACTTTTAAAAGTACAATATCGGTGGTTGCTTTAAGTAACAAGCAAGAAGTATAATAAACTGCCTTATTCTTGTTGCAAAAAATTACTCGGAAAATATTACATTTCTGTTAACTTCGATTTACGAATTTAAAAACCGACCAATAACCCAAATATTCAATATTTTCTGGTTAACAGCAGTATCTACAAAAATTAAATATTTGTTTTCTTTTGAAAAACTAACCACAACGGATAAAAAGTGTAGTTATGAATAAGAGTTTAAATTTAAAATGTGATAACTCTCTAGTCATCTAGATAGTTACTGCGCTGTCCATAGAATGTTCATCATACAGTTTTAAAACACAGTGATTAATCCAAACTAAACCTGGCCTGATTCATTCAAATTATGGCCTGATTTATTCAAATTATGCCCTGATGGTCACAATAAAAACATCTGTTAAATAATTAATTGCAACGTAGAGCAGTATTTTTTTGATTTACTTTTTTTTATGAACCGTCTATCATAGTTTGGAGATTGAGATTTTTAGAAAAGAACAAAATAATAGCAGCATTAAAATAAACTTGTTTATCAATACTAAACATACATAAAAATACTATTACAATATTTTTTAGATAATAACTAGCGCTAGTCAACGTCCGGAAAAACGTCAAGGTACTCAATAAGAGATACGCTTTCGACAGATTACGGCCTCATCACTTGACTGAGTTTGAAAATTCAGTGACCATAGCGTACCTTAATACCTTAGTGCACATCTAGTGCAAAGTTTATTCAACCAAACAATTTCCACATTTTTCATTACTTTTTTATGAATAATATTCTTTTCTTCTTTTCTTCTATTTAAACACGCAATGACTACAACGAAAAGATCAAGAACACACAATTCAATACAAAAATAAACTAATATGTCATAATTAAGGTATGCTATTCAGTATTAAGAAATGCCGTACCTTGCATTTGGGTACAAAAAATACTAAACATTCTTATTTTTTACTGGGAGAAAACATCCAAGATAAGCGAGTTAGAGATTTAGGAGTTTTGGTTAGCAATTATTTTATTATGAGTAAGTAAGTGTGTTGAAGAAAGTAGGAAAGCCAATAGAATGCTGGGATACATTAGAAAAAATTATCACTTCTATGTATAAGGACATTATTTTGCTATGTACAGGGGATTGGCAAGGTCACACCTTTAATATATTGTTCAGTTTTGGTCCCTCTTCCCCAGAAAATATATCGATTTTCTTGAAAAAGTTCAGCAAAGGTCTACAAAAGTAACCCGAAGTGTTTTGGACCAACCTTGCTGGGCCTCTGGCCTGTTGTTGGTCTACAACATTTGTATTTGAATAACTTCCTAGGTAGTTGATGCGTTGTCCATAGAGTTTTCCACGGACAGTATGAATATGAAATATGAATATGAAACGAAATGTTACGAAATTACTACAATAAAATATGTTTTAAACATATTTACAATCAAAGTGGTATTTTTTTTCCCTCAATCCTAAATTTAGTTAACCTTTCAATGATTTTGTCAACTTTAGAAATTTCCAATAAATTTTGAAAAACATTTATTTAAATAACCTTGTTCATCAACACTAAACATTCATGATAAGACCCCAGCACAAACATTTCTATAAGGCGTACTATTTAGGTGCTCACGCCTCTACTTAAATCTCAAAGGACATATTAGCCCAATGTAATATTTTTATGGGGGGGGGGGGGTGTATTTATTGATGAGACCAACATACGGCGGACTTACAATTTAATTAATCATCCCACTATTATATTTTAATCAAGAAAAATAATTAAAAAGTCTTATGCCAAACACATTCAATAATCCCCTAAGTTTTATTAGGGCGGTAAATGGTATAATAGTGCATGAATTACACACAATCGGACAGGAATATATTATTTTATTATATTTTAAAAATTACCATAACTTTAATTTTTAGGTACATATGGCTTGTTAAAACACAAACTTATTAAATAAATTAAAAATTATTAAATCGATTCAAATTTGCGTGCAAATGTTAATTAGAATTACAAAATTACTGAAAGATAATCAGGAAAGAATTTTTGGCAAATGAATTTTTTACTAACGTAATACGTACGTACAATGCAAATAACGTACATATACCGTAAAGCGTACTTACAATGCCAATGGAACAATAAAAAAATGTAGGAAAAACTATCTCATATTCCAGCCTTTTAGTATGTTAGAACTAACGGCAACTGAATGGAACATGACTTTTGTATGCATTCCACTTACATTAAAATACAACACATTGAAAATACTTTCCATTAATTTTTTTTAATTTGCATTTTTACTATTGGGAACGTTAGCCCTTTACGACCTGACTCACACAATTCTGTAAGTACAAAGAAGAAATGATCAAACTTTTCAAAAATACTAATACCAAAGCAGGGGGAAGAAGTATCAGTTGTTTTTATACAAATAATGTAATTAAGGAGTTGTCAACATTTATATTGTTTAAGACAACTTTTTCTGTTAAACGCTAACATTTAGATTAGTAAATTAAAATCGGCGACATTTGAAGGGGGCGAAAAGGGATAACCCTTTAAGACTGAGCTATCACGATCGTGCGGGTATAAAAGAGAATATTCAAGCTTTTCAAAAATATCGATATCGAAGCAGCTGACCTGGACCGTTCGTTATTTGTATAAAAAATGACGTGGTTTTTAAGAAGTTGCTGGCATTGATGTTGTTTAAGGCAACTTTTTCGATAAAACTCTTAAAATTTAGTCTCATAAACGTAAAATCAGCGCCATCTTAAAGGGATAAAGGACTAGGTGTTCCCACAAAGAACACAAAATAGACTCGTCTACTATCATTTAGTTGTAGGTAAAACTTTCAAAGGAACTCGAAACTATATTCTCCTACCCAAATAATGATGTGTACAAGACCAAATGGTACTTAAAAGGTAAAAACATTTCCAACAAACAAATATAGCCCGACCGCACATTCATGGCACTCTTGAACGTGTCGAAAACAAAAGAAAGGGCAGAAAAGGGAAGATATCAAAATTTTTAATAGGATTAATTGTTATTAATTATTTTAAACAAATTTCTTCTTCTTATTATTTTTATTTACTTTATAAGAATTTATTATTATTCAATTTTTGGCCACTTTTCCGACATTTCCGGCCTGACGCAGAGTGCCATGAATGCGTGGTTGGACTATAACAATTATGCATGTTTATTTCATTACAATTTTGTAATTTGTATTGAGCATTATTAAGTGTAACAAAATGAGATGCTTAGAAATAAAGCCTTTCCATAAATCATCTGCTCTCAAAGGTTTAAGGAAGTCCAATACTACATATAAACGTAGTCAAGTTTGTCCGAGTATAGGATTAAAAAAACACTGAACAATTCAGAAAATCCTAAGCATTATTTAAATATTAAAACCCTCTGAGGGATGCAGGCGTATAAACCCGTATCCTGACTGTCAGGTTTTACAGAAACACACAAACATTTTAACAATCGATAAATTTTATAATTTGATTAAATTTTAAAATTTAAAGAATGGATCAATAATTTATAATCAGCTTCTACATATATAAACTTTAAAACAATTTTAAAAAGTTAGGTATTCAGTTAAAATTTTAATCCCATACAATTAAGAAAAGATTGCACTTCAACGAAATTGCATATCCCTCAGTGGGTTAATAAAGTGCGGATTATAATTATAAGGACAGCAGGTTTTTCTGGCTTCAGCAACACTGAAAGCTATTTACTACAACAAGTATATATTTGTTAATTTTTATATCATGTTTAAACACTATTTATAAGCTTTAAACTCGATAATTTAAAAGTACAGGTGAAAAACAGAAGTAATGGAGAATAAATGGAGGTTCAGAAATATAAGGACAGTACAATTTATTGTCATTATTTATACAATTAATACTTTGTTGCTGCTCCTTTTTTTACTTAAACAATCAGACATTCTACTTGGCATACTTTCAGCAAGTTTCTTCAAAAATCCAGCATCGATACTGTCCCATACTGCATAAATTTTGTCTTCTAGCTCTTCAAATGAATTGTACTGATGACCTTGGGCATAAACATGCCTCACCATGTAGTACCAAACATTTTCCATAATTTTCAGGTCTGGGGAATTAGGTGGCCATTTCAAAAAATTGATCTTTCGTTCATCAAACTACTCTTATGCAGCTTTAGAGGTGTGGCAAGAAGCTCCATCTTGTTGAAAAACGAAATTGTCACCTCCTAAAGGTGAACAATAAGCAATAAGTTGTACTTCTAAGATTTGAAAATACAACTCTGTATTCATATTGCTAGGCATAAGTACCAAATCCGTTTTTCCGTTGGCTGAAACCGCTCCCCAAATCATACGCGATCCACCTTTAAAACGCCTGCTCCATCTGACTGTTTTTTCCTTTCTCAAATCATGCCAGTAACTATTCCAACCATCGGGCCATCAAAGATTGAAAAGCTTTTTATCAGAAAATATAACATTTCGCCAGTTCACACCGTCAGCAATCCACTTCTGCACAGCTTGTATTCGCTTCTTTTTATATTCAACCTTTAACGCCGGTTTTCGACTCATTTTAACGCACTTGGTGAAATGGCAGTTCTTCAAAACTCTTACAATTGTTGACTTAAAAAGTCTTTTTCAAAAGTACGCCCAATTTCAGAAGCAGACATGTTTTGAATGACAGCACGGCGTACGATGATTATTCGATATCGCTCAGTCAGTTTTGGTTTTGGACCAGATCTTTTCAATACCGAATCATTTAATCCACGATTGATTACATTTTCAACAGCAGTTTTAGACCTTTTAATTTTAGTGGCAATACGCCGCAAAGACATACCTTTTCCGCGAAGAAACTACACTTTTTTCACTTTAGAAGTCGTAAGTTCTTTCCCACGCGGCATTTTGACTGATGCTTGTTTCTGAAGTTTTCAAACTTTATACATGGATTTAGATAAGGACCGCAGTTAAAAATAACAATATTTATCTGTAATATTTTGATCATTTGTAAATTAAAGCAGCAAAATCTTTAATGTCCTTATAATTATGAACCGCTAAAATTTTATGAAAATTGCGATTTTACCCCTTTTAAACTTAATTTTTGATATTTATAATTTGATAAAGGATAAAATTTTGCTTTTATGACAGATTCAACAAGTATGTATTGCCTTTTCTTGTACACAGTAAAGTTTTAATTACGTATCCCAAAATAATTGACTGTCTTTATAATTATGATCCGAACTGTATGACGAAATGATTAGACACGTTCAAATTGCACTAAATGTTTTCTTTAAAATATTTTCAAAATAGTTTTATGACAAAATGCTTCGATGCGTTGGAATAACCTTTCATTGTTTTCTTTAAAAAATATGTAATGTGAAATAATTGTGGTAGAAAGTTATAAACTTTTTCGATCTTGAAAATACATAAAAATCTCTATTATCTTCAGTAGTTTGTATAAAATACTTTTTACACAACCAAACATGATCTTACAGAGCGCTCTTCTTTTTTCCATTTATCTTCCTGCAAAAAATACATATTTCGCATTTTCTACAACATAAACAAAAAATTCCTTGTTAAAGAACAACTTTTTTTTTCTAATTAGAATAATATTTTACATAGTTAAAATTCATGAAATGCATGGCTCTAGTTATCGGCATCATTTTCATACTTAACAACAATATAATAAAGAAACTTTTTAAAATAAACATTTTTAAATATATTTTCTAAATAAAAGACAGCTTTCGTAGTTTGATATCTTCATTTATATTTTATTCGTTACCTCGCGCTTTAACATAAAAGAGAAAAAAAAAATAAACGAAACCACAAAAAAATTAAACCTAAAAGCTAAAGCGTTCCTTTAAAAATATGCTTTTTATTTCCTTTATTGCATTAAGTTTATTCTTTACGCGATACGATTACTAAGAAACAGTTTATGCACGTTTATTTTGGAGGATCTCTCGAATAAAATGAGTTACGGAAACAGGAAATGTAAAGTATTCATTGATGTTTTTTCATGAATGTTTTAAGTTTTTATCTTCAAATATCTACTTTTTTTTTAGTTTTATTCATTTTTACTGTGGTAGCAAACTAGCCGTGTTTTATTGGCTATGCAAATGCGAACGAGTTGTTTAGTTGAATGTTTGAAGAGCTGAAAGTTTTAACTAACATTTTGGTCAGAAATAAGTTTTTTTTTGTCTGAGAACATTTGAAGGGTCTAGTCAAATAAAAAAGCTCACGTTCTCCGAAGTATAACTAATACATAGGGCCCGGTCATGTTCCTTCATTATCAACTTCGCCAAATTTCATTTACGTTCGTCAAAGTCGCCAATGAATATACCGGACCCGATATCCTAGTTATATTTTATAGAATGAGAGTTTTGCAACTGGACCCTTTATTTCAGATAGCAGCGCTTAAAAACAAGAATGACATTTTCAATAAACACAAGAATTTAGTTATGTTTTTAAAAAACTCTAAAAATTATATTTTTTTATTAAGTTCAAATAGGAATTTAGTTTATTCTTGTTTAAATAAGCCCGGGTATTTTTAGGATTGACCATCATCCCAGATATGTTTTAATGGTGCGATGATTTTTAAACTGATCGTTTAAAGTTGATGAAAGCATGGATAATTTTAAAATAACCTACACATTAACCTTTTGCTCAATGTAAAAAAAACTCTAATGTAAAACAATTTTGTGCATGGGATAAAAGTGCTACGTTCAATAGACATTATTTAGCCAGTAGTTTCTGCAAAAATCTTCTCAACTAGCGAGTTGGATTAAAAGTTCCAATGCCTCTGTATAACATTCTACTAACCTCTTAACCATGTCATTTGTTTTCCAAGTTTAACAATTCAAACAATCTATAAACTTTGGTAACATTCTCTTAATTTCTTCCTTGACAAAGGTCCAAAATAACGAATATCGTCTCCAATCTCCCTTTAAGACCGGCTATCAGATGGCGCTGATTTTAGTTTATGAGACTAAACTTTATAGTTTTATCGAAAAAATACCTTAAACAGCATCAATGCCAGCAACGCCTTAACAACAAAGTCATTTTTTATACAAATAACGACTGGTACAAGTCAGCTGCTTCGGTATCAATATTTTTCAAGAGCTTGAACATTCTCCTTTACACCCGCACGATCGTGATAGCTCGGTCGGAAAGGGTTATACCATTATAACTCAAGTACGACTTTAATCGAAACAAACCAGTCACGTTTCAGTTAGAGCTTGGTCAAACCACTCATTAAGCTATTTCTTTCTACATCTTTATTCAGAAAACATTCTTATGCTTAAATTCCCTCCTGATACATAGAAACACCAATTGAATTAAAATCGGGAGACAAACTAAATAACAAACATCTAGCAAATAAACAAATTGGAAACTTTGAGAAGATTAAAAAAAAAGAAAAAAGGAATCGACTTCGTCTACAATAAGTCTTCTTCATCACGTAGCATGCTGAACAAATGGCAGACCAAGTCGTTTGTCACGTACCGAAAGGCCAGGACAAAATTAAGACTACGTTGCAATGAAACGACTCACAAGTTCGTGGACTTTCTCTGTTCTCCTGTTTCCCACCTATTTTTTTATTTTGTTTTTTATCAACATTTATTTCCTTTCTTCTTATCTTTTTTAAAACAATTTTCAGATTGTTTCTTTTGCCACTTCCATTTTAAGCCATCTATATAACCACCTATACTAAAATTTCGATATTTCTTGTATTATAATTTTTGACATACTTTTTTTTATTTTGGATGAACTAGAAATTGACAGTATGCTATTAACATCTTGGAGGTTTCTATTTGTTTGTCCCCACCTCCCTTTTAACTTTCGTTCAAATTGTCGAATTTTCAAAAATATTACTTTTTTTTATTTTAAAGGTATGACTTCAAAATCATAAGTCATGCCGTTTACCTGACTGAACATTAGTCGTTTTGCCTAAAGAAACAATTTATAATTATATTCTGACCATCATATTTGTCAAATTTCTTCTTAAAGGTAGACACTAAAGATCTGCTCATTATTAAAAGAAAGATTTTTCAGTTAATTTTTGGAGAAATTAGAGAAACTTTTAAATAAAGTTTGCTGAACTAATATTTTAAGAGAAGAAAACTTAAAACTTATGCCATAGTGAGAGTGAGAAATTTTCTTAAGAAAAGCTATGGGAACTATGGAATAATGTATTAATGGAGTTAGTATATTTGGAAATACTATAAATTAAGTTTAAGTCAATGATAATCTTTTAATTTAACCAACCACAGAATCTGTATATTTTTGCAAACTTTTGTCAAACACCCCTTACCCCATCATCAGAGTTCCCTATTATCCATTTTTCCTGTTATCCAATAGCTTCATGTAATTTAGCCTGTAAAATATTCATATTCCTTTATTATGTACGGCAACAGGTACACGTTTATATAATCCTAAATCTAACTCTAGAAGTTATGCCTCTCTGCATACTTCTATATACTTTCATCAAACTCATTGCTCCATTTCTATCATTCAACAGCCCCATGGTTTTGTGCCTAACATAATCCCGTTCCATCCTTATGTCACTTAAAATCTTCACATATTTTAAGTAACGATTGTTTGTTTATGAATCTGTGAAATATATAACTTATTTATGGACACTTATTTATACTATAAAAATAGTTCCAAACGTACCGTTGTAAAATTGAAGAGAATTGAGTTTGAATGTACTAAAGGCAAAGTTTCTCAAACCATTACGGGTGTATACATTTAAATATATCCAAGAAAAAATATATCTTATTCTAGCGTTTCAGTAAATATCATTCTAAAAAATCCTTAGTATAGAAACAAATACCAAAACAAGCATTAAAAAACATGTTTTATCCAATAAGAAAACTATATTCAAAAAATATATATCTCAAATCGTGCAAAGAATTTTGATCTCATGTATTTCATCTATAAACTGAATACGAAGATTATATTTCTTCGGAGTATATTAATATAATTGTACATTCGATATTTTCTATAAGCTTAAACTGAAAAGATAGGGTTTGTTCTAAGCCCATTTCATTGAACCACATTCAAAATCTAACCTTGTAACAAGTCATTTGTCTTTAAAGATTTCTGGAAGTAAATTGCATTTCTATTGTAGAGTTTATTTACCAAATATACTTTTCAAATAAAATCGGCGGAGATAGATGTAAAAAAATATACATTGTTATTTGTTGTCTTTTTATTAATAAAACAAGTATATTTTAAACAAAATCTATTTGAGTATTACGTTATCTAAACTCTGTACTCGTATTGCATTGAATTTTTACATTATTTTTTGATATTTCCGATTTAGATTATAGATTGTTACATAGATACAGGGTGTCCAGAAAAGGACTTCCTGTTTTCAAAAATTAATAAAAAAAGAAATGGATAGAGATATTAACACAATTCTTGCAGAAAACGAATGAGTCATGTCTGGAATTTGACATGGAACACTTTATTATGTTAGTTATGTTTATTACGTTTTTATATGTTATTAAACTTTATTATGTTCAATTTAACCGACAGATAGCGCTGCAATATCATGTGTTGGATTCTACGCAAAAACTATTGCTGCTTTCCCTGAACTGAAAGCTACTGAACATTTCTGACCACGTGTCCTTCTTTTTGGTATATACGCATGCCTAGTTCTTTCATACAGCCAACACACGGTATTGCCGCGCCATCTGTCAGTTAAATTGAACATAATAAAGTGTAATAACATAATAACGTAATAAACATAACTAACATAATAAAGTATTCCATATCAAATTTCAGACTTGACTCATTCGTTTTCTGCAAGAATTGTGTTAATATCTCTATTCATTTCTTTTTTTATTAATTTTTGAAAACAGGGAGTCCTTTTCTGGACACCCTGTAGTTTCTAGAAAAATATTAACTACAAGAAGACTCAGATATTCTACAAATGCAATTGATATATTTTATTAAACAAATTATAAGTTTTAATTTTACTCCAATAAACATTTGTTGTACATTTTCTTTTTATTTTATTTTGCCTGTACTTACTCTGCAATAAATATGCATTATAATAACTAAGAAAGTTTGCTACTGGAATTCCTCTTATGCGTTAATTTTTGTTGAGACCCTTGTTTATACTCCTTCTGATTACAACGCAAACTTAGAAAGCATTTTATTCCCCTACCACCTCGTGTGGTTTTCCAGGAAAAGGCGTGAAACTCGCTGTTCTAAACCTACCTTGTTTGAGGTTTTGATATTGATATGATGTTAATAGCATTTGCTTTCTAGTCAGCTCAAGCCCTAGAAGAGTGGAGGAAAACACAGGGACTCTCACTCCTTTTTCTTGAAAACCACACAAGGGGGTAGAGAAATAAAGTGTTTTCAAAGCTTGTGTTGTAATCAGAAGAACTCTAGGCTGTTATCTGTACGAGGTTGAAACAAAGATCAGCGCTGAGCCTGTTTTAAAAGCTAACATGGAGAATTTTTCATCATACCGGTCATTTAAATTGGATAATCACTATTATTTTATCCCATGCTCAATAGTTATAGAAGAATTGAGATGGACATCACCTTATAAGCTTGTAGGTTCCGGCAGACTTTAAGTAGAAATTAAAGAAAGGACTTTTTTTTAAAAAATGCAAAAGAAAGTTATTACAAAGAATTCTGTTAAATATTATTTGAAAACATGTTAATTTAAAGCCTATTTATTTATTTCATACTCTATTGAAGTCCTTGCGAAATTCGGAATCAAATTAGAAAAAAAATCTTTTAAAAAAATATGTCCCCGAAAAATCGTAATAAAACCGTTTCAACTAAGAGAGAGATAGAGAGAATTGCTAAAAAATCAAATATAAAGCTTGAGCGAATCCTTTTTTACAACTAAAACAAAAGAACTCGAAAAAACTAAACCGAAAACACCCTTCCTACAAACCAAAGAGAAATCATTAACAATTTGATTTCGGAAAGTGCAAGTATCTGTGACGTCAACAGCGATACTTAGCTAACGAATCGGGTATGCCATTGTCTTCTCAAGTTTGAAAAAGTTTTAACTGATATTAGATTTAAAACACATGTTTTTCTATTTGTATGAAGAATACTCTCAAATCCGAAAAATGTCGTTGAGATAATAGGGCCCAATCTGCTGATAGCAGCTTTTATAAAGCAATTAAATCGACAATCGATAAAAGTTAAAATGTTTCATATTATAGTAATGTTAACTCGACCTCGAGTAATATTAAGTCTCCTGTTCTAGTTATTTTAAAGCAATAATCGCTTGTTAACAAACTTGAAGCAACACCTTATTATGGGTCTTTTTTGTAGGATATTGCAAGAAGTTACGTTAATTTAGTGAACATAATCTTTTAAAAATATATACTTTAGTAATAATATGTAAAAAAAGCGTTAATTGGAACTAATTTATTTCTCCAATCGCTAGATAAAAAAAACTAAACTCGTGGGTGGTTCGACAGCCGAAAGTGGATCAAAGCCTGCTTTGCCCACTTCATCTCTCCTAATCATCCGCTCTGAAGTGCAAGGCTTATGTCCCGGCTAGGTGGTCAACCTTACGTGGATCTCCAGTGTTTAGTGGCACAAGCATGCTTGGTCCTCATTTCATCTACCCAATTCATCGTAGAAAGACTGGGTGAATCTTGCTCAGTCAGGGATTTGAACCACGAGGCTCTGGCATAGCAGTGTGTGTGCGAAAACAAACTATATATACCTTCAGTTTTTACTCAATTTCCAATATCTTAATATAATTACTCAACTTCTTTAGTCAATCTTCAAATAAAATTTTTACCAATTGATCATAACCAATTAAAAGTTTATTACAATCTTGTTACACCAACAAGTAATTGGAGTGAGGATATTTCTCAGTCTTTATCCATGCAGATCAACATTTTTTCTTACTTTTAAAAGTGCTTTGGCAACATTTTTAAGCACGACTGAGAGAACGCTTGGTTTTTTTTATTGAAAAGGGAGAGGTTTTGCTAAGAATACTAAATAAATATTTTAAGTAAAAGTTCTCCTTTGCGTTGAAAGCTTGCGTAAGTGAAAGCGTTGCCGCGCTCTGTTTATAAAATGATATTAAAAGGAAAAACGAATCTCGAATAACCTATGTGGACGAAAGTGGATGTTTAAAAATTGCACTTAACTGTGTTTTTTTTATTTTTCTAACATTTTCTAACGTTTCTATTACGCGACGATTAATTACGTAATTCTTTTTATTCGGCTAAAATAAATGGAACGTTTGAATTCAATAAACCGTTAAATATTGATGTCTCAATTTCTGTGTAAAATTTATATATTGACTATTTCTGGAAAGATAAAAATATTTATTTTTGCGCTTATATTTTTAAATATATTTTTATAAACGTATTTTCCCTCTGACTATGTTTTTAATTTGTTTCTTACATGCATCCATAAAAAGTAATCATGCGTTTAAATCTTTAAAAAGTAATAAGCTGTTTAAGGGGAGTCGGATGGTTCTATCTCGCACATGTTAATTTTACTAACTTTAGGAACATTTTTTTCAGGAACTATATGAGATATCATTATGAATTTTTTTATAGTTTGTTCTTTACATATAGTTCTTTGATTTAAACTTATTTCACAGTATAAAAAATACTTTTAAAGTGATTTTTTAAAAATATGTATTAGAAAACCCCCCAAAAATCCTATTTGAAGTTTTATAACTTTTTTTGAGCAGAGATATTTAAAATTCCCCAGTTTAAATCAAAGAGCCATTAATGGGGAAGAAATAATGAAACAAAACATGTTGAAATCTTTTATAATTCCTGAGAAAAATGTTCCTAACTCTTGAAAAATCTTATATTTCAGGAAACGCAAGAGAAAATTAAGGTACAGGTAAGAACTGATATACAGAATTTCTGTAAAATGCTTATAAAAGAAAACTACTAAACAGAAATCGATAATCTTGGTCTTAAATTAAAGCTATAGATATGCAGATTAAAAATAAAAGAAAAACAGAAAATCGACATTTTTGACCCAAACACCCATCCGACTCCCCTTAAGCAAATATGGTTAGGATTAAATATTTCCAGTTTTCGTTTTCTCAAAAATTAATTGGGGAGATCATTGCATGTTTGTTACAGGGGTAAATTTACGCAAAGTTTTTTATTTTATATCTTGGGCTTGGAATGCCAGATGTTATTTCTGAATAAAGTCAAGGACTAAATCTATTATCCACGTATCTTTGGAATGACTAATGAAAATGATACGTGAGCTGGACATTTTTATGTGAATTAAATCTTTAGTAAATTTTAGCTGTCTTATATCGTTGTCAAGGAGTATCAGAACTTTTAAAACTTATAAACTTGTTTCACTTAATCACACAACATTTTACTACTACATTTTTTATTAGATATGTTTTGTAGTGTTACGCACATAATAATTTATTTTGAAAGCTACGTATTAAATTAAAGCCGATTAAAATACAATCATAGATGCTATAAAAAAGGTTATCCGACTAAAATTATTATACATTTTTTTATCGTGCACAAAAATAAAATTTTATAAATCTGGACTTCATATTTTAAAACTTTTATAATCAATGTAAGTATAGTTAACATCTATAAAAAACATATTGCTTGAGAAACGAGCAAATATACCAAATTTGACTGAGTACCAAATCGAGTACCAAATTTGAAGCCAGTGTCTTCTTTCGTTTTTCAGAAATACGTTTAAAACCAAAAAAAGTTCTATGGCAACTTCATCTTGCGCATGCGCAGTTTAGTCGAAAACGTTATTTTGACGCCCGACAGAGTTCGTATACCAAATTTGAAGTCTGCATACCTTTTCGTTTTTCAGCAATACTTTTAATTACCCGAATCTTGGTTTTTTTATTTACTGCAATTTGCCATTGCCAAGAAATGGAGAATTTGTTATAAAAATTGAAAGAATTTTCACATAGAGCCCGTAACTTTTCTGAAGTTATTAAAAATGTCAATTTTTATGCAGAAAATTGATTAATATAAAAATGAGAGTTTATAATTTGAATTATGTGTAGTTACCGATCAGGAGGTTGGTTTGAAAAAACAAATGTTTTAATTTCTACTTAAAATTGAAATAAAAACCGTTAAATTTGCTGATTTCTTTACATCATTCAATATTTATGCTAACATTTGCTCGTCGTAACCCAATAAAATTCATAAAAAAACTAACAAAACCAAGGAAGTCCTTGCACTCTTGGATTTTGCTATGTCCCCAAGTGTCCGATATGGGTATAAAAATTTTAGAACTGCGACTAGCTTTGGGAATGGATTGAAAATCAATATGATTCTTAAAATCTAAAATAGCTCCTGTGATTTTTCCCTGATCAATAGAAACCATCACTGGAAAACCATTGGGACCACTTAAGTTGAACTGGATGGAAGAGGCCAAGGTAAAAAACGATGCATCTTTATTTTTTCAATTTTTATTTCTTTGGCATTTTTATATTTTTATTGCTCTCTCACAAGTAGCAATTTCAAGAAGTAATTACGATGTAAGTGTTAGATAAAGATTTATGAAATCAATAACATGACGGCAAATCAATTCTTGCTTCTATTTCTTGCAGTATTAACTAGCAATAAAAATGTTTTCTATCGTGGATAAAATAAATAGTTTGATAAACCAAAAATTACTTAGATTTTTTTGTTTCTAAACACTGAAGAGACTCTCCTAAGTACTGCAATGTTAGAACACAAATCTAAAAGTCTTTTTGTTTACAATTCGTTTCTTAAGGGTAAAAAATTACTGTTTTAATGCATATATTTAAAATTCTTTTTATCATTTGCCAAAGTTTTTTTAAAATTTTTTTAATAAATTTTATATTGATTATTAATTAGTGATAGTTTAAATAAAATTTTAAATGATAGTTTAATAAAAAAAACTATCCAGAGGTTCCCGCACTATCCAGAGATTCAACTTTAAGGTAGCTGCATAACTTTGAAGGCTATTTTTTTAATTGGTAAAATAAACTTCTTAAAGGTTTTATGATATCACATTAAGTTGGAATGTTTTAAAATAGACAAAAAAATTAAAATTTTTATTTATGATTTTATTAAGGATTTTAGTTAAAATGTTGCCTAAAAACGGTCTTTGACCAAAACACCATAACTAAAATAACCATAACTTTGACCATAACTAAAAAAATTATTGAGATATTTAAGTTCTGTAAATTGGAAACTAAAAAAATAATTGTGTTAGGGCATACAATGTACATGCTCCATTAGCATTTAAAGTCAAAGAATTAAGTTCAGCTGTTAACTATTTGCTACATTTCAATTGATTCTAATAATTTTAATGAATTTGATTCTAATAATTTCAAATGATTTTAATATATGACTGATAAAGGTCCAAAACCTGTATTTATTTTTTGAGTACAAGTAAAAAAAGTGACACGATTTGAAGCCATAATTTTGGAGAAAATATGTTTTGCGATAAAGTAAAACATTAAAATCTGGTTTTGAGATAACCAACAACATGTAATTTATATGATAATTTTAAGAAAAAAATTACATCACTCTTAATTACATTTAACTCTTTTAATATGCCGATAAACTCACGAATATATTATCCGGACCATGTTTTATGTGCAATTGATATATATATATTTAAGTATTTAAACTAGCACTTTTCAGGAAATTTGTTAGGTTAATGCTAACTAAAACTGTGATAACTTTTTTCTACTTACACTAAAAACAAATTTTTTGCTGATTTATGAAGAAAATTCATTGCACTTATTGAATAATGTAAACTAATAGTCCAAGAGTCCAGGGCCCCCAGACCTAAGTTATTTTCTCATGGATGAAATGTATCGGAATAGGTTCGGTTTTCATTTACTTTTAGTGTATGAATACCCGCTAGAGTACACCGACGGCCAATTTACAGGTATTGGGTGTAAAAAGTAGGTAAATTATAAGTTATTTTAAGTCATTTTCTCAAGGCTGATTTTTACGTATGTTTTGGAAAATAAAGTTAAAAATTAATAATAAATTTGCCAGGCCCTTTCCGTCGGCCGAAACTTTTCCCAGATGCTTTACGTCTTTATCAAGTTCAGACTTTGTCCTACACATCTGGCGGCGCGAGACGGCGCTACAATCGTCCTCGGACAAAAGGACTTTTTTCCTTAACTTCCCTCGGAAAGGAAAGTTAAGGAAAAAATAACTTTGTGCGTATTGGAGATCTGCAAATGTTGTAAGCTAAAGACCAGCGTTATATTAACTAAGTAATAAAAACGAAGAAAGAATATCATTTCGATTTAATTAAATTTGTGTTTAATTAGAAAATAAATTTATAAACAAATTACCATAGTTGTCTTTAGCTTACAACATTTTGACATCTCCAATACACACATAGTTCTTTTTTGCTTAACCTCCCCTTCTTTTCGTCCGAGGACGATTGTAGCGCCTTTTCGCGCCGCCAGATGCGTGGGACAAAGTCTGAACTTGATAAAGACGTTTAAAGCGTATCATTTTAGGCTACATTAAATAAAGAGTAAAGGGGAAAAACCTATTGATTGACTAGGAATCTTCCCGTATTCAGATCTGTTTGGCCGACATTGGCTTCAGGGAGCCATTTTCTCCCTTGGTTCTTCACTCCGTACAAAATTTCAAGGTTGCCGAGATAGAAGAAAAATTAAAAAACCATTTTCTCTAAGCCATGCGACGACTCGGTTGCTAATGAGGCCTGATTCGGAGAGATATCCAGTCAACGAAGGTTTTTTTTCCCTGAACTCTTCAAATATACAAAAAATTTGTTTTAAAATATTTTACTTCAAATTATAAAAAATAGTTATGCCAATCTGAATTTAAAGAAAAAAGCATTTTGGGTTAGGAATCAATTTCAATAGGGTGAAATAAACTACTCCCATGTAATTAGCTTAGTTCTTATAGCATTTCCAAATTCTTTGTTTTAAGAGGGCGCCAACCACGTTAATTTAACAAAAGAAAAAATTCAAACATAAGCAATTTGACTATAGCATTAAACACGAAAACCCCTCAAAGAGATTTTACACTAAAACATTGGATTTCCTATTTATTAAATTAACATTTATGATTAAAGGTCTGGAATATTTTGGTCTCAACTGCAGAGGAACTTCCATTTAATTTAACAACAAAAGAAAAAATAAATAAATTAGTATTTGTTTTTAATAATGTAAAAGTATGAATGGTATCGACCATAATACCCAATAGTTTGTCCGAACTCTAATGGAATTACTTTTAAGTGAAGTCGAAAGACTATAACGCCAAACAAAAGGCATCTCAAATGGTTTTTATAATATATATTATGAACCGTTTCTACTAAATGAAATAAAAAACGAATCTTCAAGAATTAAATTATGAACTTATAATGGTTTTAGACATTCCTCAAAACTTCAGAATCGAAATTTAATAGTTTAGGAAATTTAATGGAATTCGATTTATGACTCGAAGTACTTTCATCACAGTAAAATGTTTTGCTCTTTGAAGAAATTCGTTGTTTTCGAAAAACAAAACTCTTTAAAACTTATAAATAATGGAATTGGACGATAACGTTTAGGTATATAGAAAAATCTAATTTTCTTAAACAATAAAAATATTAAAATAACTTATTCCTAACTATATGCTTATTAAATTCTCTTCAAGTGCAATCCTGAAAAAAAAAAAAAATTTCCCACAAAAAAACTCATGAGAGTAGGTTTTAATTTCTTGATTTTTTATATAAAAATGTTTGTATATTTAGAAGATAATAGGGTTATTTTATGAAAGACATATTTTTTTTCATGTGCCTCAAAATGTTAAAACATCTAATTGCTAGTTATATTGAACTTATTACCTTTAAGAATTTGTGTGTAATTGGAAAAATAAAACGAATTGGTTTTGTTGTAGAATTAAATCTAAAAATAACACTCACTTCGCGATGGTGTTTTGAATCCAATTTATAAAATAAAAACGCTTATTTTGTTTAGTGAAACCCTCGACCTGATTACAGTAAGCTTCAAACTAAAATTACATTAATCTAGAACTTTTATTTGTCTTATAAAACTATTCATGTGATAAAATATAGTATTTAATGAATACCTTTTTTTTGCATTCACAGAGTCGGTCGTATTTTGTTTTTGAATTCATATTTGTACGTATATATAAAAGTATTAAAAACAATAAAATTATTAATTTAAAACTTACACTACTCAAATTAACTAACGAAGTATTAAAAAATTATTATAACCTTGAATAAAAATTCTTTTCTAAGCTATAGTGATAGTAAAAATTGAGAAGAAGACTTTATGGGAAGTTGAATGAGACCGACGATAGAATTCCTCCAAACTAAACCGATTCTCCTTGCACTTATCCAATAAAGAAAAAGAATTTTGAATACTTAAGCTACAGTACCACTGAATTATATATACATCAGACACGGTTAAGCCGCATTTCTTTAATTTTGACGGTTTAGCTGCATAATTTTAGTACCAAGTGCAATAAAAGGTGAACGTGAAAAGCCAAACTACAAGGTTTCTTTAGTCGTTTAACATTTGAATAGCACAACATATAATTTTGATGTTAAAGAAGTATTTTGCGTGTATTGACAAGCGTTTTGAGGAAATTCCAGTGGTCATTTGTTAAAATTTTTGTTAGAAATTCTTTTTGAAATTGCAAACACGTTCAAACAACATTTACAAAAGTGAAAATTCACATTAAAACAACAATGATAAAAGTGAACACTTCACGTGGAATCAAATTTTAAAGCTCACGTTCAAACAACATTGTAAATGATGGCGTTCAAAGTTGCTACCACATTTGAACAACATAGTACTATTGCTTGGGTCACGGATGTCATTCTTACTAATCTGAGCTAAAACGAGTAATTTTTCGGAATTATTGAACAAATGAAATGCCAGTTATCGCATAGTGTCCAGGTTATGGATAGGAAAAAACTCCATTACGGAAAATTATTATTGTTTATTAAGACTACTAATTTACAAAATAATAAAATATTCAAATACATAGTCGCGAAAGGAGCCCAAACAATGGTAACTATGGAGGTCAAGAATACGGAAGGGTGAAGATCTGGTCTTTCATTAGAAGCTGGCACGGATATCAGTGGCGTGGTGAAGAGCACTTGACTTATGTGGTGACAAAACGAAGGCTTTAGTGTAACAGTGGACTAACTCAATGTTCAGTTAGTTTGGCTCGTTTTACCGGATGATAGCATATACAGGGGGTCCAGAAAAGGACTCCCTGTTTTCAAAAATTATTAAAAAAGAAATGGATGGAGATATTAACACAATTCTTACAGAAAACGAATCAGTCATGTCTGGAATTTGATATGGAACACTTTATTATGTTAGTTATGTTTATTATGTTATTATGTTATTACACTTTATTACGTTCAATTTAACCGACAGATGACGCGGCAATACCGTGTGTTGGCTGTATGAAAGAACTAGGCATGCGTATATACCGAAAAGAAGGACACATGTTTAGAAATGTTCAGTAGCTTTCAGTTCAGGGAAAGCAGCAATAGCTATTGCGTGGAATCCAACACATGGTATTGCAGCGCTATCTGTCGGTTAAATTGAACATAATGAAGTTTAATAACATATAATAACGTAATAAACATAACTAACATAATAAAGTGTTCCATATCAAATTCCAGACATGACTCATTCGTTTTCTGCAAGAATTGTGTTAATATCTCTATCCATTTCTTTTTTATTAATTTTTGAAAACAGGGAGTCCTTTTCTGGACACCCTGTATGTAGAGTGGCAATGGTAAGCCAATAAATGGATCTTTTACATGTGATGGAAGCGAAAACCGTATCTGCGGCTTTTAATCAAGTAGTGGCCTTGTTTTTTTTAAATTGGCTTTCTTTAAATACTTTTAGAACGCCGTTTTGCACTGCGACCGGACTACGGTAAGCTGGGAGTCAGCGTTAGAGAGTCGAGTCAGTGTTAGAGTGTCTATCCGTCACACAGTCGGGGAATCCCCTGCTTGCCTTCCATTCGTCGTCCGGGGGTCAAGAGGTCCCTTTTACACATCTAATTTTGCTGTGGGACTAGCTATTTGTTGGGATAAGTATCCAGCACTCCCGCTCATTACTGATTCATACAGACTGTACGTTTCTTGACGACCTGTCACTCAAGGATGGCAAGGTCAGGGGTCTTGGTATGAAATGGAAACTTTTCAGGTTAATTTAATACCACGTTAAAATGAACTCGATGAAACAGTCTTCAAAAATGTATCTACTCTAAAAATGACTTTTTAAAATGCATATCTAATTACTTATTTTTGTTATGTATAAGGAAATAAATTTATAATTGTTTATTATAATAAGAAAACTTTAAAAAATTGAAATCGGGATCAGCGAAGCATTTTACATTTGTCGCTATTTTTTGTCATCGATTTGCTTCATAATTAACATCCGTGCGTGAAATAGGGTTTGAATCCGCAGACTTTTGTGATGTAAAAATACGATGAGGCTATTTAACGAATTTTCGTGCTACTAAGATAACGTTTTTATTTCACTACTGAGCACTTTTTTAATAAAAAGTTATCCATTTTTTAACGATTACAAAGGTTTTCTCGAGTCTAACTTACAGTTAACAACTAAAATGTCAATCCTGTCATTTTTCTAAGATACCAATTGAAGAGCTTTTAGGAAGAACGTGATATGGGGCTTTTTTTTTAAAGAAGTGAGATTTTTATATCAATGAAAATGTTATGGCTTCCTTTAAAGATAAAAAGTTTACTTTTTTAAAAATTTAAAGCTAAGTAAATTTTTTTCACCGTTTGATAGTTCCGTTTTTAACGGATCAAAGTGCAAGCTCAAAACCTTTTTTGTCACATGGCACGTTTTTCTACTAAGCTATTCAATTACGATATGTAAGTTGACTGTGTGAAAGAATATAATCCAGAAAAAGACGTTATCGAAATCACTCAAATTTATGTCACACCAATCGCGATACAAATTGTTGTCGTGTAATAAAAGCCACATGTGTTACGGAAGAATAGGGTTGCAATTTTCATTAAATGCCCATAATATAATGTGTGAAATCACCACTAAAAGTAGTTGCTGTTTCGGTAGTTGCTTTTTGATGAATAGCCCCCTTTCCCCGTTTTGGCGCCACCATATATAACTATTTTCTGAACCGACTGGACGGAACCTTCTTTATATCAAGGCAATAAGATTCTGACAACCTTTGAGAAATGATGAAAAGAATTCTCTGCTACCATTGAAAGAAACCATAGTGGGGATATTAAATTTGAGCTGTGGTTATAGCATAATATATGGGCGTAATAAGTTTTCGGCGGCTATAATAAGTTTATTTCGTATATAGAAAACTGATGTTTCGAAAACTTGTAAGTATATTCATTCGTGTATAAAAGTAAAAATGTTAGTTAAAGGGTTCGGAGTGTTTCTGAGGCAAACAAAATTGAGTTTTTTATTCATTTAAATAAACAATTAAGTTTTAGAATCATGATAGAACTAGCGTAAATAGTTATTGGATTTGAAGAATTGTGGAAAGGATAAAAATTAAGGCTTTTTCTATTTTTTTTTGATAGAATAACTATAGTGAGATAAAATCGGTAGATTGTTAATTGTTCTAATAATATTTCTAAACTAAAACTTGAGATTGCATTGCAATATGCATTTATCTTGATATTATTTTCAATTTAATCAAGTGATGTAATGATCTGAAGCCTTTTTTTAAAAATAAAACCAAATGTACCTATACGTATACAATCAACACAATATTTCAATTTCTAACTTTTATAAATAATGACCATTTATATAAAATAGTCAAGCTCCATATTATGTCTTCTTGCATATATAAAAAAAATCGGATCTTAATTTTCAATTGTGTTATGCAGAATTTGAAAAGTGGTAGTTCTTAAAATTTGTGTTCCACTACATTAAGGAATAAAGATATATTTCTTTATGAATGAATTTATAGTATCATATTTATATGATCACCACTAGTAATTTTAGCAAGCAAAGAAGTAAAAAAAAAACATTAACGTTGAAACACACACACAAAAAAGAAACCATCAAACGTGTTTATTACGCAAATAAAATTTCATTTTAACTTTATTTTATTGATCGAGAGACATATAACTTCGATAATATACTGTTCTAAATTAACTCATTAACGGTGATTAACACGAAATTTTTCCATGCGAAAATTATATTTCCACTTAACTTTATCTAAATAAACAAAATATAAGACAAATGAAGACCATACTCCTAAATAATTTAAGTATAGGACCAATTAAGTTACACGAAAAACGAATTAGAACTGAAAGTTAACGTTTTTATTCAGAAATGAAGGTGTTAATTGTATTCATAAAATCGTCGTTAAGGGGTTATTACTTTTGATCACTATAATCTGTTTAGACTTGAGATCAAGCACAATAAACAGTTAGCTTTTTAAGATGTTTTATTTACTCGAGATCATCACGACTTTACCAACACTTTTTTTAAAAACATTTACTTCCCTCCTTACTACCTCACAGATTTCATTCTTACCAACCTGAGCCAAAGAGTGCAACTCTTCGGAATTATGAAAAAAATAAACTTCAAAACTTTTCAGGTTTCATTAATTTAACTTAAAAATAAACTCGATGTAGCAGAGTTTTCAAAAGCCACGTACTCACCAACGCAAATGAAAAGTTAAAATATATTAAAAAGCATACAGCCCGTTTGGAGACTCAAAACGAACTCCCGTCTTCAGAAGACGGAGTTTCGTTTAAATCCCGAAACGGCTGTATGCTTTTCAGATCTTTTAACTTTTTATTTGCGTTTGTGAATACGTTGATATTTTAAATTCTTTTTAATAATATAAAGCTTTTTGTACATTTTTCGAAGTAAAGACAAATTTTTTTCCTAGACAAAAAAATAATTGAAATTATTTTTATGTTTCAAATATGTTTATAAAAATCTTATGTATGAGTACGTCATAAATTTTTTTTTGAGAACTGTTAGTGCCTAGCACTATATGCTACAAGTCATAGTTTGTGGTGAGTTAATAAAAGGGCTTGGGAACTAAAGTGTGGGTTTCACTCACTCTGACCAACCACCAGAGTGTGTATTGAAATGCACCCTGTTCTTCTGATCACATAATCTAAACTAGGCATAGCAGGCCTTGGTCTTCTCATGGCTAACTTATTTCTCCTCTTCATATAAGTTTTAACTTTTTTCATGATCTTCTAAAAATTCTTTGTTGTATCAAGTTACTAAAAGTAGAATAGTAGGGTATTATGATTTCATAACCATTTTGAGTGTGTATCTTTTTCTTAGACAAAAAAAAAATCCCACAAACAAAAGATATTGTGATCACCTTTTATTCCATAGAATTCCATTAGAATAAATCAGTTGAGCCACCTTCTTCGCTACTAAACCAACATTTTATTAAACTTCGAAAATCAATTACGTTAATTAATTAATCAAACACCCTTCTTACCACCACTATTTCGTTTCCAACTATAGAGAGAGAACTTTTATTGACTTTGTTTTTGGAACTTTCGCTGCTTATCGAATTCAACAATTAAGTGGTGGGTCACGTTTACAGTGTCTGATAGGAAGAACACACGTTTCTGTGGTATCTTTGCTCATGATATGTTTGCGATACTTTACGTTATGAGTAGTGTTGCTAATCGTAGTGGAATTCCGCAAATTGTGTGGAATTTATTCTCACGTTTTATATTAGATATATTGGGATAAGTTTTATGTTGACAATCATGGTCGCCGGAATTTTGAAGTAACTTTGTTTACGAGATTAAAGGATGTACTCAGTGTATAAATGTTAGTTACATCTAACATACTTACCTATCTAATACTCATTCAAATTTTTTATAATAGTCTTTTTCCACAGAACATTTTAATGTTTATTAATTTAAAAAGGGGAAGAACAAATTATAAGTAGTTATTCTAACATGGTTACTCTGTTTAAAAAAATCATGACACAATAAAATTTATAACAACATTACTAGGATATACTTTGAAAATACTATTAAGCCGTTATTTACCATTGATAGTTAATTCAAACTAAACTATTCATGTGTTTTTGAAACATGATAATTAACATAAATACAAAATTTCAAAATTTATTGACAGCCACAAAGATTAAAATACTTATAATTTACTTTATGTTAGTACTCCAATCTAATAATTATTATATTAAAACGTATTACAGTTTGCACGTAACATCTAAACTACTGCATTGCAAATACTCGAAGTTTAGTTTAAATAGTTAATAGAAATCTGTTGTATTCCCATCGAGGAAATAAAATACATAGAAGGACTAAACGTATCGTCTTGGAGCTTGAATTTTGCTTGCCATTTTGAACAGAAGCCCGAGTGACCGAGATTTCATATATGAACTAAAATAAATTCCAACTTTGTTTTAAATTTATTGAAGTCATTGATATAGTTGTTTTTCTTCTTTTATTTCGATCCGGGGATGTAGCTTCATTCTTAATGTCGGATTTACATTGAGAAAAAAGAATAGATTCTAAATGTAAAATGCTGCTGTAAAGTTTTATGTCTTTCTAGAATTATTTTGCTATATTCCTTTAGAAAACACTTTAGCTGCAAGTGGGTTTTGTTTTCTTGATATTTCTTTCTACATTAGCTTAGTTTTCTTATGGAGGTGAAAAGGCAGCGGTTGTGTTCATTTTAAATTGTTTTTGTAGCATTTGTACTGAGAGTATGGGAGTTATTGTTTGTTATACAATTTCGACTTGGGTTCAATTTACTTTTTTTATTCCTACGTAAACGTTTTCTGTTTATTATATTATGCATGTAAATAAAATATACAAGAAAAGAAAGGATTGTTGGGTGGTTCGAGGTAATGTTTGAAAAAGTTTTCAAAGTTTTATTAGTAATAAAATTTTTACTTAAATCGTATGCTCGTGATATTTTTCTTTTAAATAAAATTTGTTCCAGTGTAATATTTATTAAGGAAAAATTGAAGTTATAGTAAATAAAATTTCAAAACACTTAACATATTTTGTATACATTACTTACAAAATACTGCATTTGAAATATTTATTTAAATTTATTTTTTTGAGTAAAAATTTGGCAATTTATTAACGAAAAAATTATAAACATAGTAAATGTCTTACTTTTTATTATTTATTTTTTTAAATTTAAACATAGTATCATATCTTAAGTTTATAATTATTTATGAAAATAGTCCAAATTTTAAAAAGCAAAAAAAAAATTATCTTATAAAATATATTACAAAAGGCTAAAAAAAGTATTGTTAAATAACTATGTCTCCTTTCATTCTTTTAAAATTTATAATACGACAAACAAAAATTAATAAACCCTTATTATCTCTTAATATTATCTATTTTTATACGTCATTCGATTATTTAACCAAAGTTGAGTATCTTGGGAAATTCAAATATTTTAGTAAAAAAGTTTTATAAATAAGATCATTTTTTTTAAATCAATATGAACCATTATTTTTCAAATATGCTATAAATTATAGAAATGATACGTGAAAGCTTATTTCCTTATAAATAAGTTTTGATGATTATTGCTAAGTACTTGAGAGGATTAGTTACAGTAAACGATGCATATCATTCTAAATATTTTGCTTATATTAAAGTTGAACTATAATCCGAACTGGTGATGTGTTGTTAGCGTTACATTAATTAAGAACATTTAAAAACCCAAAGAACATTCTTTACATCGGCTATTCAAAAAATAATTTCATATTTAAAAACACACACGATTCACTCATTAATCCTTACAAGCATTTTTTCATTAAACTCGAACAATCCAAGCC
This sequence comes from Oedothorax gibbosus, assembly GCA_019343175.1. NCBI lineage: Eukaryota > Metazoa > Arthropoda > Arachnida > Araneae > Linyphiidae > Oedothorax > Oedothorax gibbosus. The sequence continues at coordinate 1,582,703 of JAFNEN010000073.1, read as the reverse complement.
CTTTTTTCAAGTACGTTGAGTATTGACGAAATCAAGTTTAAAAAAAAAGTTTTTTGAAGACGTTCTTTTAAGCAGTTTAGCTTTCAAAGAAAAAAGGAAAAATATAAAGCGTAAAACTGATTAATAACACTTTCAGGATACAGGGAAAGTATTAAAATTTGGCGACCTACTATATTTTCTAAAACTTGTATGCCGAGATGGTAGAATTTAATTTACAAAAAGTTCATCAAACAGCCAGAGAACAATCATTTACCTCTAGTATATAAAAAAGTAATTACACAAAAACTTTATAGATTATTTGACGCGAAAACTAACTGATTATTTGACGCGTAAATAATCTAAATATGCGTTTCAAATATGATAAGATTAAAAACTATTTTTTTTAGTTTTGTCGAATATAAAGAAACTAGTTCAATGGCGAGGCCTTTCTTTTGAACCTTGAATTGGAGAAAATTTGTGAGTGAATGGATATGAAAGTTTTTCAAATCATCTATTAAATTGGAACGCTTAAACTATTTTTACATAGTGCACGAAGAATTGAGTATACTTATATATTAATTAGCAGAATCCGTGATGCATTAAATTGTAATATCAAACATTTTAATTTATAAATAATTTTTACTTTCATAGGAGAATAAAAAAAATACTTTACTAATATTTTGTAGTGTTGTTATATACTGTAATAATATTTTACAGGTTTAATTAATTAAACGTCCTATATAAAGCATGCTGAACTGAAAACTTCTTAAAAAATTATTTTGAGGTCTAATGCAAGTGTGAAATCATATTTAGTAGGAAATTTTGACAAATAGTTATTTATTAAGGAGATACGGTACAGTCCCAAAATGGGAGACTTGCCGCTTAAAGGGTTAATTAAAAACTTTATAAAGTACTTTTAAGTAATTTCTTTACTCCTGTATGTTATGACTCGAATTGTTTTTCCATGTTTAATTTTCCAGAGCTCTTTTACTCAAATTAATATTTTTTGTGAATTTTTTTGATAAACTAAGAAAAAAATACTATTTTGATTAATTAAAAATACTTATAAAATAGAATTTACATTACAAACTTTCAGAAAAAATACCAAGGAAAGTCAGGAACTTTATTCAATTAACAACAAAGAAATTTTTGTAATTTTAATTACTTGTAGAGGAAAAATCAATGGTTTGAAAAATGGGAAATTTTAAGCTTAACGAGTAAAATATAAAGTTTGTAATAATTATTTTTATTAGGAACTTTTTCTAATGATCATAAACAATAAAATATATACAATGAAAACTGCACAAATCATATCTTTAAAATGTTAAGAAGAACCATAAATAATAGTTTTTCAACTAATAAGTTAAAAGAAAAATTTCATCCAAAATCATTGGTTTTAATAAACCGACTTATTGAATTCATAAAACTTCAACATCTGTTTTCCGAAATCAGACTAATAAGTTATTTCCAATAGAAAACTATTATGAAAGAAAATTGATTAAAATAAAAGAACTTTGCGTTGAAAACTTTAAATTCATCTATGACAAGAGTTCAGAAAAATTTCATAACTCGAACTTGGATTATACGGCAAACAAAAATTAATAAACACTTATCTCTTAATATTATCTATTTTTATACGTCATTCGATTATTTAACCAAAGTTGAGTATTTTGGGAAATTCAAATAGTTTAGTAAAAATGTTAAATGTTCTTTTTTTTGTAGTTGACATTCAAAACACATATCATAAGTTTTGGGAAGGTGTCAAACATGCGTCTGGTTTTGTAGTTTAAAACTTTTACTATTTATACACTATAGTTATATATTTTGATTTTGATAGGGTACTTGTGAAAGATTTAGCATCTATAAAATATTTCGCTTAGTTCTTTCTTTTGTTTCGTTTTTTCGACTGCTCCTTGTAACGTCTCTGGGAAAGGCTTAAGGCCTAGCACGGGTGATTACTGGAAAAACCGTGCTCCCAGGCTCAGTATGTAGGGCAGAAAAAGTCACACACAAAATTAAAACAGAAAAGCAATTTAAATGAATTAGAATATTTAATAGATATTTTGTAGGGAAGAAGATACATGAGGATATTAAAAATAAACAACATAAAATCTGCAAGGATATCGAAGCACCATCGGCGGATTTACAAGCCCGACCACTGGATCACACGCTGTCTCAAAATGGCTGGCCGACGAACTCCGGTTTGCCCCAACTTGTCAAGACTATCCGAACTATCACATTTCAAAATAAATAATAAAATCCTTTCGATGCTATTTAAAGATAAAAACACATACTATTAAAAACACTACTAAAAACACATACGATTAAAAGACGAGAAGCAAGACGCCACGGAAACTGCCAATATTTATACTATCTGATAATAAATTATATTCACAATAAAGCTGTTTGATTCGTAAGGCAAACTGCAGCTAAACGGCATGATCGTGGTTGAATGGCTAAACTGCATTAGAGATACATCTTTTAATGGAACAACCAGGCAGGTCCGTCACATCCTAACTTTCATTGTATTGTGTAATAAGTAAAATAAATATTTTAACAGACCACATGAATTATTTTTATATCTGATATTTTATAAATACAAATTGGTTTTTTAATTACATAATTATGTTTTTATGTTTGAAAGTTGATGTTGATGATAAAAATATAATTTTTTCGGTAAAAGAGTTTAAAATTACAAATATTTTCAAAATAGCCCAAGTAAATGTTTAAAAATTGTGAAATGGATTTCAGTTTTATATTCCCTTACATTTGAAAGTTGTATTTTGAAATGTGTTTGTTATGTCCGATCAGATTTCCGTTTTAAAACTATATAATATTTTTTATGCATTTTATTAAGTGAGAGAATTTTTGACAGTTTTATTAATTAAAAATATTTTATTAACTTTTTATTGTAACTGTAAAAATTTTATGTTTCTAAATACGGTTTGACAAAAGTAACATAACGTAAATATTTGTAATCATATTTTTATTTTGATTTACAATAAAATTTCCACATTACAAATTTAAGCAAGCGCGTGTAATATTTCTACTAAAAAGGACTATGTAAATGATAATTATGTGTAAACATTTTTCATAGGTTTTGATTTCACGAATTATGTACCAGTACATAGTTTAGAATACTCTTTTTTTAAACATTGATGCTAATCTAAACTACATAAAGAATTGAACATTCATCTTAATTAACTATAAAGATTAGATGTAGTACAATTATGTAGTAGTATCTAAGATAATGGTAGTGTATATTAATATTCAAACTTATTAGTCAAATATTCTCTTAAAAAATATAATATCGGCGAATACATTTTTTCAAGCATGAGAAGAATTTTTTTTTGCAAGGTTGGAAAATGGCATACATCAAAATTCGTGACATTAAGTGCTCAGTAAAAGTGTGCGTTATAATATATAATTAATGAAATATTAATGCTAACGATATTTTATATTGATAAGAGTACTATTTTAATTTTGTGAAAGAAAATTAATAAAAATATCTACTATTGGCGTTTAATAGTTTAAATAAGAGCTGCAATAATTTTGTGTTTGGCAATTATGTTTTTAACCCTTTAAGACCGGCCATCAGATGGCGCGGATTTAAGTTTATGAGACAACAGCATCAATGCCAGCAACTCCTTAAAAACAGTTATTTTTTATACAAATAACGAATGGTACAAGTCAGCTGCTTCGGTATCGATATTTTTGAAAAGCTTGAATATTCACTTTTATACCCGCACGATCGTGATAGCTCGGTCTTAAAGGGCTAAGGTGAACAAACCATGTGCAGAAGGGGTTCTAGGGGATGGCTGCTGTTACAAAACTTCTTGTTTAAATAAACTTTAATTGCTGTTTGTACAAAAAAATCTTGAACTTATCACTCCTTTTTATTCCTGAGTAAAACCTGATCTTACTATAGTCAAGCCCATGTCCCTCACTATTCAGTTACAGCCTTTTCGAACCAGCGCGGCTACATCAGACTTTAATCCAATAGAATAGCTTTTATGGGAAAACAGGGATGCTGTTCACCTAAATAATAGCTTCCTAGCCCAGCGATGGGACCTTTGTTATAAGATATGCTTAGTAGGACCTTCCGAATTGGCAGAGAAACATTAAAGGCGATCTTGTAGCAATAAAGATCTAGTAAGTTACTACAGAGCTGAACCCATTGGCATTAACGATTGGCTGCTCGAGTTATGGGCAGGGTTCACTCAGCCTTGTGGAGACTGCTTCGAAATTTGAATTTATATATTAAGTCAGTTTTGACTAAAGATAGTCCTTCCGAATTAAATTCTACTAAAGGTTGAAATGGATTTCTTAGTACAAGAAGTTGATTTGTTTTTTGTTGTGTTGAAATTTACATGTGAAATGTTTTATTGATCTATCCATCGTTGGCCATCTAAAAGTTATTGAATAATTATTTTGTGTCGTGATATAAATAAATTATAATTGATTTTATTGAATGCTATTGCTCTGAAAAAATAGAACTATAGTATTTGAATTTGAAATTATTTAATTTTACAATGTTTTAAATTTTTCTATATACGCGAATATAACAATGTAACTAAAAAAATTCTTTAATTCCTTTATTCAATCATTTTGCCACCTTTCAAATATTTATAAAACTGAATATTTGTTATTGTGGTACTGTAAAATGTAGTCGGCGGGCGTCAAGTTTCCTTTTAAAAGTTGAAGCAGCTAGGCTCTGTCATTTGATACAAAAATTCGTAAATTTTATCGATGCGGAGTAATAACTAAAGGCAACGGTATATGTAAAAAACTGATAGATTTCATTTCAGGTATACTATTGCAATGATTTCATAATTGCAAAATTTGTTTTCCTTTCTTTTTATATGTATTTTAACGCTATTTTAATCGGACAGGTAACAGCTTTGGCAATTTTTCACTGTTTGGCGACTCAAGATATTTATTTTTTTGGACAGCTAAAAGTCGGGTTACCGTTTTTTCTCGAAAAGTTTATTTTGGCAACTTCGTGTTTACAATAGAACATTTTATGCATTTATAACGATTTTTAACCATACATTTTATTTAATTAATTATTTTTCGAGACATTTTAAAGTGATTACCTTGGAAATAAGATAATGAAGATGTTAAGAAAATTTCTTCAGTTTATGGAAATCGATTTAATTGAAATTTTAAAAATAATCTACTTCAAAAACTATTTTTGTTCTCCATCTTTTTTTTAACAAAAGTTGTCAGAAATTGTCTTGTACAAAAGTAAATAAAAACTCGGAATATGAGAGAGAGTTTAGTTTATCATTATCTAATATTCTGAAATAGAATAAAATGCATATAGTACATAATTGATGCAATTAATGGTACGAAGTTTAGAATTTTCTGCCTGAAAAAAAGTAGCATTAGAGATAAGGATTTTGGCAAATCCGGAACTGTAATCGCAAACAATTTACAAACTTTTATAATGCTGTTCTAAAAATGGAATTAATTAAAATAATTATTTATTAGTAATTAATTTAATAATTTTTTAATATTAAAATATACTGGGAATATTTTTTTTTCAATTTGTGATCCCCTAAATGCCCTTTAATATTTTTTTATCCGAAACATATTTAATCTTGTACATAATCTCTTATAAACATTTTGTTACAACTCAAAGAGAAATACACCTATATAAAACTATAGTATAATTTTAACTACATTTAAACATGTGTTTTCATGTTTTTATTATAATAAACCTTATTGTCTGAAACATAAAGAAACATAAAAATATTACAAAATGAACAGTTCTTGCGATGCACAATTATGAAATTCCGGTAAAAAAGTTCAAGGCTTCTAGACAAGTTAAACATTACATTCTACTAACCATTATACCATCCCTTTATTAAAAAAGAGAATATCAAACAAGAACATCTTTAAAACACTAAAAGCTCCAAATTCTAGTTTTTGGGGGATTTTCATAGTCCTTCCATCAAAAATTGGCAGAAGAATCAGTCACTATAAAATTTAAATGCAATTCTAAAGAAGTTTTTGGAAAAGGAACTATGATTTGAGATTTAAAAAAAAAATTTAACGTTTAACAGGTGCTTATCCGGTATAATTTAAATCACGAATTTTGTTTAGAATTGTGGCATACAAATAATTTCCAAGATCGTAATAATTCCAAGATAAACTTCTGGCAGACTTTTTCCTAAACTATTGCGTCTTGGGTGCTCCTTCCGACTTTCCCGAGTTTCTTGAAATAAATTCAGTTGATTTTCTGAAAGAAATACTTTCATCTTTTCTCGGATCTTTTCATATGACTCTTGAGCTTTACTTTTTTCAAATTAGGTATGGATTCTAGGCCTTCAGTAGCTGTTTAAGGGGAGTTGGATGATTCTATCTCACCCATGTTAATTTACCTAACTTTAGGAACATTTTTTCAGGAAATATATGGGATATGATATCATTATAATTTTTTTTATATATTATTCCTTATATATAGCTCTTTGATTTAAACTGAGGATATTTCAAAATATTAAAAAATACTTTTACAGTGATTTCTTTTTAAAAATTTGTATTGAAAAACAAAAAAAAATCGGATATAAAGTTAATATATTTTTTTTGAGCAGATATATTTAAAATTCCTTAGTTTAAATCAAAGAGCTATTAAGAAGGATTGCCAGTCCCATAGAGCTATTGCATTAGATTTGGAATCGCAACTTCTGCAGAAGTATTGCTTTGCCCAGGTAGCCCTTTTCCCCCAGGTATGAGAATCAACATAACATTGAAATGAAACAAATTTGAAACGAAAAAGTTATCTAGTTATTTAATTATATATTTTTGAAGTTTTAAAATGCCAAAAATATACAGCAGATGGCGACACTATTTTAAAACTTTATCAATTAATAATTAAATAACCGGATGTTATTTTCTTTTCAATTTTGTTTTAAATTGATGTTATGATGATTCAAATACCTGGTGAAAATGGGACAACATGGCAATGCAATTCTTTTGCCAAAGTTGTGATTTCAAATCAAAAGCATTAGCTCTATATGACTGACAGTCCCTCTTAATGGGGAAGAAATAACAAAACAAAATATCTTGATATCTTTTAATGTTCTTGAGAAAAATGTTCCTAGCTGTTGAAAACCTTATATTTCAGGAAACGCAAAAGAAAAATAAGATTTAGGTAAGAACTGATATTAAGAGTTTCTCAAAAATGCTTATAAAAAGAAAACCACTAAACAGAAATCGATAATCTTGGTCCTTAATTAAAGCTTAAAATAAGCAGAATAAAAAAAAAAATTTTTTTTGATATTTTTGACCCAAACATCCATCCGACCCCCCTTAAATTCTTCACATCTTGCAAATTTAAGGACGACAATATTTAGGAAAAATTTTCTAACATACATTTGAGTAACTATAGTTTTAAATTGTAAGTTTTAATTAATCAATTGGTTAACTTGGTATATAAAAAATGTATGGCAGGAATGTTTATTGCCAATAATTATTCAAGGTAAGAATTCCTTAGAATACAAATGTTAAAAATAATGCAAGAATAATATAATAAATAATGAAAATCATGAGCTAGATATTACTCCGCTTTTCTATTGTCGTAGGATTCTTCCCATTTTAAGTTTTATTATATTAAACATAAAATGTATATCGTCTGAAAATATTGTTACTTGAATGCTGTTCAAAATTACGAAGGTTCTCGCCAATTGACCTCGTGAAGCTTAGACAGTCGTTAATTTAACCAAACCAAATCATCCGAAATTCAAAAGGATTTTTTTACCTACTCTTTTACTATGTAGGATGCATCTGACAAAAAATTCCTTGTAAGAGGGTATCATATCAGGCCATTCGTTTGGTTTCGATTAGGCGTGATTGCAAAATTTTTATAGGTTTATTATCGGTTTAGTCATTTTTAGCATTTTTTTTTACATAACCATTTAAGACCTGCCTTCAGTTGGCTCTGATTTAAGTTCATGAGACTAAATTTTAAAGAGTTTTATCGAACAAGCAAGTTGTCTACAGCATCAATGCTAGCAACTCCTTAAAAACCACGTTATTTTTTACACAAATAAACGACTGGTACAAGTCACCTGCTTCTGTATCGTTATTTTTGATAAGCTTGAATATTTTCTCTCATACCCGCACGATCGTGATAGCTCGGTCTTAAAGGGATATATCTCTCCGTTGGATGGGTATCATTCTCTTTTCTTAGCTTCTGTTTTACTGAAAGGGCTTTTGATGCTTAGGTTACTGTGGATTCGACTATTAATATATTTTCTAAGCATCCAATGAATGTTTATACACATTCATTGATAAAATTTAATTGAGTAATTTTTTAAACATTCAAATCTTATATCAATGAAGACTGCGCAGTATACATCGGGTATTACAGAACAAAAACGACCAACGTTTTTTTTTTATTTTAATACGGCGCGGCGCGGTGGTTGAATATATTTATTGAAACTACTAGTATTTTTTAAAAATATGTTGATATAATAATAGATGCAAGGCTCAAGTTTTAAATCCGTGTTCTGTTTCTGATTGATTTGAACGAACAATCCAGCATTCCTGGGTGGTTCAGTTTTTTTTCAAAAGAGTTAGTTTTTTAAGGTATGACATATATTTTGTTATGAATTTATAACAAAAAGATTGCAACCCTCATTAAATGAGAAATAATTAAAATAGAAAATAGGTGAAATTTATTAAGAAACGATTGCACACGATTTACTTGTTTTAACTTCAAAATTAAGTGAGATGTTATTATTCTTGCAAATCAGGAACTTAATATTCACAAAACAGAAGATAATATACCAGTGTGTATAAACATAACTTTACCATATCTCCCAATACCTTTTTTAAACTTTAATTTCGAAATAAAACAACTATTTCTCGCAAACGCATGCAATTTTAATTTGTTAAGAAGTGTTCTTGTAAACACTGAGACAAAACTTAGACTTATAACATATAATTTATACTATCGTTTTTTAACCTGCTTTCTTTAATTTACTATCCCTTGTTTAACTCTCATTAATTACATCTTACAAATGTGAGCCCTTCTGTGGAAAAAGCAACACAAGCAAAGGCCCAAGCAAAGCAAAGGGCAAATGGATAAATCTTTGTTGTGGTTAAATATTCTGACTAAATTGTGAATACGTGAACTGTTTTCATCGTTTTTATTTGTATGTATGTATACTAATAAAATATGATTATACTAAATAAAGTTAATTTACCTCTTTTAGTTTTTTTTATATTTCCATTTGTCAATAATTGAAGTAAATTCGAACTTAAGGAGACACGGTACCACTTTAATAAAATCTTTAATTTTGACATATTCACTATAAAATTGATATTATATTATTTCAATCTGTTTTTAAAAATAATATATGACAAGAAAAATTAAAAATTTTTAAAATTTTTTTAAAGTTATTTAAAAACATTAATTTTTTAAAAACTTTTTTTGAAAATGCTAAGGCTTTTTAAATACAAATATTTTAACCCAATTTTTTTTCTCATGTACTTTAAACTGTTTTACATAAGAATTGACATCCAAATTTGATTTATCTTCAGTAGTTGTTTTATAAAAATTATCTAGAAATCCCAAATTATTTTAGCATATTTGAAAAATTTCGACTTTAGTATTTTTTAATAAAAAAAGTATTACTTTTGAAAACAATTTTAATGCCAATTCTTAATGTTAACATATTTGACAGATTGCATACAAATTTCTTTATACTTTTATTAATAATTAAAAAAGCCTAAGCGTTTTGAAAACTTGTCATCAAGGAAAAATGAACACCGAGAAAAACACATTTAAAGTTTTCATTCGTTTGAATTTTTATCCTACCTTTCCTCATAAAAAGTGGAATAACTTTTTTAAAAATATAGCTAGACTTTTAAAACTTGGTAGACTTATTTAGAAGATTTAAAACTTTAATGTTAGCAAATAAAAAGAATCGTAATTTTTGCCATTTTTGAGGTACTGTGTCCCCTTAATATTATTCCAGATAAGTGTAGACATTAAAAAAAATATAGAGAAACTCGAATGTAATTCACCGAAAACTAAGTAGTATGTCAACGTTTAGCGCTTGACAAATCATCGTAATATAAGAACAAGAGCTATAACTTTAAAAAATATGGAAGTTTGTTTAGTCGAACGACTGTAGCGAGGAACATTTCAGTGCGTTTATTTTGTTTAAACTGCGAACGTGAAAACCCGCAGTTTTAGCATTCTTTGAATTTTCTATATGATCCTCATCTTATCTTTCATGTCACGATTCGCATCCATAAAGAAGACTACTGGGAATCAAAGGAAATGCACTTACTCCACGATCTTTGCTGTTGTATAAAACACTAATTTAAACGGATAAGGAAACGAATAGAGTTAAATGAGCAAACGTTTTTATAGCATTAAAACTAAAAAGGAATCTTCACATTTGCTGAGTTAAAATATATGGAAAACTTTGTTCCTTTTGAAAATATTATTCAAAATATATTCAAGTTAATTTCTTAATTTTATATAAAACTTAAATTTAATTCTATAAAGTTATATGTGTTTTAGTTGGGTTTCTGATGCATTAAATCTTAATAAACACGATAATGTAGCGATTGTTTCATTGAAAAAAATTATATATAGCCCTCTCGTACCTCCCCTTTTGTTGAAAAAACTTTTATCGTAACATTTTATAGTTAATAAATGTATATAATATAATGTAATAGTACAGTTGTGGAATAGTAATACTCTAAGTCACTTTCTAAACTAATATATAGATAAATTTTCACTTCAGAAATAATAGCTATTGAAAGAGAATGAACAGTTAATTCTTTGAAAAATTTAAATTTTTTGTTCACGAGGCATAACTTATGAAAGTATACACATGTATTTCTTTTTTTGCTCTTATACTGTAATTTTAGTTCTTTTCATGCAACAATAGTTTTCACTAAATTAATTGGAACACAACTTTAAGGACTATAATTCAGAAATTCATCACTACTCCATATCTATAACATATATTTTTTATTTTGGTACTCAAAAGCACAAATTTAACATATTATTTTCAGAAAGTTAGATTTATTTCATTTGTAATATGAATGTCAACTATTTGTTAACAAAAACAATCTACAAAATTGAAGTTTTAGACATGTATTGTATGATATTGCATTCTCTTACCTAAATAATGGCCCTTAGATTTGTTTCCCCTACTATCTCCATTGCTTGAGCAAAGGAAAACACTAGAAGAAGCTATTGTGCTTCTAAAATGATGAAAACTGAATTAAACTTGAATTGGAGTTAACATCTTCAATTTTTCGCTATACTTCAACTGGAAGTCTACCAACTAAAGCAAACACGTAAAATCAGCTGCATGGTTCTTTTGGTTTCCGTTCCTAACTTTTAATGTAATTCTTTGATAGATAATTAGAATATATTTTCTTTATACAGTTAAGTAATTAAAGAGAGTAATAAACGAAGGTTTCTGTTACTTTGGAATTAGTTCTTATATCATAAAACGTTAAAATACATGATAATCATCCTTATACACTGCTCAAAACAATTAGGGGAGCACTTTGCGTACTTTTGTTACCTTTTAGTCCCAACTTTTTATTCTAAAAATTTAAAATTTGTGAAGTAGATTCATTATACATCCAGAATGTAATGGTAAAAAACAAGGGAAAAAATCTTAATTTTTTAAACTAAAATTTAAGTGGAAAAGTTGAAATCATATCTTTTGAATAATTTATAACAATACTTTTTTTCAAAACTTTATTTGTTAAAAATAGTTAAAATCAATTTTTAAACATCTAAAAAATGCATGCATGAAGAATTTAGAAACAATTTATGTGCCAAAATTGCTTCAGAGTGAATTTTATTTTACCATGTTTCTCATATTTTCATTTAACAAAAACAAACATTATTTAATTCTTCAAATGAGATGATTCTTCCATCTAACGATATATAAGTGCGAGCTTAACTTAGTCAGGAAAAAAAAAATTGCAAGCTGATGATTCCAAATGGAATCATTTGGGGGTGAAAGGGTTTAAACCATGAGATCCCCTAATTGTTGTGAGAAGTGTAGTTATTTCTTAACTGGGGGGGGGGGGGGTCCTTGTCTTTACAGACCCCCATTACAAAGTACTATGTAGAAAATCAATCCTTTACAACCTCCCCACACAAACACGTTATAATTTTTTAATGAGTTCCATATATTTCAATTTTTAAATTATAATAAAATTGCACATGTTTAGTTGCGTAGGTAAAGCTGTGTTTTAAATAGTTTTAAACTTCAAAGTTACTGAATATTAGAGGACCACGTATCGGTAAAACTATTACATTTTTATTTTTCTATTTCAGTAGAATGATCTTCTCAATTAAAATACTTATTTTCCATTTAATTGCTACTATTATCTATTTTGAAGAGGTTTTAGATACGTATATACTTAAAGAAAATCCCCTGAACTGCAAAGTTTATGAATTTTAGAGTGTTTTCTAATTTAGTGTCACGCTCGTTTCAACAGAATAAATGTATCATAATTTTCAGTGCAATGATAATTTAGGGTAGTTTTTGATAATTATAAAAAAAATCAACACATTGAAATGTGTACGAATATTTTTGACTTCATTTGAATACCACTAAACATAGGTACGAGATTTTAATATTTTCGCTAAAAATTCGGTAATCTCTTAAGCTTGGTGCTAGGTATTAAGTCACGTGTAATTACTATTAATAGATTGCCATTACTCACAGATGCGCGAATAACTTTTTTTTTCTTATTTGATTCTGACACCAGCATTGGGCCGAAAAATAATATTTTATAAAAGAGAAAGGATTTTTAGAAAATAGTGGTGTGAAAATATGAAATATGTTTCCAAATTAATATTTATTGCACTCATTGTTCTATTGTTGATGTAGACTTCAAAACTAATTTCTGCTAAATCAGTGAAAGCGTGTCCTAAGTATTCTGGACGTCAACCAATTTTTAAATTATATTGAGGCTTCATAGTTTTAAAATTCAGAAGTCATTATTAATATTTATTACATAATGTCAGAATAGTAAAAAATATCTAATTAAGACATATCTGCAAAATAATATCGTATCCGAGAATAACAAAAAGAAGAAAATACCCATGACAGCAATAAAAATAATAATCAAGATTTTCAAAATGAGTTTCATTAATGCTAAGAAACAAATTGCAGTGAAATGTTTAAGTAAGAAGCCTTATTACTGCAAAACGGAGAAAAATAATTTTGAGAGGTCTTTAAAAACTAGTGAAGCCGCAAGATGCCGAATTAATCGACAAAATTAATTACACTAATGGATATTCTTAGACATATAGTAGAAAATGAGCTACAAAAAAACCTAAGCTATTAGTATGGGTAGAAATTGCATGAAATGCATGAAAATTAATCAAAACTTAGTAGTGGCGTACTGCAAAATATCGAATGATTTTATATTTATGGGTTTATATTACGTATTTGAATAAAAGTATGTGCAGTTTAAATGGGGGGTTTAGTTAAAACTATATAATTTAATGCTAGTTTCGTTTTTGAATAAGGCTGGATCTAATTGATATTAGATTATTCTTTTATTGACATACTTTAAAATTAATACACGTTTTCGCATGGACTTAAAAACTAGAATCAAAGTGCATTCAAGCAGTACATATACCATTTAGTGTGCTATAGCATAAAGTTTTTGTTGTTGTTCCCGTTAGGTCATTAACACTAACTTGCAATTCAGCCATCGTAATTTCCTCATAAAATCCAGTGGAAACAAAAATGTTATCTGTCATTAAAATTATTAGTGGAAAAATATTGTAATTTACTTCAAATTGAGATCTCAATTATCTGGTACAAAGTTGGCTAATTTTATTTTGATAATTTGGCTAGCTTGGCGACAAATTTGGAATGAAAATATCCACAAAAGGCCCATAATTCATCAATTTAGCTCAATGACTTCCAAACAATCAACTTTATATATAAAATAAGAAAAAACAGTTTACACATTTGCCGAATTTGCTGATATTGTCAACGATTCTACACCCCAATGATATCTGAACAACCAAGCAGCTTTAATATTCTAACCATATAACAAAATCTACATACAAATACACATACTACTTTTCACTCTTCTTATTATGGATAATTTTGAAATGTTACAAAAAAAATTCAAAATTAATACGAAATAATGGAAATTTGATTACTTTAGAACTTATCATTTTTAAACTTAATCTGTTAAGTAACTAAATGGATGAAAGAAGATGATTGAAATAATTAAATAATATGAACTACGAATATACTTTTGACACTGCCTACCAATTTTTCCCCTTTTGGCCGTCATCGTATAGTGGTCAGTAACTGCGCTGTGGTAACAGTGTAATGGTTGTTTTATTTCGTGTCCTTGTTGCGGCTTTTATCCTCAACTCCGCTCTAAAAATAGGGAGGCGGTTATTGGTGTTGAGGTTGACAGTCAGAGCTGGTGGCTGGCCGAATAGGTCCGCCAGTGGTAGTTGAAGGGATTTTAACTTGGAAGTGTTTTTAACGTTAGCTTTGCTAGGGAAAGCCTTTTAATGTTATTTTTATATAGTTAAATCTTAAGGCTGGCTCAATCAGTCTTTTAACGGATTGAGAGAAGTGTATCGGCTCCCCAAACATAGCCGGTTTTCGGTAGTGTACTGTCATCTTCGTATTGTTAGCGTCGATGTTGCAAAATGGATTTAAGTGTACGTGTGTTCTGAACTCATGAATAAAAGTGTTTTTGTAAATGGAAAACTCGTCCTTGCTGATTCCTGATCAATGTCTTAATCCCACGAGCGTGACTCCGCCAACCATCCTTGATTTTGGTGACGCCACAACAGAGAGATTGTACTCCACTATCACGAACGAGTCTACTACGCCACATGGTGCCACGACCAGGATAATCGGGAGTGTTATTCAGACTTATAGTAATTATTGTTGATTTATAATAGTTTTAATCTGTGTTTTTTTAAATGTGCTTTTTTATAAAGAAAGTTTTAACTGATAGATGGTAGTTTTGTGTCAGAAGAATTAGTGTGTAATATTGTGTATGTTTAATGGTTCTTACCAGAAGTGGGACCGATACTATGGCCATGGATAGCACCAAAAACTTTAATGTTTCGATTGAAAACTTTGACGGTGACCCTCTTAAAGTATCTTGGTTTCTTAGTCAAATTAAAGATCTTAAAAATGTTAACGGTTGGACTGACGGGGCAGCATTGCTATACCTTAAGTCCAAATTAACGGGTGCTGCCCGGGATTGGTATTCCAGTTCACCGTCTTGCGTTGACATAAAATTTGATGATGCATGCTCTATAAGTTAGTCTTTTTTTAAAAATGAGTCATTGCCCTCCTCTGGTATCATTCAATTGCATAACATATCTCTACTTCCTGGTGAGACGATAAAAAACCTTGCTCATCGGATAGAAACTTTAACTGTTAAGACATATCCTTCTGTAAAAGATACTGTTGCACTAGGTCAGATTCAGTCTTTACATTTTTTGAACGCCTTGCCCCTTGGCCTTCGTGAAAAACTAGTTCTACAAGATACTACTGACTTTCAAAGGTTGGTTGAGGAGGCAAATAAGTATTCAATGGCTCAACAGAACCTTCAACAATTAGAGTCTCATGCTGTAGTGCAATCCAGCCGTCCTAATGAGGGCACTCATACTGAGAATACGTCGGGGTTTCAATCAATTGGTAATTCCAGGGGAGTTACTCAGCATAGGGTGTGTCCTTTCTGTTCAGGAGATCATTTTATGATGAATTGCACTGGCTTTCAGCAGTCTTTACAGGATCACAGCACTGATTTTGTGGCTCAGGTTTCTGCTCGGCAGAGTGCTAGTAATACCTTTTCATCTCGTGCTCCAGAGGTACAAATTCCTAATGCAGTTGCCTTTCCCTGTCTGTATTGTCATAGGTATGGTCATCCGATGAGTAGGTGTTATGAGTTTCTACCTTTCGGTAACTCTGTCCAAACAAACAGTGGAGGCCAAGGTTCTGGGTATTACCAGAATAGGCGACAGTACAGGGAACCAAATCAAACGTATAGTCGAGGTACCCATTATAACTTGAGAGGCGGTAACGGCCGATTTAGACCCCCTGCATCTTCTAATGTCTACAGAGGTTCATACCCTCTGGGGAACAATATGGAGCATGGTGCTGGACCTGCTAACTATCCTTTAAACTCTTACAGAGGATGCCTGAGTGGTGGCAGCCGTTCCTCTGAGAACCTTCTGAAGTCACCACCAGTCTCACCGTTTTGTAAAATCTCAAAGGAATACTTAGAATCGCCTATGCATATGGAAGGAGGGGAGACAATTTCTGTTGGTAGTTTTCTTGGTCAGTTCTCCCGTCCTGCGCCTGAAGAAGTGCACATTTTCAATTTTTTTGATAATGCTTTGCTTCCTCTCATTAACATATCCTTTGGTGATTGTGGCATCCCGGTTCTTCTCGATTCTGGAAGCACTGTTTCACTTCTTTCAAAGCAAACTTACGAAAACATAAGGCAATTCGTTAAAGTGAGGCTTCTTTCGCGAAACGTTTCGATAAAGACTGTGAATTCAAAGTTAAATTTTATATGCTGTGCAGAAATCTCTTTTAAAATAGATAAAAAAATTTTTAAACATCAATTTTACATTGCAGATTTTTCTCATGACCATTTTACTGGTATACTAGGATTTGATTTTATTACTAAACATGATATATTACTTCTTTCCAAAAAACATGTTGCTAAATTTGATAATTTTGAAGTGCCTTTCATTAATTATGTTGGAGAATCTACTAATTCTTTGGTTTCGTCAAATAGCACTAATGCAACTCTTGCACACAAGGTTATCTTGCACCCTAATGAATCTGCCCAAATCAAGGTGAACGTGGTTGGTTTACCTGCAGACACTGTTTGTTTGAACCGGATAATGTCAATGGGGATGTTGAAATACATCCTTCGATTCATGTTTCTGATGGAGACAGTTTTGTTAGTGTGGTTCGAAATTTGGGTTCTGGGGTTGTCCATTTGAATAAAGGTCAAGTGGTTGGTCAAAGCATCACTAATATTGAATTGGAGAGTGGTGACAATAAGTGTCTGGATGAACTCATTTCTTCATCTAAATCTCTTGCACAGCAGTTCTGTGGCTTTGTTTCTGCTACTTCTGAGACACTTAACTTGAGAAAACTCGAACTGAATGCTGAGGATTTTGACTTAACTCACCTTGATCCAAATCAGAAACAAGAGATGCTAGACATTCTGTTATCAGGGTATGCTGCATTCTCTAAATCTTTAAAGACACTCCGCTGTACGGACAGAGTGGTACCTCAGGTTTCTTTTCGATCTACGAACCCGATTAAAACACTTCCTTTTGAAATTCCTCATGCACTTCAGGAAAGTGTAAAACAAGAGTTACTTGAACTTCAGGAGGCTTGTCTCATTCATTGAAACATTGCCGAATGGGCCTGCCCCATGCTTTTAGTCAAAAAGAAACCGGATCCTAGGCAACCCAATGCCCCTATAAAGTTTCGCATGGTTCTTGATCTTCGCCTTCTAAATTCAATTATTGAACATTCTACTTATCCTTTACCGAAGATCTCGAATTTAATCAATGAGGTTTCTGCCTATAAATATTATTCAGTTCTGGACCTCAAAAATGCATATGGGCAAGTTCTTCTTCCTGAGGAATTACAGGACGTCCTAACTTTCACAACTCCTTTTGGTACGTTTGCTAATAGACGCATGGTTTTCGGTCTAAAAACCGCTGCCAGTACGTTCCAGGCTCTGGTCGACCTCTTGATTGATGAGCTTAGGCTTGGTGGAATTGTTGGTGTTCATGCTTACCAAGATGACATTTTGGTCGGTGCTTCAAATTTTCAGGAGATGGTTCATAAAGTAAAAGGCGTACTTCAAATACTCATTAAATATAACATTACCCTGTCACCATCGAAATGTGCATTTTTTAAATCTTCTATTGATTACCTGGGCTTTATTTTTTCTCATAAATCGATCAAGCCGATATTGTCTAATATTTCTAAGGTAACTAGTTTTTAAGTTCCAAGAACGGTAAGGCAGGTTAAAAAGTTCTTGGGTCTGTGTGGTTTTTACAGGCACCTTATTCCTGAATATGCCAGGTTAACTGATTGTCTAACGCAGTTAACAGCTAAAAAAGTTAAATTTAAATGGAACTCTGACCATCAAACTGCCTTTGAGCAACTCCAACAAATTTTCTTTTCGATTCCTTTTGTTTACTTACCACAGTGGGATAAGCCTTTTGTACTTAATACTGATGCTAGTGGTACAGCTATCTCTGGGGTGCTTATGCAGGAACATAATAGTAATCTTCATCCTGTTTCATACTATAGTAGGTCCCTGTCAAAATCTGAACGTAACTATCGAGCCATCAAACTTGAATTATTTGCGATATATAAGGCTGTGACATCGTTGAAATCTTATTTATACAATCGTAGATTTACTATTCTAACTGACAGCAAACCTTTATTACATTACAAGAGGACTACGTCTCCGGCGGACATTGTCACTCGTTGGCTCCTAGAACTGTTTGAATATTCTTTTGAATTTAAGCATATCCCTGGTAAAATTAATATTTTAGCTGACTATTTATCTCGAATGCAAGATCCCAGTTACAGAGTCCAGGTTCCCCTTGATCAGTGCATTGATGAGGATCTGCTTCTCCCTTTTGTTGATTCTCCTTCACCACATGCCTCTGTAAACGTTAATACTGCCACTGTTGAGGATCCGGTCAACGAAATTTCAACAAGTACCTTTCTCACGGAACAAAGTGGGGATACGCAGATTTCTGAAATTGTTAACTTGCTTAGATCTTCTTCCCTTATTGGTTCTCAAAAAATTCAAGATTATTTTATAAGTGAGGAAACTGGTCTTTTAATGCTTCGCAAAAATAAGCCACCACACCACGAGGTCATTGTCGTTCCTAGAAATCTTCGTGCTAAGGTCTTACACATTTGCCATTCTCTTCATTTTGGTTTGCATAAAACCTATGAAATTGTAACTAACAGATACTTTTGGAAGGGCGCTTTTGCGGATACTAAGAATTTTGTTCTGTCATGTGATCAGTGCATTAAAAACAAACCTTTCTCACCTGTCCAAGCTCCATTTGGGTCCTTGAGAATTCCAGATAGTCCGGGAGATTTCGTATCAATGGATATTGTTGACCCGGTCAAGAACTGTGGTTATGTACTCACGATCTTGGACCATTTTTCTAAACACATGACTCTTTATCTTCTGCGAAATATTACATCCGAGTCGGTTACTTCACAGTTGATTAATTATATTTCAATTCACGGTAGACATGCCGTTATTCTCTCGGATTTGGGTGTTCAATTTACGGCCGAGGTATTTGAATCGGTAAATAGCGCGCTTGGAATTAAGCTTGTCCATAGCACGTCAAATCATCCTCAGAGCAATGGTCAGAGTGAGAGAATTAATTCGTCAATGAAATCTTCACTTATTATTTTACATGAGCAGGGCGTCTCTGTTGCAAATGCTCTCTTATTACACCAGAATTTGTATAATGGAACAGTTCACAGCTCCACTGGTTTTACACCTAATTTACTACATTTTGGGAGGAATCATTCGTTATTCTTTGACACTTACAATCCGGATTCCCAGCCAATTCAACTGGACAGATCACACTTTGCTAATGATTTACTGTCTCAACTACAGAAAACATATAAAGCTGCTTATGATAATATCGAGAGGGCCCAAATTAAACAGAACTCTCGTCAATTTCAGCGTTCGAAGCTGAGAAGGTTAAATGTGAATGATATTGTCTACCTCCAATCAAAAAATAAATTTAAACCCAGGTTTTCAGGTCCATTTTCTGTTGTTGAAAAGAATAGTGATGTTAATTATACAATACGAACACTAAATAACCCTCATGCTGAGCCGTTCAAAATACATATTAATAGGCTGAAACTTGCTCCTTCAAGATCTGCTCATTTAGTGCAACCAATGCAGTCCCGTGCCCAACCTGCACACCGATATAATCTTCGTAATAGGGTCGTGTTATGATTTCTTGAATAATATTGAGTGTATATATTGAGTGTGTTTGTCATGATTTAGGTGCAATTTATATGTGTATATTATGGATTATGTTGTTTATGATGTGTTCTTAGATAAGGCTATTTACTTTAAAATGTGTGATTTGTAATTGGGGAGCTAAATTGAGCCACTATGAGATTTTTTAAAAAGAAAATATAGATATTTTTTTTTTGTCGATGGGGGTGATTGTGTCATATACTTTTGACACTGCCTACCAATTTTTCCCCTTTTGGCCGTCATCGTATAGTGGTCAGTAACTGCGCTGTGGTAACAGTGTAATGGTTGTTTTATTTCGTGGTCTTGTTGCGGCTTTTATCCTCAACTCCGCTCTAAAAATAGGGAGGCGGTTTTTGGTGTTGAGGTTGACATCAGAGCTGGTGGCTGGCCGAATAGGTCCGCCAGTGGTAGTTGAAGGGATTTTAACTTGGAAGTGTTTTTAACGTTAGCTTTGCTAGGGAAAGCCTTTTAATGTTCTTTTTATATAGTTAAATCTTAAGGCTTGCTCAATCAGTCTTTTAACGGATTGAGAGAAGTGTATCGGCTCCCCAAACATAGCCGGTTTTCGGTAGTGTACTGTCATCTTCGTATTGTTAGCGTCGATGTTGCAAAATGGATTGAAGTGTACGTGTGTTCTGAACTCATGAATAAAAGTGTTTTTGTAAATGGAAAACTCGTCCCTGCTGATTCCTGATCAATGTCTTAATCCCACGAGCGTGACTCCGTCAACCATCCTTGATTTTGGTGACGCCACAACAGAGAGATTGTACTCCACTATCACGAACGAGTCTACTACGCCACAACTATATGTTTTAAATCATGGTTATTACACACAAGAAATGTTTAGTTTTAGTAAAATTATTAGGTATCGTACTGCTAATAAAAGGTTAGTAATCATTTTTATTGTTAATCGTAAAGCAATTTATATGAGATACTTTCATTTTTTTAAGTACACATAGTATCTTAGATCTTCTTTTGAATAAAAAAATTTCAACATCTTCTAATGTTATAACTATATATTTTTAAAAAAATCAAAAACTGCATAATTTTCTTGAAAAATATGTTTACACTTTATGGTACAACCTTGAAATGGAGGAACACTCTTAGATGACTTTAGGGCAAGTTAAAGATTTATGCTCACAATTTTGATTTTCTTTCACAAGTTCAGCAGCTCTTATGTATGGATAAAATCGTTTTAGGATGGTAGTTGATGTTATTGAGTAGTATCTATTGAAGAAAATAATTTCCAAATAGCTTTTTAGATTAAAATATATCTTCACCCCCATTTTTATTGTCACATTATAAATATATATGTCTATATATTTTATCGGAATTTATTAAAAAGTTAAAAATTGTTTAATTGTAGAAGCGTTTTAGGAAATTTGTGTGCTTGGTAAAGTAATCGACATTATATCATTGAAAATAAATGCCTAATAAAAACCCAAAGTTACTAAAATGGCAACTGCAATACTCAAACTTTAGAATTTAATCAAAATAGCAATATTTATGTAAACTGTTCTAAATAAGTCGCAGAACAGTCTGACCTTCGTAGACTGTTCAGTATGTATGAGATAGTTCCACAAATCAGCACACGACGTTATTCTTTATTAAAAAAATATATTTGTGCATAAATGTGGTAGTCATTGCTAATAAATAAAACTAATAATGAAATATAATAATAAAATTTTTCATGAAAATGAACCAATTCACAGAAAGTAACTTAATGGCACGAAGTAAATGGTCAGAATATGCTTCCTTAAAAATAATAATTTCTCGTACATATTTTTTTTCATTATTATAAAATACCAGTCGTAGATGTGTTCAGAAATTAAAAATCTAGGAATAACAAAGGATAATCTTAATTAAATTATAAAGTTGTGATTAAAATTTTGATTTTATGTCTTTTTTCAATGTTCCATAACAACCTGCTACTATTTCTAGAATAAAAGGAAAATCGACGAGTACATATTTTTTTTAATGTATAAATTAAAAAAAATGTTAACTCCTATAACACCATGCTTCAGAAGGAAATTGCGACTTTGAGTCGCTAGTGACCACATTCAGCATCGAAATTGAATATTCCACTAACAGCATCGAAAGCAATGATAATTTAGGGTAGTGTTTGATAATTATAAACAAGTAGGTTTGAAACAGAATCTGTCACTTAACCCGCTTCCACACAACAGTTGTGTAAACAGGTAAAAAGGCGCCAAACACAGCATTAATTCTAGACTAAACATTTACATGCTAAATTTGGCTAGTTTTATTTATTTTATTTCAAAAATTCAATAACTATTACTTACCGTTTGCAAAAATTAATTTATATTTCATAGAATAAATATGTAATATTCGTTGCTTTTAAATAGAAGGAAAATAATTCATATCAACATACAAAGAATCTCGTATTTAAATATATTTGACGTCATTTCAAATTGATCGATTTCGCAAAAATAAATTTATTTTAATTTATTGTCTGAAAGAATTAAGTTTCTCGGGCGATTGTGTTGCGAATGGCAATCATGATTTAATTCTAATAACAAACAGGGCCTTTAGCTATTTGTAATTCAAACTTTTAAACGCCAAAATTAACTATTTTCATTAATCTTCTTTCACATATTTGATAATTAGACTTTATCGTTTGCTAAATTTGTTTGAAGTTCGAAGAATAATGACGTAATCTTTTTTAATAAATATCTTTGTGTCGCCACAATTTCCCATTTACATTTCTTTCGAAAATTCACTTATTTATAGTTTGTTAAATTAATTTACAGTTCAAAAAATATATAATTACTACAATTAATGCTTTAAAATTAAAAGCGAAACTTTGCCTATTTTTTATGCCAAGTTAGAATTCTCTATGCATCTTTCTTCATACATATATAATGAACCATCAAAAGAACTCTATTGTGATATTACAACAATCCAAACTGAATTATATCACATAAATAAATATTATTTCAAAAGTTTTTATTTTAAATAAAGTTTCTCGTACGTTTAACGAAATGGCAACAGTGAAAATATTGAATAAAAATGGAATTTGCATGTTATTTCAATGTAGATTAAATTTTTAGTTATTTAAATTTTAAATAAACTTCTCATTAAAATTTTTAATGAAATTTGGAATGTAGCTTAATCTGATTTTTTGCTTCAAAATGACGTATCCTACTTGTCTGTGGGCCTTGTGGATGGCAACAGTGAAAATATTGAATAAAAATAGAATTTGCATGTTATTTCAATGTAGATTAAATTTTTAGTTATTTAAATTTTAAATAAACTTCTAATTTAAATTTTTTAATGAAATTTAGAATGTAGCCTAATCTGATTTTTTGCTTCACAATGACGTATTCCACTTGTCTGTGGGACTTGTGGTTCTTTCTGTGAAAGTGGGCGACGGACAGACAGACGGACTGAACGATTATAAAACCTTCCACTTTTTACGTTATAAACGTAGTGTGGAAGCTAAAAAAAATCAACACATTCAAACGTGTACGAATATTTTTTACTTCATTTGAACACTAATAATTGTAGGTACGAGTTTTTATTATTTTCGCCGAAAATTCGGTAATCTCTTAAGCTTGGTGCTAGGTAAGTCACGTGTAATTACCATTAATAGATTGCCATTACTCGCAGATATGCGAATAACTTTTTGTCGGTTTGTTTAGGTTCTGGTTCATTCGCTACCTAGACGAAAAATAATATTTTGTAAAAGAGAAAGGAATTTTAGAAAATAGTGGTGTGAAAATAGGAAATATGTTTCCAAATAAATATTTATTGCACTCATTGTTTTATTATTGATGTAGACTTCAAAACTAATTCCTGCTAAATCAGTGAAAGCGTGTCCTTAGTATTTTGGACGTCAACCAATTTTTAAATTATACTGAGGCTTCATAGTTTAAAAATTCAGAAGTCATTTTTAATATTTATTACATAATGGCAGAATAGCAAAAAATATCTAATTAAGATATATCTGTAAAATAATATCGTATCCGAGAATAACGAAAATAAGAAAATACTCATGACAGCAATAAAAATAATAATCAAGATTTTCAAAATGAGTTTCATTAATGCTAAGAAAAAAATTGCAGTGAAATGTTTAAGTAAGTAAGAATCCTTATTACTGCAAAACGGAGAAAAATAATTTTGAGAGGTCTTTAAAAACTAGTGAAGCCGCAAAATGCCGAATTAATCGACAAAATTAATTACACTAATGGATACTCTTAGACATATAGTAGAAAATGAGCTACAAAAAAAACTAAGCTATCAGTAGGGGTAGAAATTGCATGAAATGCATGAAAATTAATCAAAACTTAGTAGTTGTGTACTGCAAAATATCGAATGATTTTGATAAGTTTATTTATGGGAGTTTTTATTATTTACGGTATTTGCAATTAAACAAGTATGTGCAGTTTTAATGGGGGGTTTAGTTAAAACTATATAATTTAATGCTAGTTTCGTTTTTGAATAAGGCTGGATCGAATTGATATTAGATTATTCTTTTATTGACATACTTTAAAATTAATACTCGTTTTCGCATGGACTTAAAAACTAGAATCAAAGTGCATTCAAGCAGTACATATACCATTTAGTGTGCTATAGCATACAATTTTTGTTGTTGTTCCCGTTAGGTCATTAACACTAACTTGCAATTCAGCCATCGTAATTTCCTCATAAAATCCAGTGGAAACAAAAATGTTATCTGTCATTAACATTATTAGTGGAAAAATATTGTAATTTACTTCAAATTGAGATCTCAATTATCTGGTACAAAGTTGGCTAATTTTATTTTGATAATTTGGCTAGCTTGGCGACAAATTTGGAATGAAAATATCCACAAAAGGCCCATAATTCATCAATTTAGCTCAATGACTTCCAAACAATCAACTTTATATATAAAATAAGAAAAAACAGTTTACACATTTGCCGAATTTGCTGATATTGTCAACGATTCTACACCGCAATGATATCTGAACAACAAAGCAGCATTAATATTCTAACCATATAACAAAATCTACATACAAATACACATACTACTTTTCACTCTTCTTATTATGGATAATTTTGAAATGTTACAAAAAAAAATTCAAAATTAATACGAAATAAAGGAAATTTGATTACTTTAGAACTTATCATTTTTAAACTTAATCTGTTAAGTAACTAAATGGATGAAAAGATGATTGAAATAATTAAATAATATGAACTAATCGAATAACTATATGTTTTAAATCATGGTTATTACACACAAGAAATGTTTAGTTTTAGTAAAATTATTAGGTATCGTACTGCTAATAAAAGGTTAGTAATCATTTTTATTGTTAATCGTAAAGCAATTTATATGATACTTTAATTTTTAAGTACACATAGTATCTTAGATTTTCTTTTGAATAAAAAAGTTTTCAACATCTAATGTTATAACTTTATATTTTTAAAAAAAATCAAAAACTACATAATTTTCTTGAAAAATATGTTTACACTTTATGGTAAAACCTTTCAAATAGAGGAACACCCTCAGATGACTTTAGGGCAAGTTGAAGATTTATGCTCACAATTTTGATTTTCTTTCACAAGTTCAGCAGCTCTTAGCAGCTCTTATGTATGGATAAAATCGTTTTAGGATGGTAGTTGATGTTATTGAGTAGTATCTATTGAAGAAAATAATTTCCATATAGCTTTTTAGATTAAAATATATCTTCACCCCCATTTTTATTGTCACATTATAAATATATATGTCTATATATTTTAAAGGAATTTATTAAAAAGTAAAAAATTGTTTAATTGTAGAAGCGTTTTAGGAAATTTGTGTGCTTGGTAAAGTAATCGACATTATATCATTGAAAATAAATGCCTAATAAAAAACCAAAGTTACTAAAATGGCAACTGCAATACTCAAACTTTAGAATTTAATCAAAATAGCAATATTTATGTAAACTGTTCTAAATAAGTCGCAGAACAGTGGCCTTTTGCTCACAATTTGATTTTTTTTCACAAGTTCAGCAGCTCTTAGCAGCTCTTATGTATGGATAAAATCGTTTTAGGATGGTAGTTGATGTTATTGAGTAGTATCTATTGAAGAAAATAATTTCCAAATAGCTTTTTAGATTAAAATATATCTTTACCCCCATTTTTATTGTCACATTATAAATATATATGTCTATATATTTTAAAGGAATTTATTAAAAAGTAAAAATTGTTTAATTGTAGAAGCGTTTTAGGAAATTTGTGTGCTTGGTAAAGTAATCGACATTATATCATTGAAAATAAATGCCTAATAAAAAACCAAAGTTACTAAAATGGCAACTGCAATACTCAAACTTTAGAATTTAATCAAAATAGCAATATTTATGTAAACTGTTCTAAATAAGTCGCAGAACAGTCTGACCTTCGTAGACTGTTCAGTATGTATGAGATAGTTCCACAAATCAGCACACGACCTTATTCTTTATTCACTTAAAAAAAATATATATTTGTGCATAAATGTGGTAGTCATTGCTAATAAATAAAACTAATAATGAAATATAATAATAAAATTTTTCATGAAAATGAACCAATTCACAGAAAGTAACTTAATGGCACGAAGTAAATGGTCAGAATATGCTTCCTTAAAAATAATAATTTCTCGTACATATTTTTTCTCATTATTATAAAATACCAGGCGTAGATGTGTTCAGAAATTAAAAATCTAGGAATAACAAAGGATAATCTTAATTAAATTATAAAGTTGTGATTAAAATTTTGATTTTATGTCTTTTTTCAATGTTCCATAACAACCTGCTACTATTTCTAGAATAAAAGGAAAATCGACGAGTACATATTTTTTTTAATGTATAAATTAAAAAAAAATGTTAACTCCTATAACACCATGCTTCAGAAGGAAATTGCGACTTTGAGTCGCTAGTGACCACATTCAGCATCGAAATTGAATATTCCACTAACAGCATCGAAAGCAATGATAATTTAGGGTAGTGTTTGATAATTATAAACAAGTAGGTTTGAAACAGAATCTGTCACTTAACCCACTTCCACACAACAGTTGTGTAAACAGGTAAAAAGGCGCCAAACACAGCATTAATTCTAGACTAAACATTTACATGCTAAATTTGGCTAGTTTTATTTATTTTATTTCAAAAATTCAATAACTATTACTTATCGTTTGCAAAAATTAATTTATATTTCATAGAATAAATATGTAATATTCGTTGCTTTTAAATAGAAGGAAAATAATTCATATCAACATACAAAGAATCTCGTATTTAAATATATTTGACGTCATTTCAAACTGATCGATTTCGCAAAAATAAATTTATTTTAATTTATTGTTTGAAAGAATTAAGTTTCTCGGGCGATTGTGTTGCGAATGGCAATCATGATTTAATTCTAATAACAAACAGGGCCTTTAGCTATTTGTAATTCAAACTTTTAAACGCCAAAATTAACTATTTTCATTAATCTTCTTTCACAGATTTGATAATTAGACTTTATCGTTTGCTAAATTTGTTTGAAGTTCGAAGAATAATGACGTAATCTTTTTTAATAAATATCTTTGTGTCGCCACAATTTCCCATTTACATTTCTTTCGAAAATTCACTTATTTATAGTTTGTTAAATTAATTTACAGTTCAAAAAATATATAATTACTACAATTAATGCTTTAAAATTAAAAGCGAAACTTTGCCTATTTTTTATGCCAAGGTAGAATTCTCTATGCATCTTTCTTCATACATATATAATGAACCATCAAAAGAACTCTATTGTGATATTACAACAATCCAAACTGAATTATATCACATAAATAAATATTACTTCAAAAGTTTTTATTTTGAATAAAGTTTCTCGTACGTTTAACGAAATGGCAACAGTGAAAATATTGAATAAAAATGGAATTTGCATGTTATTTCAATGTAGATTAAATTTTTAGTTATTTAAATTTTAAAGAAACTTCTAATTAAAAAATTTTTAATGAAATTTAGAATGTAGCCTAATCTGATTTTTTGCTTCACAATGACGTATTCCACTTGTCTGTGGGACTTGTGGTTCTTTCTGTGAAAGTGGGCGACGGACAGACAGACGGACTGAACGATTATAAAACCTTCCACTTTTTACGTTATAAACGTAGTGTGGAAGCTAAAAAAAATCAACACATTCAAACGTGTACGAATTTTTTTACTTCATTTGAACACTACTAATTGTAGGTACGAGATTTTTTATTTTCGCCGAAAATTCGGTAATCTCTTAAGCTTGGTGCTAGGTAAGTCACGTGTAATTACCATTAATAGATTGCCATTACTCGCAGATATGCGAATAACTTTTTGTCGCTTTTTTGAGTGACTAAGTTTTGATACCTAGACGAAAAATAATATTTTGTAAAAGAGAAAGGATTTTTAGAAAATAGTGGTGTGAAAATAGGAAATATGTTTCCAAATTAATATTTATTGCACTCATTGTTCTATTATTGATGTAGACTTCAAAACTAATTCCTGCTGTGAAAGCGTGTCCTTAGTATTTTGGACGTCAACCAATTTTTAAATTATACTGAGGCTTCATAGTTTAAAAATTCAGAAGTCATTTTTAATATTTATTACATAATGGCAGAATAGCAAAAAATATCTAATTAAGATATATCTGTAAAATAATATCGTATCCGAGAATAACGAAAATAAGAAAATACTCATGACAGCAATAAAAATAATAATCAAGATTTTCAAAATGCGTTTCATTAATGCTAAGAAAAAAATTGCAGTATGTTTAAGTAAGTAAGAATCCTTATTACTGCAAAACGGAGAAAAATAATTTTGAGAGATCTTTAAAAACTAGTGAAGCCGCAAAATGCCGAATTAATCGACAAAATTAATTACACTAATGGATACTCTTAAGCATATAGTAGAAAATGATCTACAAAAAAAACCTATGCTATTAGTATGGGTAGAAATTGCATGAAATGCATGAAAATTAATCAAAACTTAGTAGTTGCGTACTGGAAAATATCGAATGATTTTGATAAGTTTATTTATGGGAGTTTTTATTATTTACGGTATTTGCAATTAAACAAGTATGTGCAGTTTTAATAGGGGTTTAGTTAAAACTATATAATTTAATGCTAGTTTCGTTTTTGAATAAGGCTGGATCGAATTGATATTAGATTATTCTTTTATTGACATACTTTAAAATTAATACTCGTTTTCGCATGGACTTAAAAACTAGAATCAAAGTGCATTCAAGCAATACATATACCATTTAGTGTGCTATAGCATAAAGTTTTTGTTGTTGTTCCCGTTAGGTCATTAACACTAACTTGCAATTCAGCCATCGTAATTTCCTCATAAAATCCAGTGGAAACAAAAATGTTATCTGTCATTAACATTATTAGTGGAAAAATATTGTAATTTACTTCGAATTGAGATCTCAATTATCTGGTACAAAGTTGGCTAATTTTATTTTGATAATTTGGCTAGCTTGGCGACAAATTTGGAATGAAAATATCCACAAAAGGCCCATAATTCAGCAATTTAGCTCAATGACTTCCAAACAATCAACTTTATATATAAAATAAGAAAAAACAGTTTACACATTTGCCGAATTTGCTGATATTGTCAACGATTCTACACCGCAATGATATCTGAACAACCAAGCAGCATTAATATTCTAACCATATAACAAAATCTACATACAAATACACATACTACTTTTCACTCTTCTTATTATGGATAATTTTGAAATGTTACAAAAAAAAATTCAAAATTAATACGAAATAATGAAAATTTTATTACTTTAGAACTTATCATTTTTAAACTTAATCTGTTAAGTAACTAAATGGATGAAAGATGATTGAAATAATTAAATATGAACTAATCGAATAACTATATGTTTTAAATCATGGTTATTACACACAAGAAATGTTTAGTTTTAGTAAAATTATTAGGTATCGTACTGCTAATAAAAGGTTAGTAATCATTTTTATTGTTAATCGTAAAGCAATTTATATGATACTTTCATTTTTTAAGTACAAATAGTATATTAGATCTTCTTTTGAATTAAAAAGTTTTCAACATCTAATGTTATAACTATATATTTTTTAAAAAATCAAAAACTACATAATTTTCTTGAAAAATATGTTTACACTTTATGGTAAAACCTTTCAAATAGAGGAACACCCTCAGATGACTTTAGGGCAAGTTGAAGATTTATGCTCACAATTTTGATTTTCTTTCACAAGTTCAGAAGCTCTTAGCAGCTGTTATGTATGGATAAAATCGTTTTAGGATGGTAGTTGATGTTATTGAGTAGTATCTATTGAAGAAAATATTTTCCAAATAGCTTTTTAGATTAAAATATATCTACACCCCAATTTTTAATGTCACATTATAAATATATATGTCTATATATTTTATCGCAATTTATTAAAAAGTAAAAATTGTTTAATTGTAGAAGCGTTTTAGGAAATTTTTGTGCTTGGTAAAGTAATCGACATTACATCATTGAAAATAAATGCCTAATAAAAACCCAAAATTACTAAAATGGCAACGGCAATACTCAAACTTTAGAATTTAATCAAAATAGCAATATTTATGTAGTTAACTGCTCTAATAAGTCACAGAACAGTCTGACCTTCGTAGACTGTTCAGTATGTATGAGAGAGTTCCACTAATCAGCACACGACCTCATTCTTTATTCACTTTAATAAAATATATATATTTGTGCATAAATGTGGTAGTCATTGCTAATAAATAAAACTAATAATAAAATATAATAATAAATTTTTTTATGAAAATGAACCAATTCACAGAAAGTAACTTAATGGCATGATGTAAATGGTCAGAATATGCTTCCTTAAAAATAATAATTTCTCGTACATATTTTTTCTCAGTATTATAAAAAACCAGGCGTAGATGTGTTTCATAAATTAAAAATCTCGGAATAACAAAGGATAATCTTAATTATAAATTTGTGATTAAAATTTTGATTTTATGTCTTTTTCAATGTTCCATAACAACCTGCTACTATTTCTAGAATAAAAGGAAAATCGACGCGCACATATTTTTTTAATGTATAAATAAAAAAATGTTAACTCCTGTAACACCATGCTTCAGAAGGAAATTGCGACTTTGAGTCGGCACGTTCAGCATCGAAATTGAATATTCCACTAACAGCATCGAAACATGTTATTAAAATGCATATTTTGGAGAAGTGCTAACTTGCAGCGTATTTTGGTTATTACCTGAAATTGCCCCCAAACTTTAGTTGACATTGAACGCTAGATGACAGTGCTTTTAGCATAAGTTGTTGAAAATGTGACTGTAATCATAATATAATTATACGAAAATTATGCAAATCATTAATAACAAACATTTTCACTCGCAAAGGGATGAATAATTCGATTAAAAATTAAATATTGGAAATGAGGTTTTTACATATAACATTTTGAAACTGATCTGAGAAGTAATAATCAGTAAAGGCAGTACCTCCCTTCATACCGGCTACTCTTATCTGATTGAATACCTTTGCTTCTATTTTAATTCGTCTAGTTTTTAATATTAGATATCGCATTGCTTTTGACTTTGGTGAGACTCGGGCTCTTACCTTATCTTTAATGATGTATGGAAGAGTCGGACACTTGTAAACCGTTTGTAAAATAAATTAAAGAACACTCACACCGTTTCCAAAAGGCATAACATATTCCTTTTTACTTAAAAACTTGCATTTCATTAAAAATAATGTATATTTGTGTGCAAGAGTGACTAAAGCTATTGCAAATAAAAAAAATTCAATTCCGTTAGTTATTTTTTAAATTGTGTGATTGGAAATATTACACTTAAAAAATTATTATATATATGCAAATAACGATTTTTAGAATTTTAAGAAATTATTGACTTTGGCAAAAAAGGGTTTTATCAGAGGAAGTAGAGCTGAAGGATTACGGAAGTATATTTTCAATATCTGTATCGATCTTTATCACAGACGAATATTATTTAGAACCACTGCCAAGTGACGAGGTCGGCACTTGAGCTGACCCCTAAAGTAACTTTTTAGGATAATTTGTATAACAGGTATGTAGACAAAAAGTATCATTACGCGGCGGATTTATAAAAACTGGTTTTGCACGCAGTATTTTTTCCATGAAAATACACTATTAGCAATTATAGGGAATTTACTTGCAATCTGAAGTAATTCAACAAAACGTGACCACTGAAAGATAATATATTATATCCTAAATATTCATTTCTTTCCAATTAGAAATTAATTATACAAAAAGGCGTAAATGTATTTCTATTATTTCAAATATACACCGTGTTGCAAAATGATAGCAACACTTTGTTTATTCCGAGTAAAAACTGTATAGTATATTTTTGAATAAGTTTGTAATACGTCCAGAAACTAGAACAGTATAATTAAGTGACATACAGGATATCAAGCTGTGAGAAGTTTTGAGTTTGGCTTAATAAGCAAATGTTTAAAACAAATGGAGATGTGCTGTTGCAAAATGATAGCACCACTCTTACTTTTAAGTAAACAGGCGAAATTGTATGTGTTAAAGCTCCTCACGGAGGATAGAAATAGGCAACCGGAAACTTTCCTAGCCATAAAAGCTTTGTTTGATCTAGTAAAAACTAACCTTACTTGCATTTATTCTGAATAAGTCAAGTCAATAGATTTGAAAAGGTGTTATTAAGTATGGGTAGGAAAAAGCAATTATCAGATTTTGAAAAGGGACAAATTGCGGCTTTCAACCAAGCAGGATTGTCGTCAAGGAATATAGCAAGACATATTGGACGTTCACCGCACGTGGTTAATAACTTTCTCCATCTTGGATCGAAATATGGGGTGAAGAAATCAACTGGACGACCTCGAAAGCTAACAATTCGGCAAGAAAGATTAGTTGTAAAGAAACTAAAAGTCGGTGAAACATTGACCAGACTATCACGAGACCCCACCATCAACGTTCACAAGTCTACTTTATCAAGAGTGGTTAGGCGGAACGAACATCTTGTGTACATGAAAAAGAAAACACAACCGAGACTTACAGAGCTTCACAAGCGAAAAAGGATGCAATGCGCTAAAGAACATATGACTTGGAAAGAACAGTGGCATCAAGTAGTATTCAGTGACGAAAAAATATTCAACTTGGATGGTCCTGACGGATGGGCGTACTATTGGAGGGATCTCCGAAATGAAGAACGTATTTTCTCTAAGAGACAGTGAGGGGGAGGATCGCTAATGGTTTGGGCTGGTTTTGGAAGCGCAGGGCAGACCAATATTGTGTTCCCCTCTGGTCGAATGAAAGCAGAAGACTACCAAGACATGTTGGAAGACAATTTGTTGCCGTTTGGAGAAAAAATTGGGGGTCCATTTTGGAAATTCCAACAGGATAATGCCAGTATTCATGTTGCCAACTCGTCTTGGGAATGGTTCCTGGATAACGGTGTGCAGGTTATTAACTGGCCAGCTTGTTCTCCTGATTTGAACCCAATAGAGAACGTTTGGGGTATCCTAAGCAGGGCCGTATACGCAAACGGAAAGCAATATGCAACTATTCAAGAATTGAAAGACTGTATTATAAAAGAATGGGGAAATATTAATGCAGATGTACTCAAACGTCTAGTCAAAAGCATGCCTGATCGAATTTTTGAAGTTATAGCCAAAAAGGGTTCTTTTACAAAGTATTGATTATGACTGGTCCTATCATTTTGCAACATAATATTTGCATTTTTATTTCATTACATGAAAAGTTAAACATGTGTTACGTTTTTATTTTGTTATTTTCATTTTATTTTATATATTTTCAATAAAAGTATTAATTTCAATGATTTCTTTCAATTATTATATGCTAGGTTGAAATACATGGTGGTTCTATCATTATGCAACGCAGTGTAGGTACGACTAGTTTAATACGATTTAATATGGAACATTTCTGTTTGGTACAAATTTAAACAAAATGCGGTTGGATATACTTTGTATAACAGGTATGTAGACAAAAAGTATCAACACGCGGCGGATTTATAAAAACTGGTTTTGCACGCAGTATTTTTTCCATGAAAATACACTATTAGCAATTATAGGGAATTTACTTGCAATCTGAAGTAATTCAACAAAACGTGACCACTGAAAGATAATATATTATATCCTAAATCTTCATTTCTTTCCAATTAGAAATTAATTATACAAAAAAGGCGTAAATGTATTTCTATTATTTCAAATATAGGTACGACTAGTTTAATACGATTTAATATGGAACATTTCTGTTTGGTACAAATTTAAACAAAATGCGGTTGGATAATACATAGTCATAAGAAATTATTAGATAGTTTTAATTTATAGAACATACAAAATCAGTTAAAAAGTTTTAGTAATAAAATATAAAATGAATTCTTTGAAGGTAAATTGAAAAAAAGGTATACCCCAAATACATTTAAACTATTTCAAATAATTAAAAGTTATCTTGAAAGGCAATGCGTTTGCCTAATTAGAATAAGCAATGCATAATCTTTAAGCAGTAAATACTTGAGGTATGTAATTTTTATAACAAAAATTTGTTCTAAAAGGTCATAGCGTCTGGCTTTTCCAATGAATAAAAACATAATCATTCCAATGTATTCGTCTTCGAAAATTCAAATCGGAGAAATTTCCCTTTTCCCTTATTCTTAAAAAGTTCAACCACGTTCCCGAAGATTCGTAAGTCTGTTGTTTTTTTCGTGCTCTCGTGTTTGAAATGGATGAAATTTTATATTCAGCTTCAATTCCGTTGGTAGCGAAGGAATTTTTGTGAATCAATGAAAACAGTAGTTTTAAAATTTACTGTTGGAAAAACGGAATTTTGTTTTGCTTTAAGGAAATAGCATGGAACGTTGGCAGGGCACCGTTGCTTAAATATTCTTTGTTCCCGAAAAGAAGTATGTTCGTTTGTGGTTTCTGTTTACATACATCTCATGATGAAGGGTGTTTTTTTTTTATCTAGAATAGTACAACGGAATTTAAAAATAGTAACTTCAAGTCAAAATATCCGGTTATGTAAAACTTGAAAATAAGCATTTTCAGTCTAACAAACTTAATAATAGCAATCATAATAGTAAAACTGGAATTATTTCAACATTTTGAGTTTTTTTATATTTCACGTTTGTTTGTTACAAAAAAGCATTATTTATTCAACTAATTATAAAAATGATTACTTACTCAAAATTGTTTGTCCATTATTAATTTCAAATGTATATAAGGTTCTCCAGTGCGATGTTCTATGTAACATATTTAATGTGTTTGTACATTATGCAACACCATTAGTAAAACCAAGAACAATGTTTTTTTTTATGCTATCCGTGTTTGAAATGGATACAATTTTATATTTAGCTTCATTTCCGTTAGTAGCGAAATAATTTGTACTTTCTAAATTACATCTATCACCTAAAATAATATTCTTTACATATACGTTGGCGAAATAAATATTAAGCTACTATTTGACCTAACTATGAGCCTGTTAAAAAAAGATACATTTTTACTTTTTACAACTAAAGATAAACTAAATATGTCTATTAAAACTAATAATAATATAAAAATTATTAACCATATAAAATCAATATTTCTAGCAATTTAACTAAAAATATTTTAGTCTATAAGTTCAGAAAATACAAATTATTAAGAAACTTTGCAAACGTATTGTATACATAAAGATTATATTTATTGCAACATACACAGCACGACATTTTTCGCATTTAGCTGTCTGGAATTGTTCGAGTATGTGTATAAACATGTATTTGAAACCATTTTTTGCATTCAGTAGCACTTTTACAGCGATTCGGAAAGTCTCTGTTTAACAATATGTTTTTTAATTTCCCTTGATTTTAGAAATATTTTCATACTTAATATAATTTTAAAAATTCTTCTTATGTAATACTTTCTCATTTGATTAAGCCTTTCTTTTAGAGTAGCAAGAGCGTGATTTCATTGTAGGTTTTATTTATATTAACGGAAAAGGCAAGTTCTAATATGCAAACAACACATTATCATATTTTTTTTTTTTAATCTTGCATTAGGATTTACTTTAGAACTTAAAAATTTGTATATTTTATTTCAAAGATCGTTTTATTTCTAGTTTTGGTTATGTTTATCGGAATAATTAATTTATATTTATTAAGTGTTAAAAATGGCCAAAAATTAAACACTCGTATTTAATAAATGAAATATAATACATATCAATTTGAATGATAAGCTCGTCGTCTAGAGAATTGGGAGAAAATGCATGCATATAATAGCGAATGTAATTTATTAATTACTGAAGAATACGTTTTTCTTAGATTTAAAACATTAAAAATTGTGTCTTATTTAATAGTAATAAATAAATAATCAGTTAGCAACAGTTCTGATATTATTTATTACTTAGTGTTTTAGGTATAAAATCTAGTCATACTTTTGTACGCCAAAAGAATGTCCAGAAAGATTTCTATTGGCTATTTGACTATAAATCATCAAATTATGGCATTTACCACTATTGTTTCATATCCTAGATACAGAACTTTGTAATCCAATGCAC
The DNA here is from genome assembly GCA_019343175.1 of Oedothorax gibbosus. Classification (NCBI taxonomy): domain Eukaryota; kingdom Metazoa; phylum Arthropoda; class Arachnida; order Araneae; family Linyphiidae; genus Oedothorax; species Oedothorax gibbosus. Next base: position 1,546,153 of record JAFNEN010000073.1, on the reverse strand, counting down.
CTGTTACTGTATATAATGCTCGGTGAACCAAGACGTATGGGTGAGGCTTATGGTGTTATATTCAATTTTGGTGATGCACTAAATGTACTGCTGCTCATGCACTGAGGTCAGCAGTAATTTTAGCTGTATGTTAGAACAATCGAGTAGCTAGCTTATATAAATCCTAATATGTGAAAAAGTTACCTTAGTTTTCATTGCTATTGTTCAAGTATTTTTTTTATCATAATATGAAACCTAACAAGATGATTTATGTATCTTATTTGTATATAAAGTTAACTATTTAATGAAATTGCTTTATATCTCTAAATCCGTAAAATAGACTTAATGGATAATACATTCTATATCTTCTTTAATATTCGCAGCACAGTTTTCGAAAGCAAATTACAACTTCCACTATTTAATTTTTTTTATATATTATATTAAACTTTTTTAATTGTGGTATAATGATAAAATTTATAGCGCTAAGTTTACCTGTATTGATCTTTTTATGTTGTAGTTGGAATATTTAATCAAATTTGTAATTTATACAAGTTACACTTGCAGAGTATGTATTGCTGTAAATTATTAACTTGTGTATGTTTATAACCCTTTAAGACCGACCATCAGATGGCGCTGATTTAAGTTTATGAGACTAAATTGTCGAGTTTTATCGAAAAAATGCCTTAAACAGTATCAATGCCAGCAACTCCTTAAAAACAAAGTCATTTTTTTTATACAAATAACGAATGGTACAAGTCAGCTGCTTCGGTATCGATATTTTTGAAAAGCTTAAACATTCCCGTTTTCACCCGCACGATCATGATAGCTCGGTCTTAAAGGGATATTGCTGAAGTAGGGAAGTGATCGTAGATTATCAACAAGATTCTACGAACGCACCCTTCAGTGTTATCGACTTTTCATAATTGGTGGTAGTTAGCACATTTTAATTATTGGGTTATTAAAGGGTTTGCTTTTGCCTAAGTTTTAGACGGGGAATGAAGAAGCAGTATAAGTCTAAAAATTTTGTGAGTTGGTTTTTCTATATTTCATGCCAAAATTGTAATATACGATGCTTGAAAGTTAATAAAAAGCACCATTTATTTTCAAAAATTATTATTTAGTTTAAAATCAATTTTCGCATGTACCAAATTGTCTACATACCAAATTTCTCTGCACATGTTCTGACGGTTTTTCTTAAAGAGCTCGTTGAACACCAGAACTTTAATTATGATCACCCATTATGTGTTAATATACCTATGAAAATATTCAATTTCCTTTTCTAAAATGTTGTATTAACTTTACATTTGCATTTACCTAAAAGTAAAATGCAATCTATATGACTAAATAGCCACTATTTTAATTTCTTCACTCTCAAAAATGCCTTATGAATAATTCAATATATTCTAGCCATGGTAACACAAACAATGAAATTTTAATGTCTTTAGACGATTGAAACAGTTCACAAAGGAATGCTGTATATAATCAACCAATGAAATTAATTCAGGTATTCCACATTTCCTGAAACGTACAATTACATATTCTCAGAAATTATGCAATCGAAATTATGACCCGTCGCCAGAGTCGAGTATCTTGCTGATGCTCACGAGCATTAATTGACTGAATACGTAAGGAATCATCATACTAGACATTAGAATGGATATTCCTATTATGCTATTGATCAAAGACTACAAGCGCTATTATATCGCTTTACTGTTTGAGAATAATCCTTATTGAAAGAAGTTTTTTTATAAGAATGTATAAGAAAAAGCCATGTTGTATGCAAGATATTGATATCGATACATAAGTTTGAAGCCAAATAAAGTTATTTTTTATTGAATAAATCAAAAATAAAAACAATAATAATTTTTTTGCTTAAAAATAATACGACTCTTTTAAGTGTTATATGTTTTATGAAAATTAATTCTAGTTAAGCTTCAAAATTTATATAAAAACCCTATGTAGTGTAACAAACTTAGAACTTGAATAAAAAATATACTTAATTAAAGCAGGAATCTGAAAAGCAGTTTATATATATATACACAATTCTACCTACTACACAAAGGTAAAAAATAAAACTTGTTTCAAAGGTTAAAATGGTGTAATTGTTTTCGTAAAGGTGGAAAACCATAACTAAAATATAAATTTAAACTGTATTATTATTTTTTTTTCAAATTAATCATAATAATCTTCGAAGAGCTTAAACATATTATTCTTTTAAGTTTTAGATGGTCTTATGATAATTTATTTTACTACAGCTTCAAAATTTCTCTGCAAAACCCATGTAGTGCAACAAATTTGAATTAAAATAAATGTACTTTAACAAAACAGAAGTCTGAGAAGCGCATTACATATGGACAACACATCGGAAAAATAAAACTTTTTTCAACGGTAAAAACAGTCCGATTTTTTTCGTAAAGGTGAAAAAACATATTTTTTTGGGCAATTTTTTCCATCCTACAGCTTTTTTCTGCTTGACAGTGGGCACTCTTTTGTTTATCGTTCCGTTTTCATTAACCGAGATTCCTGCTACAGTCCCAGATGCCATGTTATAAAAAATTCCTTCCGGTGCAATTTCGCGTGGGATTAAGTCCCGCTATTTGCGTAACAAGCTTGATGTAATGGCTAGTGCTATTTACGAAAATGAGAAACGGTTGTCTTATTATTCGTTTCGAGGCTAAACGGGGAGTGCCACGACTTTAAAGGAATTTGTTTTATTTGAGTACAAGGAATGTATTGTAATATGTAGTAACATAGGTTTGAGTCTTTAAGTATTGCACGTAGTTGAAGGATATTTTTATTTTCTTTAATTGTGGGTCCTAAATTAATGTATAATATATAAAATATATATTAACACCACGTGTGAAGTCCCAATAAGGTTGATTTAGGTGCCAGGTTAGTGTCGGCCTCTTCACTTGACAGCGGTTCAAAATTGCGATACCCATCGCCAATAGCCCGTGTATAGATCTAATGCGACGTTAACTCTACCAAACCAAACTATTTCTTTACAGATATTGAATAAAGACATAAACGTGGGATATACACCGATTGGCCACTTTATTATGACCATTCGAAAGTGTTATGCAACCACAATCCTCAGTTTTAAGCAATGTATAGCACTTCAAGCTGGTAGAGGCCATATTATATTTTGAGGGATGTTTTCTTGGGCATTGCATACTGTTAAACTGAAGGTAACACTTGGCACCCCCAGGGGTGAATGTCGGTGTTCCGTCAGCGGGATCCCTAGGGGATTCACAAGCCCAAGATTCATCGACCCAAGGCGGTTCAAAGTCTTGAGCCCTTTCACCCCTGGGTGAAAAATGGCACCCATTTTTTACCTTCATTTTTAACAGTGTGTGGGTCCTTTGATTCTTGTTAAACAATGTCAGAATGTCGAAAATGGTATTTAAGTATTATCGCAGATCAATCACATCCAGATATGTTAATGGATCCTATGGATAATCCTATGGATACTTTCAGTATTACACAAAGCCCTTTGTCATTAAGCTCGTAATGTCCTCGAATGGTTCAAAGAGCATGATTGAACTTTACCTTGCTTTGTAAGCCTGCACAGTCACCAGATTTCACCCCCATTTGAGAATTTGTGAGATGAGATCGAACGGAGCATTAGGCAGCTGAGTCCAGTACCATCAAATTTTAAGGAATTGGAAAGTGAAGTTCATCTAATATGGTCTCAGATTCCTCGTACCACCTTCCAAAATCTCATAAAATCTACGACAAGAAGAATTCATGCAATGCTCAGCTTGACTGTGGTTCTAAAATACGACGCCCGTCGCCAATAGCCCTCGTGTAGCTCTAGTGCGACGATAATTCAAACTAAACTAAACCAAAAATGCAATGCTCAGTAAGGACTATTAATGTCACAAGTTTATATTATTGTGTGTGAGTTTTTAATTTCAGTATTTCAAAATCGAATTCACAAATAATCGTTTATTCTTTAATTTATAATTTTCCTAAAGTTCCAAAACTAATCAACCTTTTTTTTTGGATAAAGAAAATGAATAAATAAAATTTGTAAAAGACACAGATGAAGTGAAGTTAAAAAAATATTTTTGTTAATATTTTCCAAGTATAAATTGACTTCCATAATTAGAAAACTTCACTAAACCTTAACCACCCAGAAGCGACCGCAGCTAGAAATCGATATATACTCGACAATTATTATTTGGTTGTTAGTTATTGTCAAACGTCACTCGAATTGCCCCCTACCCGTAAAAATGGATGGAATTTGGGATTCGTCTTCATACAAACAACAATGCTGCTCCCCAAAGGAAGTATATATTTTATGCAAAAATCGCTCCTTAATACCAATTTAGACGTTATTTTGACTGTCGAAATGCCAATGATTCTTATCCTGTTTCAGAGATACGATATCCTTTTAGCTTCATAAAAGTTACATGTCTTGATTTACTTAAAAGTGCTCTTTATTGCGTATTAGAAATGTTTATTTTTATCCATACTGATATAAATTATTTAGATGTATTCTTATCCAATCTTAAAGATATCATTTAGACGTACACAATAGTGGCATTTTATAATTTCAACATATCTTAAATGACATATTATACGTCATTAGGCTTCATCATAGAATAAATTGCTGTAAAAAGTATTAAAACTGGTCTAACAGCTATCAGTAGCCAATATATGCAAATTATTTAATATTCTGGTAATTTGTTCAATTTTCTTTATATTTTTGAACGAAACGAATCCTTACATTTTTTTTTGAACTTTTCCAACATCATAATATGATTACCAAATATATTACTTGGTTTTTATAGTCATTCTCATTCGGAGGGCTAAAATTACTCTTTATTTTCTCTTCCAAGAGGGGCGGGGGGAGATTAAATCCACCAAAATTATGTTTATTTCGAATTAGTTTCTATCTTACTCCACTGGGGATTTAAATAACTAACATTTTTAGTATGTGTATGAAACAGTGGGTATATTTTAACTTATAAAACAGTCTTTCTGATTATTGTCCAATAAGCAGCTTCAGCAGTAAAAAGACGGATCCCATTGAAACTTCAATCTTATAAGTATCGAAGAGGTGGGGTACACTGGGGCATATATTTGCTCCTTATAAGCATGTGACTTTCGATGTACTGCAAACGCGTGTTGAGTTCATATAAAACTGCTTAGGTGCCCGATGGGTTACAGCCTCATCACTTATCCGCGCAAAATTTCCATACCAGTTACCAATATACATCGTATAGATTTAACCCTTTACGACCGAGCTATCACGATCGTGCGGGTATAAAAGAGGATGTTCAAGCTTTTCAAAAATATCGATACCGAAGTAGCTGTCTTGTACCATTCGTTATTTGTTTAAAACATGAAGTTGCTGGCATTAATGCTGTTTAAGGCATTTTTTTCGATAAAACTCTAAAATTTAGTCTCATAAACTTAAATCAGCACCATTTGATCGCCGGTCTTAAAGGGCTACGCGACGTTAATTCAAAACCAAACTGAAGTATTTCTTTTCAAATATTAAATATAGACATAAATGTCAAGCTTATGAATTAAAACTATATCAATTTCCAAAGCATAAAAAATATTATTTAATGGAAACTGCTTTTTATTATTTTTAATATTTTAATGTATTGGTAGAACACTTTGATCTTCTAAAAGAATTTGCCAAAACCCGTATTAAAAAACGTAATTAGATTTAATTGCCAACTAAATGCATAATTAGCCATTAAAACATGAGGTCCTCTTGTGATAATGCACTCTTCTCAAATGGAAAAAAAAGTTATTTGTTAGAAAAACTTTGGGCGAATTTGCAATGACAGACGCGTTCCTTATTTAAGTATTTGAAAAATGAATTTACAAATAATTTGTGGTTCTTTAATTTATAATTTCCTTAAAATGTAAGAACTGAACAATCTTTGCTATCTTTTTTGGTTTCATTTATTTTGATTTATTTATTTAAGAAATATAATAAATGAAGTTTGTAACAGAAGAGAGAAGTTGTGAATTTTCAAAAATCATTTTTAATACTTCCTCAGAAACAAGCAACAATACTGCTGCTCCCAAAAAAGATATTGCTATTTTATGTAAAATATGCACCTTTTAATACTAATACACGTCATTTTAGCTGCCTAAATAAATGCCAAAGATTCTTATCCTGTTTCAAAGACATCACTTTTTTGCATCATAAAAATTACTCATAGGTATTTATTAGACTAAAATGAGCTCCTTTTCAGTAAAAGCAATGCCATTTTTTTATGCATAACGTTAAAAATCATTTAGATATATATTTTTTTAAATAAAAAACTAAGGGCAATATGTTGACATCCAAGTAGTGGCGTTTTATTTACAGAAATACACATAATTTGGTTGTTGCGTTTCAATAATTATATGTTTTATTTTAACAAAAATACTGTTTTCACAACTTCATAAAATAATATGTTTACGCACAATAATAAACTGGTTGTAATAATTTCTTCACATTGTATATAGCGTTGTAAAGTGCGTATGGTCAAGTGGGGTAAGTGTGATAGGGGGTAAGTGTGATAAACAGCTCTTGTAACTTTGGGAATCATTCTAAAAATCTGAAAGTTTGCGATATATAACATTATACCACTTATACTTAAACTAAAAAGAAATATTGACTTTAAATAATAGTTTAAAGATAGTTTTGAGCTTTTGAATTTAAGTGCAACTTTCTAGTTTTTTTCAAATTCGAAAGGTTTTCTTCCAAATTCCATGTGTGTCATATTTTTATAAAAATCATGTTTTTTCTTTCTCTGTTAGTAAAAAGAATAAAAGTAAAGATATAAAACTGTTTTGGTTTATTATTTCACATGTTGTGAAGTATGGAAGTACAATCACAGTTACCCTTCAAAATATCAGTTGTGGGTAACTGTGATAAGTGACATGGGGTAAGTGTGATAATCCCAAACACCCCATTTACCTGTGCAAAACATACTAAATATAAAAAAAAGTATTATATTATTATTAAATTATAAATTATTTTTAAAAAAATGAATAAAAGGAAATGATTTCATTTCAAATGTGCCAGAGGATTTTGAATTAGAAATACCAAAAACTGAACTTTCTGCTGGATGCTACATTCTTGTTGCCTTTAAAAAAACGCACGATAAAGCACTTTTTGGGACAAGTTCAGTCTGAAAATGAGGGGAATCGAGAAGGGATTACTGTAAAATTTCTTAAATATGATAGCATAACAAAGACATTTTCATGGCCAAATATAGATGACGTGTGTATAATTGATGAGGACGATATTGTTTTGAACCTCCCATGTCCAAATATGGACCGAAGAGAACGTCTGTATTTTTCGCAAGATTTTGAAAATTTAAATTACAATCTGTAAAAAAATGCTAATAAATTTATGTTTATATTAAATTGTTAAGATAAATGTATGCTAGGTAATTTATATGGCTTGAAAACACTTATTGCAACTGAAATCACACTTACCCACATCAAAATCACACTTACCCCTATGTGGGGTAAGTGTGATAAAACAGCAATGGATTTTGAAATGCAAATTTTATTCACTTAAATTTGGAATTCAAACATATAAATTTTTTCCTACATAGGTATGTTTCTTATAATAATTCACTACCAATTTTAGGATTTGGAATTTACTTGAAGTAGAGAACTAATTTTTTAAAAGAAAAATGCAGAAACTCTATCACACTTACCCCACTTGACCCTACAATAATTAAAAAATGTACTTGGTTAAATTTATATCTGCAAAAAATACGTTTAGCAATGCAAACTTGATGAGAAAAAAACCATTCAATACCTTTATTTTTAACATAAAAATCAATAACGTGTTGCGACAAATCTCCCAAAGGAAATCTAGGCGTAAATTATTTTTAAAAAATGCAGATTTTTTACCCATATAAAAATACTTTCTTAAAATATATTACAAGAAAATTTATCAAACAAAAGTAATTATTTTTTTTATAATAAACTATCAAATATTTATTCCTTACAACGAATGAGCATAAACATATGAACATTTATTCAATTTCCATATTTGTTAAGTGGAATAAGTTGTTTACTGAGTTATGTATATTTAAAAAACACATTTTTCAATTATAACTTTTTTACTCTTTAAAAATCATTTATAATACGAATATTTTAAAAAATAATTTAATTTGCTGTTTTTTACCACCTCGTAGAAATTTAAAATAATACTTTTCATAATTCTATATTCGGCATATGGGTACATTAACTTTCTGTTTGCCTTTCAAATGATACGTGGATGAATACTCTGAAAACGAACCATTTGATGCGAAAAATCTTGGAAAAAAATATTGATGAAAGTTTTTGAAAGTTTAGATTTGAGTTACACTTACATACTAAATTGGAAATATAGCATCGGTCCAGATCATACAATTAATACTAACTGTTCTGATGGTAACTCTTAATTTAATATTGTTTTATTTAGAAAAGTTTTAACCCCCAAAATTAAAATAAAAATATTTTATTAATGTGTTACACTTTAATAAAATTTAAGGATTACTTTATTTTATTAGTTTACCGCAAAATGTAGTGTTACTATAATGCACTTCACACACACACTTATATTTAATCAATTTATTCTTATATAATTAAAACGTAATGTCTATGGGCCAAAAAACCCCGGACGTGATGTCCTCAGACGTGACAAATTACATGTTTCATCCTAGTAAAACATGGTATGTTCATATTTGAAACATTAGTTAAAAAATTAAGCTCTTTGTATGTAACGCTACACATAATTAAGTAAGAATAGACAATTGATTAGCTTACCTAAGTTCTTTCTTAGCCACAGACGTGATGCGCCCATCTTGACCTTTCACTAAATCTTAAGTTTAATGAACAAAAAAATGACAGCTAAAAAAAACTTAATTTTTGATTTTCCTGTATAATATGGCTGCAAATAAAGCTAAAATGGCATGGACACTGCGTTGTACTTCCACTTATTGAATTCAATACAAGTTTCTGTTCATGTTGGCAAACGTGACTGCAGTCACTGGGGACAAGCATTTAATACTCAGTAAAATACATACAAATTAAAAAATAAACATATAAAAATGCCTTAATATATTCCCAAAATGTTTTTTTTCTTGAATTATCTAATTTAAAAAGTGAATTAATATCTTAAGAGTTAGATATAAACCGCCAAACTCCACGGACGTGACCCTGGGACACACCATGGACATGATGATATCACGCTCTGTGGACTAAAAAACCCTATAATAAAATAAGAAATCTTTTGTATAATTCCTTCTGTCCTATACTCTGTAAAGTGTATCCTCATTTTCCCCTAAGTTACACTGCTTTTAAAAGCCTATATTACTTTTAAAACTGGAAGGGACAAGAATGGTTCGTTTTCAGAGTATTCACCAACGTGTCAGTATTAAATATAATATTTTAGATTCTTAGGGGCTACTATACAAAACAGGGACTTAACGTAAACAGACTTTTCTTTAAATGCCACATTAGCTTAGAAGTTCTAATTTACTTGCTATTTATAAATATAAATGAAAAATAATGTTACATTACTGAATATTTGGAAGTTTTGGAGATTTCGTATTATCCTTTAAGACCGAGCTATCACGATCGTGCGGGTATAAAAGAGAATGTTCAAGCTTTTCAAAAATATCGATACCGAAGCAGCTGACTTGTACCATTCGTTATTTGTATAGAAAATGACTTTGTTTTTAAGGAGTTGCTGGCATTGATGCTGTTTAAGGCATTTTTTGATAAAACTCTAAAATTTAGTCTCATAAACTTAATTCAGCGCCATCTGATAGCCGGTCTTAAAGGGATAATTATTCCCGTGTAATTTTATAATTCCAGCTATTATTTCATAATTTAAGCTTATAAAAAAATTCTTGGCGGTTAGATATTACTGTTGATTTCTCCTACTATTTAAATTAACTACATTTTTTAAATGTTTTTTTTTATATTTTTTTTGCTTTATGAAGATTTTAATGCATTCAAACAATAATAAAATTAAGTTTTAAATACTTCAAATTAATTACTAAGCCCATAATACGTACATAACTTTTAGTAATTTATTTATACTAGAAAATGACAAGGAAAAGCTCGCAGGTGTCATTGATGCATGAAAACTCATTTTTTTTCTAAAGGTATAATAAGTGAATAATCTCAAGTAATATCACTTGTAGCCCGTCCCCCTCATCCGACGGAATTTCTTTAATTAAACACCATTCACTTTTAGTTAGCCGGAACAATGAATTGGTTTGACAGGATTGTAGCTTAGTGTAGGGGTAGGGTAGGTACATATATATTCCGGCTTGTGTGCTTGGTCGGAGATCTGGTTATAAGCCTTCGTCAAGTAAGACAGGCACAGAAAGAATTTTTACTGACACAGAAAAAGGAAATACACCCAGAGCGAAGGCGGGAATCGAACCCTCACCCGTTACAGCGCGCAGACTGCTAGCGTAATGTTCTGCGATCCAAACCACTAGGCCATCCGGGCTTCGTGTAGTGTTTTTTGCTGTTCTGCTGGTTTATTGCACCTATAGTATTTTCTAAAAATATATATTTCTTAGTTATATTGACTCTCCATCAGCCAATACATGCCTCGTAATTTAGAACTGTAGTCGACATTTAAGCTGACATCCAACAACAATGTAACTTTCAGCGACATTGTATGCTAACGCAGTGGTGTTAACTTTAATGCTTCTAGCTGTCTATTTGTAGCCTAGAAGGAGCTTTAACGCAGCCAAATTTCGCCCTAATTTAGAACCGCGGTCAATTGACGAAGTCGACACCTGAACTGGCACCCAAAACGCAACCTTCGTGCGACACCGTATGTAGCGTGGTGACATGACTTAGGACTCCTCAGATTTAATGAGCACGTATATCTCAATGTACTCGGGGATCCCCGTAATTAAGTCGATTTTTTTCCAACAAATATCCGTCGATAGGATGTAGCGGTTGTAGAACGAGGGACCCTCGATACGAAAAGCCGATGTTTTGACGCCTGGGCTACGTAACCCAATTGTAGCTTTTGTTCCTCTCTCATTACATTCATATATTAATGTTCTTAAAAAATATTTTTTTCTCATTTATATTGACTCTCATGCAGCCAATAGTCGCCTCTTAATTTTGAACCGTAGTCAAATGACGATCTCAACACCTGAATTTACACTCAACGACAACGGAACTGTGAGCGACATCGTATGACAACCCAGCCTTGTAGCTGGCATTTCTGTTTAGTTTAGTTTGGGTAAAGATTTCGGGCTGTCTATTTCAGCCTAATTTAAGAGTATTATCACAATTAAGCAAGCCTTGCCATTTTGATCTGGTTTTAAGTAGTGACATGGAAATATAAATGGAATGATTCAATTCAAGATAACTAGCAATATCTGCCAGGAGATGTTCTCAGTGTACATATTTTAAGTACATATCTTTAAAAAGAAACTGGACAGACACTGGCATATAGTCGGGGGGGGGGGAACTGTAAAACAGGATCAATCTTATTTGACTTCATACCTGTTAGTAGCCTTTTACTTTTCATTTTGACGTAATTGGTACCAACCAACTCAACCATGTAGCGACATTGTAAGCAGCGTAGATGATACCGTTAGTAAATATGATCTATATTATCAATTTTGAAAATTCAAGGTTGCATAATTAGGAGGTAAAATAGTTATTTACATTTCTGGTGTTAGTTTTGTGTAGTGATATTAATTAACAGAAACAAAATGATATCAAAATTATCATATTTATATAACATCATTAGCCTGCGTTATATTGTTTTGGTTTGAACCTATTAGATTATTGTTACAGAACCTAAACACGAGCCTTTGAATGCGAGCCTTGCAGTTTTGAACCTCAGTCTAGTGACGTGAACGACACGATAGCGGACACCCATATCTTGAGAGACAGCTTATAAAAGTGTAGTTGGCAGTGAGTTTTCACACCAAAACATACTGTTCAGTGCATATTTTTGGGACTGAAACACTCAACTTTTCATTATTTAGTCATTGAGTGCTTGAAAATGAAATGGCATAGAACCTTTTGTCGTTACTGTAGTTACCCAATCCAGGCATAATGGTCCGTGACAGTTTTAATGTTCACCATTTACCTCTTAGCCGATTTTTTTATGGTATTTTTTGTAGATTTTGTTTGTCTTGAGAAGTGCGCAGTCTTTTAATATGTATTATACATCGGTGATGAGACCGTAGCCGAAGGAATATGAGGATCGGTTGATTCACACATTACCTACTGTTCTAACATCCACTAACTTACTATTTGAACGCTTTTTTCAGTAGTTAAATTCATCTTACTTATAAAAACCCACATAATTCATTAAAAATAGTTAATTTAGTTTACTCATAAACTAATTGAACTCATTCCGTGCATCAAACTTAATTAATCCTTTCTATTTTAGTTACAGCTTTTTCTAACTTAAACAACCAGAAGTATTCATTCGGTCTTTCTAATCTCGCGCCAAAATGTGCACCGAAAACGTAGAGGCGATAATAAAAAAAATTATATATATATTTTTTCCTCCTTCGGTCGGGATAAGTAATTAAAGATAGATAAAAAACGTTATTTCGTAGGTTAAACGAAGCGTAGCAGCTCGATAGTTTTAATTGCGTTTAACTCCTTTTTCTATGTGTGGGATATCAAGTAAAAAAAATGTAATTTTATTTAAAATAAAGAGTTTTGTTTCAATTTTACAAGAAAATCAATTTGTTGTTCTTGATAAAGTTATATAATGCATGTTTAAAAATTCTATCACACATTGTTTTAAACTCCTTAACGTCTCTAAGAGTAATTTTGAAGTAAATTTTAAATTATGATCTATCAAATGTTCTTGTAACAAGTGTAAATGATTAAATTGATTAAAATTACTTAAATATTCAAAATACATAAATCAACAAAGTACAATTTTGTAGAAACGAATTCTAATGTTGGATGTAGAAATGTGTCAGTTTTTGACAAATATTAAAGAATCAAACAATTCCAGATAATTCATTTTATATACAATTCATTTTACAGACAAATAAAATAACATTAAAATTAACATACATTGGATGTATGTTTGCACTGATTTATTTTCTTAAAATGTCACTCTTAATAAGAAAAAATAACATAGAATTAGCTATGCTAATTTTTATGTTATGATTTACACAATGTACTAAGAATTTAAAATATTTATACATTTAAATTTACGAAACAATAAAACAAACATTTGAATGTGCTTTTTGAAACTTTTGTTTTAGAAAATATTTTTCTCTTTAGAAAATAATTTAAATCAAAATATGGAGATTATGATTTTAGAAAAATAATTGTTTGTTATTGTATTTTATTTATGAAATGTATCAATAACGTAATAAGCTTTTAATTGAATAACAATTACGCAATATCTTTTAACTATTAATTTAATATTCTGTGGGAAGGTCAACTTATGTTCTAAGTAACCTAAAAATTATAAAAATTGAGTATATATAATAACGTATATAGTTTTTCTACAAAAAATATTGTTACTTTCAATTGTTGTATCCAAACGAGAATATTAATGATAACGTGCAGTAAAGTGATTACAACTACGCTTTAATTTTATTTCCACGTACTAAAAGAATCATCTCATTTTATTTTATTCATATAGGCAGATCAAAGAAAACGTGGCAATACAGCCTTGTATAATAGGACTATAAAATGAAAATGAACATATACCAACTTCCGTAAAGAAGAAAATGTGTATGCGAGTGCAATTAGGCTTTTATGGTACTTTGATGCCTCTGTTTTGTAGATAACTCTACTCATATGCGCAATTTACATTCATCTTAACAGAAGATAATATTTTATAGTACTCTCGAATTACTCCTTAACTCTTCTAGAAAGTTTTAATTAATTCAATTATGCCGTGTATTATATTATATAAAGAACGCTTTTAGGCCTTTTAAAGGATAGAAGGGAGAGCTTTTAAATAAAATTACAATTGTTTAATATTCGGTGTCGTATCTTTATGTGTTTTTCTGTATGTTTTGTTGCGCTAAATGCCATATGTTGAGACATTACATACAAAAATTTACTAAGAATATTTTTTAAATTAAAGTCGTAAAATATTATTAGATAATAAACGTGAAAACAGTAAAATATGTTTTTTATATGACGTAAAGGATTCTAAAATTTACTTTTTCATACATAGACCAATAATGAAAATTTTTTTTATTGTGTTAAGTAAGAAGTTAAAAAAAGTGCTTAATTATAATTCAGATTATAAAAAATTATTTTCTTTACGTAGTTATCTACTTTTTTTAAGTGGAAATAAAAATTTTACTTTAATCTTATTATACACTAAAATTAATAATAAAACTAATTAATAAAAGTAACAGTAATTACTAATTGCTAATATTTTTAAAACATATAAAGCATTTTTGATGAAGCATTTTTCGAAAAATGATGTAATATTCCAAAATGGAAGCTTGCACAATGGTTAGAAAAAACGCTCTAAATATTGATATTAGTATTTTCATTCAATTTTTCATTATTTTACATGTTTTTTGCTTTGAATCAAAATAAAAAAACAAAAAAGTCTAGAACGAAAGATATATGAAACAAAAAAATTGTAACTAAATTTATTGAGGGTGTAATTGAAGAATTTAGTATTTTAATGGATAAAAATCAAAGTAAAGGTATTACTTTAAAGGAAATTAGACTTCTGACAAATCAATAGCAAATTTACCAAACTAAGAATATTTTATTATATTTTTAAAAAAGTCTGAACTTGCATATAGTTGAAATAAATGATGGATTTACTTAAATTGATAAATACGATTCTTTTAATTTTTCATTGCATACGCATTTAATATGAATGTCGTAGATTAGAATGAATTAAAAATAGAATTAATAAATGTATGACAAAAAATGTTTTAAAATTATCCTACATTTAATTTATATTTTGAAAACAACTTGTGAGTAAGTAGTTTTAAAAATCGAATTTTAATTTGAGAAGTTAGATCTTACAATACAAATAATTGGTATCTGAATTCTTAATTGACATTAAAGTTATTTTATTTGCCGCTGTGTTTCTTATAATTAATTTTCCTTCAGTACTTTTGGGAGTGTATGTAGATTTATTTTGTGAAAGCTTATTTCGAACTTACGAATTAAACGAAATTTATTTAGTTTTAATCATTTCAGAATGCACAATTTTTAAAGAATTCGCTGAGATAATTAAAGAAAGTCTAGAATAATTTGAAATAATTTTTATCTTCTTCTCTTAAGTCATTCATTTTCAAATATCAAACAATTTAAATAAAATACATTCATGTTCAAAATTATCTTTATATGAATTTATTTTTTGATTTTTTTCATATATCTTGAAAAGAACTTTAAAATATGCATTTTTTGTTTGTTTTTTACTTCTTTTAACACGCAACACATATTAACTTGCAGAAATAACGTCTCGGTTGCAATTAGGCGGTACGCAGAATGGGATCAAAACACAATTCGGACCACTTTTTGATCTTAAAAATCTTTAAAAAAGATTATTCCTTTCATATAAGTATTTATTTTAAAATTTGCAGAAGTTCTTGCAAATACAATAACATTTACCTAGAATGTTTTAGAAGCTATAAAGAATCAGTAAACTAACTATCCGCTTTTGTAGTTAATATGCTTAAAAAATATCATTTATCTATGAAAGAAAACAAACATGAAATATATTTCATGAACATTTTAATGCAAAAGTTGATTTAAAAAGGAATTATGAGCGTTAGTATGAGTTAGTGGAAATCGGTCATTTTCGACGCATATGTCAAACAACAATTTTTGACATGATTTTACTTCAAATAATATTGTTCAACTAATAATTAGTGGTGATCTCAAATTCATAAATTTGTAAAATCTGCAGCTATTTTAGGGAATATTTTTTCAGTATTAAAAAGGTTCTACTACAAAAAGGAGGGAAAAGAAGGGAGAGTCTACAAAATAAGACAAAATAACTGAATATTTTATGAAACGATTTCTCACTTTGTGGGCGCTTTCAATATTTTCCCCTCTTCTTGGAGCTGAACGTTTTAATATTAAAAAAAAATTCTTGTTAAAATTACTGCACATTTAACACATTTATAATTTTGAGATCGACAATTATATATGAATATATTATTTGAAATAAAAACATGTAAAAAATTGAGAAATGCTTGACATATGCGCAGAAAAAAAAACAATTACCAATAACACACACTAATACTCAAAATTCTTTTTTAAATGATTTTTTTGCATTGAAATTCGCATGAAATTCCATATAGTCGGTAAAATGCTCAAACATGATTTTTTTTGTTTTGTTAGATAAATAAAGATCATCACACAGGCATCACAAAGAACATCAAACAAGAAGAAACAAATAATTATATCACAAAACTATATTTTAAATTAAAAAAATTAGGTCATATACCATGAAATATCTTTGTTTCTATGACATAAACCACAAATACAATTTTAGCCATCGTGCGAAAAAGTTTAATGCATATTACAATCCATCTACCATTCATCTACATAGGCTGAAGCTTTCTAAGCAATTATATTGCCACGAAACCCCTTGGATAAGCCCACCCGACGATCAGCCTAGTGGCAAATCTCTGCTGTCCTATAATATCCCCTAAGCTCACCTGATGCCTCCGTCCAGCCTCGTAAACATTAATGTTATATAAAGCTGGCTTATTTACTGCGATTTCCTTTTGGTAGGCCATGGGATTAATCGTCCGGGCCATTATCTTGTCTTTGTTATGGACACTTGGCTATGTGTCGCCAGGAACTTCCGTAGCCTATGGTTGACCGCTGGTTTCGCTGTCTGCTGATGGGTGTAAGTGTTGGACAAACGGAGCTATATTGTTGCTTGCTTGTGAGAAGAACGTTAAGATAGGTCGTTAGTCCCAAAGATCGAAAGCGGCATTTTTGAAATCATGATTAACAGATGTCATGATTTCAAAAATGCCGCTTTAGATCTTTGGGACTAACGACCTTTGTTAATGTTCTTCTTACTTAGCAACAGTATAGCTCCGTTTGTAAAGAAGTTATCCATTAAAATTTCAGAAAATTTTAGCAGGTATCAAAGTCGGAGTAACAAGAGAAAACAATATTGACGGGAAAAGACAGTACTGTTACTTAATTATTGTTTTATTAATATTTATACTATGGAATCCTTCATTAATAATTAAATAATCAGATGACAATGTCTTTAAAAAATTTCTGTTTTTAATACTATTTTATACCTGGTGAAAAAAAATCATTAATTTAAAGCAATACTTTGACCGAAATCGTGATTTCAGCAATAATGCTTTAGGTATATGGAGAAGTAATGATTCCTGAAACCTAGTGAAGATAAAGTGTATAACTTTAAATTTAAATATCTTACTTCAGTTTATTTAAAAATATCATCGGTATCCTTTTAACTAAAATAAATTAGCAATAACAAAAACAAAATCAGATTTCTTAAATCCGTGTGCATTAATCTGTTATATGTTGTATGAGTTCAAAAAGCAATGTCATAAATTTGACTTTACCCTTAACTAGATAATATCATTTGACCTGTATATTGCTTAATTTAATATATCATCTCACTGTTGTATATTGTATGGTTGTGTAAGTATACAGTAGAACCTTACCCATATTTGATACATTGTTATGTTTCGTTATTATCCCATAAAAGATAAGTTCCTAGAAAAGGAAGGCCCATGTCCTAGTACTATAATTAAGGAGGTAGTTCCTTGCGCAATGCGCCCTACAAAAGCGGAAATATTATCAAGGGTATATTAACATAATGTGTAAACTTGCTAAATCGTCCAATTTTTTTATAAATTGTAAGCTTTAATTATCAAAAAAATAAAATTTAGAGTAATTCTTTTCCAAAAATACAGTAATATCATAGAAATATTCTCATTAAATTTTACAACTTCAGCAGTAAGAACGCAATGATCAATGATATATAACAGCTTAAATTTATTAAATATGCAAAAATTACAAAAAGTAGTTCCACAAGGTGACGGGTCACCACTTTATAGAGGATGGATACAGCACGTAATGGAGAGATTAATAACTATGGGATATACGTGCAAACTAAATCTGTGGTATAAAGTCCTGACGCCGGGTAGCGTACGATGTCGCTCGAAGGTTGCGTTGGGTACCTGCTTAGATGTCGACCTCGTCACTTGACCTGGTCACAAAAATCGCGAGGCGTTCGTTGCTGTGTGAAATCTTCGTTTGAAGGCGAGAAAAAAGCAGCCGGAAACTTTCAACGAACGAAAGTTGTCCGAGTCGTGTATAAATTTCGTCGATTGGTTCTGGCAAATCGACAATAGCATGCGTAGAAAGGAAAATTATTAAGCGATTCATAGTACGTTTCAGTATTTCGGATTATTGGAGTTCGGAAAAAAATCGAGATTCTGTAAATCGGAGTTTGGATAGTCGGTGTACGGATAATTGGAGTTTTAATATATTTTCATTGTTTTGTTAATGCGCTGTAGATAAATATATAATTTTGGTAAATAACAAATTATCTATTTAATAATGTGCACTTACGTCATAATAAAACACGCAGTAGCTATTCATTAGTTTTCAAAATCTGCAAATAATTAGGCTTAAAATATCATTCATTCTAAATGTATAATTAATTACATTTTGATGATATAAAATGTATTTATGGTCAAGGAAGTGTTAACATAGTCGTAAATATAAATCCCTTTGTAGGTGAATAGGGATTTCCCATCCCATTCTAAAGCAATTTAGGCCTCTATTCACACCTTTTCCTTAATAAGCGTCAGGCGAGGCCGCTTATTAGAGCGGGCATCAGTCCGATTAGTGCAGCCGTGGCGCATCTATCAAACCGTAATATCGGTAGTAATGAACTCGTAGCGCTGAACCCCCAGTTTCGACGCAAAGGACATTAATGCGTCCTTATTTCATGGAATTAGTTTCTAACATGTGTCATTAATATCCGCACACCTGGCATTCTGATATTCACCTACCTAAGGGCGGCCCAAGTTAGCGCAACCGCAATAGGAATATCGGGTTGATTGATAACGCTTGCCTTCTGACCGGGGCTCATTAGCTGCTAATGTGTATGCTCAGCTACGGCCGTTGGGATGGGTCTTAAATGACAACCCCACTGATTGGATGCGTCATTCTTGATAGATTAGTTTTTCAAGACACGGTTTGGTTGAAGCACGAAATACCCGAGATTATAGAGAGAGTCTTGGGTCTTAAGCGTCAAATGCACCGAAATTGGGAATGAGCGTTTTGCTTTTCTGCTTGATATAGCGTCTTGAATAGAAAATATTTTCCTTCCAGGTTCTTCTAGGTTATATTTTTAGTATAAATACATTAATAATGTAATTTTAAATAAGTGGAAAGGGATTTAGACCGTACAGTGACATACTTATAGTTTCAAAGAAAAAAATACTGTTAAATTATTTCACAAGAACGATTCGCTTGTTAACCCTTTCCGACCGAGCTATCACGATCGTGCGGTATAAAAGATAATGTTCAAGCTTTTCAATAATATCAATACCGAAGCAACTGGCTTTACCATTCGTTATTTGTATAAAAATGACTTTGTTTTTAAGGAGTTGCTGGCATTGATGCTATGTAAGGCATTTTTTCGATAAAACTCTAAAATTTAGTCTCATAAACTTAAATCAGCGCCATCTGATGGCCGGTCTTAAAGGGTTATTGCAGTATTACGCTTGTGCATTGTGCAGTCATATTAATAGATTTAAAGAACATTAAAAAAAATAGAAAGTCGCATACTCTTGGGAGAGCATTGTAGCGGAAAAGGATATCGGAATAATCGAATCTTTTAAAAGCTTTCTTTGCAGTTGTCTAGTAACATTTTTTTGAATTCATGGAAAAATGAAACAGAGTATCTGAAAGAAAAACACCAAATATTTAAAAGAAGATCAAAATTATTAATATTACAAATTCAAGCAAACTCGCAATAGATCATCTATACCTGCTGCTACACTACCTGGAAAAACTTGTCCTTGACGGGCTCTGGGTAGTAAAATATCCTCAGCGTTAAATGTATCAAATTTGATTTTTGATTGGAGTAGGTAGGATGCAACGACATTCATTAACTTTATTTTGGTAAATTATAGTAGCAATTTTGCTACACGGAAGCTATTGGTGGTGGCAGTGGACCTTATATTTTTGAACCCTGGTCAAATGACAAGGCCCGATACCTCATCTAACACCAAGTATAAAGCGACATCTTACGCGACGTCAGGACATAAGACTTTAAAGATTTAAGGAGCACGTAACAGGTCCATAGAAATACGGAATAGAGAACTATAGCTATTTATTATGTTTTACATAGTCTTAAGAGTAAACAATTATATCAAAGAAAAATACGTTAAATATGGCACAATATATTGGGTTTGGTTATTCCTAAATGTGCTTCTGGTCAAATGAGGTAAGTTTGTCCAATGCCAAGAATTTTGATTCTGGAACCTGATTTAATTTGCATCATTCAAAAAAAAAATGATTGCGGCACCAAAGTATATATTTTATAAAGTCCTATCTTCTATTCATTGAAATCTTTAACGCTCACAACAGAAAATTAGAAATCGACAAGTTATCGTATGGTTGTTGGTAAAAAATTAGCGTAACTCAGTTAGGTATAACTGGTTTCGGACGTAATTAAGTGTTAAGGTATAACAAAGTTATACAAGCCAATAGAAGGCCGTTGGACACTTTTCCTAATTTAAATAATTATCATCTAAAATTATTTCCAATAAACTGTAAATTTAATGTACGTTTAAAAAATATTTTTCAAGTACCAGAAATTTAAGGAATAGTTATCATTTAAATGATCAAATTAGAATTAACTGCTTAATGCAAGAATAGGTTAATTTCTTCTTAAAATAGAGGCGCAGTCGTATGACATATGCATTGCGCTGGTGTTCAACGTCAAGATACCAGGGTTTCAGATATCTAATCGCTTAAATAAATCGGTAAATATACCACATGATAAACCTAGATCTTAGATCCAAAGACCCATTTAATATTTCAAATTCAATAAATTAGTATTCTATCTTGAATGATATATTTTCGTAAAATTTGAAACACACACACTTCTTTTTCACATTTTACTGAGTTGTCCACTCCGTAAAAAATAAAATAAATACGTGAAACCTAATATAATAACGGAAATATGCGATGAGTTTGATTCTAAAAAAAATTAGTTTGAGAATAGATTAAAATTCAAACAAAATTATTGAAGTATCTAAATTTCTTTATTTGTCTCCCTATAAATACAAGGTTATAATAACTTAATCACAAAATGTTAAAAAAAGAGGTCCAGTCCAAAAACCAATACAAAGATTTTTGTACAGGCTACGTCTTTTATTAAATGTTAGGGTAAGAGGCGTAGTTAGAAATTATCTAATTTACTTTTCTCCTTTTTTACATTTAGCAATTCAATTAAACTTCGCCGGTTCGGAGCAATTTGTATCTGCAACGAAAACTCTCGGTTGGTTTAAGTTTTGAGTACAGACCATTCAAAGGTGAAATAATACTTTCTACCATTCAAACTATTTGTTGGTGATAAACGTATGTTTAAATACTTTCATCTGCTTTATTTATTATTTTATTTATTTGCTTTTTTAATTATTTTATTTATTTGCTTTTTTAATTATTTTATTTATTTGCTTTTTAATTATTTTATTTATTTGCTTCTTAATTATTTTATTTATTTGCTTTTTAATTATTTTATTGTTATGTATCTAATTGTTGCATATTATTGTTATATATTTATTCTAATCGTTTATTGTTATCTATCATTTACTTTAATTGTTAGATATCTAATTAGTTATCGTTCTAGTTATTCAATAACCTTAAGAAAGTTATTTCTGATTAATATTGGTATAAAAAATGATATAAATTAAAAAAAAGGGTTGAAAAATTATCCTACAACCTATTTTTGTTGTTATAAAAAATATTGCAACGAAATTAATGCAAACTGGAGAAGTTTATTCTAAAGCTTAATTCCACACAAATATAAATTTTTATCTACCTTTGCATTTATTATTAAAACTTTTCGAGTATGTATGTACCTTAGCCCTTTAAGACCGGCCATCAGATGGCGCTGATTTAAGTTTATCTGACTAAATTTTAGAATTTTATCGAAAAAATGCCTTAAGCAGCATCAATGCCAGAAACTCCTTAAAAACAAAGTCATTTTTTATACAAATAACGAATGGTACAAGGCAACTACTTCGGTATCGATATTTTTGAAAAGCTTGAACATTCTCTTTTATACCCGCACGATCATGATAGCTCGGTCTTAAAGGGTTAGAAAATAAAGAAGCCCCTAGGTACTAACAATTGTCACATCCCTTTTCTCTACTAAGGTAAGTACTTAATCCCTTCTTATCAACGTATTTGTTTCTTTGATGTTAGAAGTCAACAAGTAAGACTGGAACTCCTATAAAAGGAGGCCGGATTGAACGCCATTTTCTGTCTTGAGGGTTTCCGCAATCTCTCTACTTCGACGTGTGTTATAGGGATGTGTGGTTGCGTAAAAATACGGTTTTCGTTTTTTTTTCGTTTTACCAAACTCTTTATTATGAATACCGGTTTTTTTGAAGGTTAGTAAAACCGGTTATTTGTTCTATACCTTACAATAATTTGCGCATATTTTAAACCGCAGTCCACTTTCTTTTAGGTTTAGATTTTAAGGTATTACATCAATCACGACTAGCTGTTCGACACCGAATTGTTACTCTTACCCGTTACAATCCTTTTAGATGGCACTGATTTAAGTTTGCTAGGTGTTTTATTGAAAATATACCTTTAGTAATTACCGACCATTCTGTGACTCATGAAGCATTGCAGCCAGGCATTTTCCAAGATTTCTATTATAAAACCCCTGTTACTGGCTTCATGACAAACCCACAAGATTTTGTGGGTCCGGCATTAAAGGGCTAATGCCTTTCAATACGTTCACAAAACATTTGGAATGCTCTTACTATGTATTTCACTTTTGTTTACGAACATGTTGTGTACTATATCAGTCTCACAAAAATGTTTTAATAAAAAGAGGGGCAAACTGGGTTTAGTGAAATTTTTATGGCGGTCAAAAAGATGATGATGGTGCTTGTGAAGCTGTCTAAGTGTGTTCAAAACAATTATGAACACCAACGAACCGATGCGCAAGCCTCGTATGTATAGGCCAATTGGAAATGAAATTTCCAAGGAATATTGGAAAACTACTCAGATTTCAAGCAAAACACATTATTTTAATTTAAAGTTATATACATGTTTTAATCACAAATAATGACTATGTACATATTTCAGGTCTTGAGGGGCAACAGATATGCTGAATAAAAATAAATTATTTCTCGATACTTGATTAGTTATCGCGTGGAAATAGAGAATCAATCGAATGAAATGCAGGAATGGAATCTGGAAAGAATAACATAACGTCACTTAATGAAGTCAATTTGAGCAGTTTTTTTTCACGTTTTGATTTTAAAGAAGGAAAATTACTTAACCCGTTAAGACCGGCTATCAGATGGCGCTGATTTAAGTTTATGAGACTAAATTTTAGAGTTTTATCGAAAAAATGCCTTAAACAGCATCAATGTCAGCAACCCTTAAAAACAAAGTCATTTTTTATACAAATAACGAATGGTACAAATCAGCTGCTTCGGTATCGATATTTTTGAAAAGCTTGAACATTCTCTTTGATACCCGCACGATCGTGATAGCTCGGTCGGAAAGGGCTATGTGGATAGTTTTTAGGGCAATTTTGATGCCTAGAATATTGCCCCATCAGTTGATACCTAGAATATTGTAATAGCAAACTGGTTATATTGTATTGTTTTTCTCCCGGCGGTGTTTACATCTTATTTAACCTTTTATGCACGGAATTAAGATTTAATATTAATTATCTGTCGTTGCCCATTGTAAAGCTAGCTGCACAATCAATAATAATATATTACGGTAAAAACTATTCGGAATATAAAATGCAATTCATAATGAATTTATTTTTGCTTTTCTTCTTCTCTATTTAATTACACTGACCAACAACGAAACTTTGTTGAATGAATGTGATCTACCATTTTAGTCTTAAATGTTTTAAACTGAATACTGCATTAATAAAATCCAAACTAAAATCTATTTTCCCTTAAACGAACAATGGAAAGTAAAACAACGGTATTTTAAATGGGACTTATAAGTACCGCCAAAGCATAACGATTTGGCGCAAGTAACTAAAGTTAAATTTCTCTAAATAATTTACTTTGCCTTTGTAGACTTTAAAGTTCGAAAACCGCACCATTTAATCAAAAATTTCCACCTTGCCCCCATTTTCTCCAAATGAACACGGTTAAAAATTTTGTGCTTGGTTTCACCATGATATTGGTTCCTAGTAGCTGCAACGGCTGTGTGGTGAAACGTTAAACCATATTTTTGGTATTCGGTTGAACCATTTCACAGGTTTTTTTTCCAAATCCAGAAAAATGGTTCAATCAAACACCGAAAAAAGGTGAAACATTTCACCACACAGCCGTTGCAGCTACTAGGAACCAATATCATGGTGAAACCAAGCATTAAAAATTTTAACAGTGAATAATGAAAAGTAAAACAGTGGCTTTATAAATACATATAAGTACTGCTTGTAGGTAAAGGTTTAACCTCCATGCAAATTTTACTTAGTTCCTTTTAGTTTAACGAAATCCAAGTAAAAAAACTTACCAGCCGAAAAAAATAACTCCTATTATCTCTTTCTTACAACCGCTAATCTCGTAAGAGCAATGGTGGAAGAGCTTAGACGTCATGAGAATGCAATAGAAAGATTTCATCAATTCCAAGACCAAAGGAAAAGTAAAAAAAAAACTTTCCCATTGTTGGTAACTGCATTCAATGGAATCAGATATGAGTACGCTAAACAGGACTTTTCTTCCAATTAGTTTCTTATAGGATAACAAATAAGTCCTGAATTCGTAAAATTTTTAGTAATAATTAAATTAACATTTAGATTAGTGATCCACGAAACAGATCTTGGTCCTAAGTACATATGAAAAATAAAATGAAATCATAAACCCTTTAAGGTTCAGTTGGTAGTGTTGTAAGGCTATACGTCATCATTAGGAATGGAGGGTAATGTTTCGTGTTGTACTCACAAATATTTAACGTACAACTAAACGATAGAGATTTTTTTGTTGTGGATGTGTCTAAAATTAAATGGTTAAACAAGTAAAAATTATTTTTTAGGTCAATAATTGGTCCAGATACCCATGCAAGTGTTTCTAACACACAAATTTAAAAAGTTCATTAGTTTATTTACTTTAGTTTTTTTCTTTATTCCATTTACAAATAATGATGTGTCAATTGTTTCAAACAAAGCTCCAACTATCGGACTAAAGTCCTACACGAAAGTTATCACTCATCGAAAACTCTCAAGAAAATCCCATTTATCAATTCAGTTCCGTCATTTTCTTCAATTAGTATTTTTAGGCAGTTAGTAAAAAGAGTAATGTTGTAAAATTTCGGAAAAAAAAATACGTTAACTCACCATTTTGAATTTTTTACGCAAATCCCTGCTTCGAAGATTTAGGCAAAAATGTTGATTCGATAAAAACTTTATAAGAAAATATGCAAAAAAGTAGTTTTCTGTTGCCACATAAGGCTTGCAGAAAGTTTAACCCTTTGAATACAAATTTTAAAAAATGATTTTTTTTCTACGACTGGGACATAATACAATGAGTTTTTAAGTGCTTTTCACCACACTAGAAATTTTTTAATTGTTTGTTGGAATAAATAAGTCCCGTTAGTAGAAAAAGAGTTAAATGTAAAAAAAGTTTATAAAACATAAATGCCCATTTTTAAACTATTTTCTATTCATTGAAATCTTTAACGCTCACAACAGAAAATTAGAAATCGACAAGTTATCGTCTGGTTGTTGGTAAAAAATTAGCGTAACTCAGTGAGGTATAACTGGTTTCAGACGTAATTAAGTGTGAAGGTATAACAAAGTTATACAAGCCAATAAAAGGCCGTCGGATACTTTTCATAATTTAAATAATTATCATCTAAAATTATTTCCAATAAAATATAAACTTAATGTACGTTTAAAAGTTATTTTTCAAGTACCAGAAATTTAAGGGTTAGTTATCATTTAAATGCTCAAATTACAATTACCTGCTTAAATAAAGTATCGGCTAATTCTTAAAATAGAGGCGCAGTCGTATAACATATGCATTGCGCTGGTGTTCAACGTCAAGATACCAGGGTTTCAGATATCTAATTAAATAAATCGGTAAATATACCACAAGATAAACCTAGGTCTTAGATCCAAAGATACGAAAAATATAAATGTATTTTTAAACTTATAAAATAAATTTGAAAAAATGAGCACTTATTATATTTTATTAGTATTAAATAAATAAAAAAATAGTTTAGTATTAAGTATTAATACATGGTGGTCATTATCAACTTTAAATTGAATTTTAAATTAATCGAAGTACCATTTATTGGATTCAAAGGAAAATACGAAAATGTTCCATGAATCAAATTTCCTTAATAATTAATTTAAATACAGAATACGGAAATGCTAATTTGTTTTATAGATATCATATCTAAAATAATCGTATATTATAATCACATGAACCTTATATGCATGCAGCAACAGTAAAACTACTTTTTGTATCTATTCTTAATTTTTTTAATCAAATTAATGTTTGAGCCGAAAACTTTTGTGGCATGGATTTACAAGAAAAAAAATGGCGAATTTAAGTATTTTTTTCTGAAATTGTTTATATCCATCTTTAAGCTTACGACTTAGAAATATACTTTTGAAATATAACATCCAAATTTAATTAATAATTATATCTTTTTTTTAAAATTTCGATTTGCCTAAACTGTTTTGCAGGATATTATAGCATGGGATACAAGCATGAAGCCAAGGGAAAACCTAGAAGAATCCATTTCTGATAATTCATTAAAGATATTTATATTTGCTTCATACATAATCTACAGTATTTTGAACTGGTAATAATAATATTTTCAATAGGTATTCTTACAATACATTATTATAGAATATGTATAAATGTATTCGTAATGACATTAAGAAACTTAAATATGTCTTTAAAAATAAATTTTTTAATGGATATTTAAAACTTGAGACAAAATTCCTCTGTGCTGGATAGATAAATAAAACTAAAGTTTTAGAAAACAAAAGTAAACAAAAAATAAGGATAATGAAAAATAACTTAAGTAAGTTAATCGCGTGAATAATTTACTTTTGCGACAGCAATATATAAAATAATTAAGTTGTCCCAAACTTTTTCTTTTTAAATATTTTTCATGGAGATTAATGGGCATTTGGAATTGATAACAAGAATTAAGGCATGATAGGTTATAAAAGTAATTGCAGAAATTATACATAATTAGTTTGTAGCTAATTAGGATCATATGGCTTATAACGTTGACTTTATGAAAACTTAATAAATAATTAAATTTTTTGTACCTATTTATGAATGTTACCTAAAAAACGCTTGATAATTAATGTTTTTCTCCTGAAAGATATAGATGGAGTTGTATATATTTAGAAAAATATCCGATTTTACTAAAATTTATCAATTACCAGTTTTTAATGTACGGGTTAAGTGCAAGTTAGGTAATTTATGTGTAACTCATGAGTTAGGTAAATATGCTTTTGTAGAATACTAGTTTATTTTACTTGTTAGCTTACAGTGATTTTCAATTTTTAACTTCTACTCCAAGCTGCACTGCATTTGTGTTTTTTGGCGTCATCAAAACTAATCTAAATAATATTATACAAACTGAACCATTAAACCATCTAAAAAATATCTAGTATTTTATTCGTTATGAAAAATTAAATAATTTTGAAATACTTAACACTGTCATCTGTTGTCATCTGTTAAAAAAAAAGATATGCCATTTAATAAAACTATTGCACTTCATGTTTTCGCTACATGTTATTTTTATTTTTTTAAAACTTATACACAGAAAACAGTAAAATAAAATAATGTTTAAAAGCAACAGCAAAAGAAACAAAAGTAAGAATAAATATATCATTACAGTTGATAGGTTAGTATAATGTATTTGAGTAATGTTGCTGACATTAATACTTAACTCTCGTAAGGAAGTTTTAATATTTCGACGAACGTAAAAAAGTCTCAACTTTTCAAAGTCTTTATGACTTTATGTATTCCTGAGATTATTCTAGGTTTACTACATTCATTCGCATAATACTCCAAAACAAAACTCGCGCATTTTACACAACTTCCACTAGGGACGGGGAGAGGAAAATAGTGTAAAAAGAATCATATCTTCGCAGGATAGGCTTGTAGGGATGCTGTTGATGTCTTGAGATGGAAAAAGCGGCAGCTAAGGCTCCTTTATGGCCGAAGCAAACGTGAGCGGCACAGCAAAAACTACTGCTTCGATGAAAATGGACCAATGGATCCTGTCAGATGGCATGCTCTCTGCTGCAGATCTTTACTCAAAGAAAAAATAAAAAGGAAATGCAGTCTTGAGAAATAATCATTTTTTCCCTTTTTATTTTCTTTTTCAGAGTCCCTCTCCAAAATATCTGTCAATACGTAAATGGAACGACAAACTATTCTTGGAGTAAAAATTTTTCAGCTTATTAGGTTTTAAAGACACAACTGATTTCAAGTATTTGTAAAAGTTTTAATGAAACTATGTCGTAGTTTTGATAGGAATGATTTTTATTTATTAAGTTATATTAAAAGTTGTGTTTTTAAAAGGTTTTCATTGGGAAAATTGGAGAGGGAGACATCAATCTAATTTTTAAATTTCTAGGCAACAAGTCAAACTTATTTTGTGGGTAGAATGGATAAATGATAGCCTGTTTATTTTAAGTTTGGCACTTCTAAGCTGTCAATTCGCATTTTGATTTGGATTGGGTGAATTAAAATTACACTTGGGCCATACGAGTTTTATTTGTCAAAACTAAGCTATTTATTGTGAATTAATTCATAAACGCTTCATTTGTGAATATATTAGCAACTTCATTACCAAATGTAAATGTTAACTTTAAGTATTTACAAATTAACTTTCAAATAACTTAATTTGTCCTACATATATTATTCAGTACTGTAGCCTGTATTATTGTTCTATGTCATTTATGTAGATAAGCTGAATGCTTATTTCCTCAAGGCCAATTGTAGTAATAGGTTAAAAGAAATTATCACACACCCAAGATTTATTATTTAAAAAAAAAATTATGTATGCATACTATCCTCAGCTTTTTAAAGATTTTTTTAATTAACTTAAATAATCTGAATGTCTCTTCTGAATTGCCATTCAATTTCTAATATGCGTAAGTCAATACATAATTTTAATATAGAACGCAAATAGTTAGTTTTAAACAAAAAATCAACAATTTGATATTTTAGCATTGAATCATGTATTGTATACATTCTTGAATGATATCGTATAATATTTTCTTTAATAACTATCTTGGTAAGCTTTAACAACATCTTGACAAGTATTCTTTTTATTCTTTTATCAGTAGATGAGTGGAATTTGGGTAAAAACTCTTGAAAGGAAACATGGATTTCTACTATAATAGGCACATTTTATAGTATCCTCTAATGGCCTTCAGACTAAAAGGATTATGATCATCCGCAAAAAGTCTGGGTTAGTGTGACTGATAGATACATAACTTTTATTACTTACCCAGTCGAATATCTATAGTCAATTCATTAATATCTGAACTACGATATAAAACTTTGGATATCAGACCTACATAATAATGCATTAAATATAGAAGCAAGTTGTCTTTAATTTTTATAAAAATCAATGTATAATACAAAAGATCACATCACTCTTGCTTTGGTATTTTTTCCCCCAAGTTCATATATATAATAAGAAATGAACGACACGTACTTGTAATGCATTATTTGTTGGATTTCTAAGATGATATTTTTCTTTTGTCGTATTGGGTGACATAGGGGCCACTATAGTCATACATTGAAAAGCTTTAAAGTTAGGGGATCTTTAAAGTCGAATAAAAAAAATAGTTTTTTGAAAATACACATATATTGAAAAACCCTCATTTCTGCTTAAGATAAGGTGTCATACGTGTTGAAATATTGACGAAAAAGTCATGCTTTTGATATTTGACCAATACTACCGTGGGAAGGTAAGCGGCCGTATATAGATACATGACTTGGACCATTGTTACAAGCATTTAATAACTCTAACCTATAAAGAAGTATAGGCCCCCCGGTGGCCGATAGGTGTAAGCGACGAGCCTCTCACCGAGAAGGTTCTTGGTTCTGTCCTTATCCTAGCCGTACTAATAGACGTATTCTTGCTAGTGGAAAAAAAATCCTCAAAAAATCACAGGGGTGCCCGAGTACACTGCGATATACGTGCTCGTTAAATCTGTTGAGTGGAAAGTCCCGACGGCGCTGGCGTACGATGTCGCTCGAAGTTCCGTTGGGTGCCCGCTCAGGTGTCGACCTCGTCACTTGACCAGGGTTCTAAATCACGAGGCGTAATTGGCTATGTTAAAGCTCCTTAAGGAGGCTAGAAATAGGCAGCCGGGAGCGATTACATCACAGTAGTAGTATGAGGAAGTATACTGAATGAAAGATTATTTTAGAGTAAGAATCATTAATTTATTGTTGTGGATTCTGCTGTTTACATGCCTCAATACTGAATACTAGGCTTTTATGACTGCCGTGTCTCAGTTATATGTTTTTGGAATTTTTACGCATGGTAACTACATTTTAGTTTGCACAAATGACTTGAAATGTTTTAGATGTCAAGCATACTTTTGTAATTTACATAGACTACACAAACTACAATAATATAACGAGTTTTTCCTAAATTTAAATTTTATGTTGCGGTATCATTAAAATTTACAGGGTGTCCAGAAAAGGACTCCCTGTTTTCAAAAATTAATAAAAAAGAAATGGATAGATATATTAACACAATTCTTGCAGAAAACGAATAAGTCATGTCTGGAATTTGATATGGAACACTTTATTATGTTAGTTATGTTTATTACGTTATTATATGTTATTATACTTTATTATGTTCAATTTAACCAACAGATAACGCTGCAATACCATGTGTTGGATTCCACGCAATAACTATTGCTGCTTTCTCTGAATTGAAAGCTACTGAATATTTCTGAACACGTGTCCTTCTTTTCGGTATATACGTATGCCTAGTTCTTTCATACAGCCAACACATGGTATTGCCGCGCCCTCTGTCGGTTAAATTGAACATAATAAAGTGTAATAACATAATAACGTAATAAACATAACTAACATAATAAAGTGTTCCATATCAAATTCCAGACATGACTCATTCGTTTTCTGAAAGAATTGTGTTAATATCTCTATCCATTTCTTTTTTATTAATTTTTGAAAACAGGGAGTCCTTTTCTGGACACCCTGTATATTAACTTTTATCATATAATATATTATATAGTATGTGATGTTTCTATAACATTTTTGATTGTGAGTCATATTTAATTTTTGATCATATTTAATTTTATATGTAGATTTCAAAATAAATCACGATGCGCACAGCACTAAAGTAAATATTATAAATTTCAAAAAAAGATTACATTAATAATTTTTTTATTTATTTGGAAATTTCAAATTATTTCATTAATATACTTTTATTTTATGATTAATTCAACTTTCAGATATTTTTTATCCAATTAATAAGTTGTAAAGGTCTTGATACCCCTTAAAATTGATTCTATTCTGTATAGTTAAAATTTTCATTGAAATTTTACAGCTGACATGACATCAAGAATTTTGTATAAGAGTGATATTGTTATTATTGTGACTGAAAATTGTAGGTTATTTTGCAAATCTTATAGACTTATAAAATGATATATATATATATTTATTTTAATGCATTTTTACATAATTTATTTCTCCCCTACCTCACATCAAATTTAACAATAAAATGTATATTTTAAATCTGGCTATAGTACCTGCTGTTTCTTAGAATGTGACCTTTCTTGCATTTTGAATAACAAATATCATTTTTCCTAAAACAAATATAATTTTAGGTACTTAGGTATTTTAAAATATTTTTCATAACTAAAAAGAAACGATTATTTTTTTCTCCTTATGCTACTTTTTAATCGATAACAGATTTATTGATTTTATCTTAATTGTTCAATTCAATTTTCAAATCTATATTCTTTTTTTTTCAATTATGTTGTTTAGAATAGTTACTTTATTCTTAACACTAATGATTATAGCAAAAATTAATGAAGAAATTAAATAAAAAATACATAACCACACATAACACAATTATTTTACAATAACACTTTTAATCTTTGGAAAGAAGTTGTGTGTGTGATTGTAAAACGTAAGTAATGTGAATGATTAACGTGGTATTTTCTGTATTTATTGTGAAGTGACCAGTAAGTACGCAAAACAATTTTCCTTACTATATTTCCTTTTCTTATGGTAGGTACTCGAAAGTATATTACTTCAATAACAATAGTTTTTTTATAACTTTTAAAAATCTGTACATCATTATCAAGCAACAGATTTTGCAACTAAAATATACATTAATAGTCAATTATTTGAACATTACAAAAACTTTTTAAACTTTTAGGTTACCCATTCTTAGCAGAAACAAATCGAAACCGCAAATTAACAATATGTCCTACAAAGAGATTTGCGGGATTCCGGATCGCATTACACATAGTTTACCAAAAGACCGACCAAAAAACCTTAAGAAACCTGACCTATTATTCGAGTTTGTGGAAACCGATCCTTAAAGGACAAAACAAGAACTCCGTCGAGAAGAATAACAAATCAGTACGATTAATCCAAACTCACTAGTAGCTCTAAGGGATTAGGGTTCGAATCCGTACCTATTTAAAGGCATCCTTTCCGTTCTGTAGGATTTCCAATACTGCAGTAGAAAAACAAGGCTTATTTCGGGCTTATTTTTTATTTGTACTGCCTGTTATTCTACGCAGTGGTTGGAGTGACGTGAATCCAATACTTATTCTGTAAGATTTACTTTTCTTTCAATTAGGAGATGGTATTCGGTTTGCTCTTTTTTACATTTAATGGTGGAACTTTAAAAAAATATAGATTTTATTGGAATGAAGTTTGTCTAATCATTTAATATTAAAGATATAAACTTTTATTATTAAATTGCATTAAATACATATTTTATTTTAAGCAGAGGTTAAATAGTTTTTAAGAGTTGATGATTGTAACTTGATATGTCTATAATATAACTACTATGTGTGGCATTTTTTTCATTCAATGCAAAATGAAAACTTATAAATAAAACACTTTTTGATCATTTTCAAGCATTGTATATCTTTCTTTCACAATATTTTATAGGTATAATGATAATTGTTTTTAAACTTTAGATTATTTTTTTATTTTCATTTTAACAAAAAATATTTATTTTGTTAAAACAATTAATTTTCCTTCATTTTTCAACAATGTGTGTTTTACTTTTGATTCCTTCAATATTTAGCAATATTTAACGCAAAGAATTTCAATAAAATCTAAATTAGCATGTCGAAATCGATATTCTCATACTATTGAGTAGGTTTGGTTTAACTTTATTAGCAAAAATAAATATGATATTAAAAATTACTTATAATATTTTTATTTTAAACACGATAGATTTTAAGTGTCAGAAAAAAATATTTTTATAATTTTTTCTCTAATATATTTATGTATTTCTATGTCTATTGCCTATAATATGATTTAAAATGTTATACATCCAATGGCCTCTCTCTCTTCTAATATTAATTGATTTTTTATATTCGTTGCTCTGAAATACAATTTGTATATTTTTATTTTTACATTATCCTCTAAAATAACATTCCTATATTCATTGCCTGTAATATAATTACATTTATCTGCATTCGTTGCACCCTAATATAATTTGATTTTTTATATTCAATGCCCGATAATATGATTTTTCGATATCTATTGTTCTATTATATAATTTTCATTTTTTATACTCTTTAAATTGAAAAAAGTCAATCAATACTTGCATCTATGTTAAACCATTCTAGTTATGAATTAACTATTCAAAGCCAAGCTTGGAAGATTTTGAATGTTTGTCTTTTTAGCGAAATTCATTAAAGATTTTTTTCCAGTCCAGTAAGACCCCATGGAGTGTTTTTCGAATTAAGTTGTTTCAAACATCCTCCAGTTAAATAAATTTATTTACTAGTGCATCAAATAAGATCGGCCTTTCACGTTCAATGGGTAAGTAAAAAAACCCTTTTGAATTTTAGTCACGTTTTTGTTTATTTTCTGCTCTTTTTACTCGTAGTGCAACTTTTCAGGTTTCTTTTTTATGGTAGCTTTTCTGGTTATAAAAGAAGGAAACAATGAATTTCGGTCTTTGGGCAAGATTATAAAATATATAATGTACACTTTTAGAAAAAGAAATGTATAATAGATATATGAGGCCCAGTGGCTTAGTAGTAGTGCTTCGTATTACCACGCCACAGGTCCGGGGATCGAATCCCGGATTGGGCGAGGTTGACTAATCCTTTCATCCCTTAAGTGGGTCGATAAAATGGGTTCCAAGCATGCTTGGGAACTACACACTGGGGGTTCCTCGTGAGTCTGACCACCTCAACGGGACATGTGCCTAGTACCCCAGAGCCCTAGGTCACGAAATCTGAAATGGGCACGGCAGGCCTTGGCCCACTAATGGGCTGTTGTGACGATGAGTTTTTTTAAGTTTATAATAGATATATTCAAGACTTAGAGCATGTTTCTTTACCATATTTCTCATTCTTTTCTTTTCTGCCAAAAATTTACACAAAATGCTTATCTCGTGAAGAAAATTTAACCTCCGCGAGAAACAATATACAAACCAGAAAGAAATAAGAAAATTAAATCAAAGATAAATGCGATCAATTAACAAAAATGTGTGCACTGTAAAAGGTAGAAACAGAGATAGATTAGAAGATGTTGGCCGAGTATAAATGAAATAAACGAAATTTTCGCATTGTTAAGTATTTTCAATAACACAAAGTTATCGTTTTGGGATAAATCTAGAAGAATAAACTTTGTTAGGGTATAAGTGCAATACATCTCTTACTTCAAAACTAATAGTAGGCATAAAAAATTGACAGGATATTTGACATATTTAAAAATAATTTAATACACATCGTGTTACTCGCTTAAATAGAGGTCGAATACCAACCTCATAAAACCTATCATTTTACCCTCTCACAGACGAACAATTATTCAAGGAAATAATTTTTTTATATAGAAAAATTGACTAATTATGTTTTATATCCGTATAGATTTCAGTGTTCGTAATATGGAGATTTGGATGCAAATACCCTTTATTTGTTTGTTGCTATCTTTTTATAAATAATTCAAAATAATAGTTTGCAAATAACAAACTGAATGTGTCACAAATTTTTACAAACGACCTGCTTCCAAACTAAGTGGTAAAGAATTCGTAGGACTAATCTTTTTACCAAGGTCAATTGTTAGTTTATATTGTAAGTAAAATACAATATACAAACATATAAAAAAATTATTGATGAAAATTAATTTAAATTTTTAGTTTTAAGTAAAAATAGAAAAGCGAGTATAATAGAAGTATGTTTTTGGCTGCCAATGCATTTTTTTTTGTTAAGTAACATATATTGACTTTTTTATGTAGATGTTGAAAATGTTGTGCAGTGTCCTTCTTCATTTGGTGAAAGAAATCGAAACATTATTTTATGTCAAGCTAGCTTTATCATCAGTATTAAAATAGTCCAGAGAAATGTATTAGCGAATAAAAACTAACTCGTAAAGCATTTTAGAAAAAAACTGATTATTGCTGATAAAAACTAACTGATTAAGGATGTTAATTTGAAATATTTTTTCCTTGTTATCGATAAAACAATTGAAAAAATTTAAATAATGAAATTCCTTGGCAGTTAAAAAAATAATGAGATTAATGCATATTGCGAAAAAGAAGCTCTTTTAAATTAAAACTCTCATTGTATTTAGAGGATGTGCCTCTGTCGTTGTTCTTTCTGATAACACATTAAAAAAAACTTCCATCTTAAGAAAATATAAGCTTATTCTTTCAAGTTAAATTTCTACAGTAAAAAAAGGATCTTATGTAATATGATGACATAAAATAATTTTAAAATTAATTACCTTAAGAATGAATTTCCGATGTAACATAATACACTCTAGATTAAAGTATATATAAATTTAACGTCTGTGTGCATGTTGAGTATTGTAGGGAGAATTAACGGGAATAGGGAGTGGGTCTCCAAACTGATATGTATGTGTGTTAATTTGACGGAAAAAATTCTAAGCCACAATACTCGGACTGTATTGAATATTTTTAAACGTTTTTATACGATAACCCTTTAAAACCGGCCATCAGATGGCGCTGATTTAAGTTTATGAGACTAAATTTTAAAGTTTTATCGAAAAAATACCTTACACAGCATCAATGCCAGCAACTCCTTAAAAACAAAGTCATTTTTTATACAAATAACGAATGGTACAAGCCAGCTGCTTCGGTATTGATATTTTTTGAAAAGCTTGACCATTATCTTTTATACCCGCACGATCGTGATAGCTCGGTCGGAAAGGGTTAAATGTAGCTGACTTACAGTAATAACCCCACTTGTAATATTGGTTCAAATATTTTAAAAAGTTTTCAATAGGTAATCTTAGAGTAAAATATTCGTTCAAAAAGTAAGATTATAGAGCCCTGCAAGCCAGTAACATTTATCATAAAAAACGGTTCTAAAATATTTAATGCAGTCGAAGTAATGTTGCTTACAAAATTATTTTTCCCCTTAGATTAACACAACAAAAATTCGGAGACCTCCTCCCATTCCCCCTTAAATGAGTTACTGGATGGATAAATTAATTTTAGTGAATAAAATAATTTCTAGTTTTTTTAATATTTAGTGTGAAAATTAAATTTTATTGTATAGCAGTTTAAATATACTAATAACTTACCAAAATTGAATGTATGTTTGTAAATTTTGATCTTTCAATTACTTTTTAATCTTAACAAATACCTAAAGTAATTAATAAACACAAAAAAATGTTAAACAGAACATCATATATCCAAACGGAATTTCCAAATTTCCAAAAATTGCATCAAAATAGTCTTTTCATAAAATTTTTAACTAGTTTCTATAAAATCCTAATTAGTACATTTTTTTCAAAGAAATCTACGTTTAATCTTTATTCGTTTTGCAAAGCATTTTTGTGAAGTAATATCGAAATTATGAAATTTAAATTATGTTTATAAGTATTATGGAAGACTGAAGAGACAAAATACTTAAAAATTGGAACAAAATATTAATTTTTTTAGCATTTAGTGTATTTTGATAAGTTATTCTTTGTAATTATTAATCAAAAGTTTGATAATTGTGTTTTAATTTGAACAGTTTAGAACTCTATGATACAATTAATAAAAATAATGTTTTTCTTTAAATTATTATTGTACCATTTGTATGTACCACTCATCTTAGAAAAAAATAAAAAAAATCAATTGGAGTCCTAAAAAAAGTCTTACTATTATATAGTCTAGTTTAATTTTTTTAAAAGAGAAAACACTAACATTATAAGATGTGACAAACACATGTAAAAAATTAATACAGTAGGGTAATAAATAACAAAGTATACTAAGTTTTTGATATTTTTACCTTGCATTAATGAGCTAAGTATTATAAATACATAAAAACATAAAGAAAAGCTTGAATACAAATTTTATCAAATATTTTCTAACCTCACGATTAAACCTTATCCAATTCCTTTTTTTTATTGTTAAAACCATTCAATATATAAAATAATATCTGGACTGAAGAATTTAAGTGTTTCTATTTTTTTGAAACAATCATAAATTGAAAAAGTTCTTTTTCTTTATTACGACGAATTATAGATTTTATAGTTTAGAGTCGATCTTACAATTCCTTGTCCCCCGATGGCGTTTCATGGTATCTCAATTATTGGTATAAGTTCAGGTAAACCTTATTACTCGTAAACTTTTTGTTCTTTGAAAACTTAGACAGGGAATTATATAAGATTATCCGCCGTTTACAGAAGAATGCCCTGCTTATAAGTAGGTAATGGGGTTGTTTTTTGACTGAAAGAATTGATCCTTTTGTGGTTTCAAAATAAAAAAACAACTATACTTTGAAAACGGGTTTAAAAGGACAAAAAAGTTGTCTTGATTGCTTTATTTTTCTAACATAAATCTTCAGGGCTTTTTGTATAAAATACACTCAATTTTCGATTTTGTTTTTAAAAAAGTAAGAAAAGCTTTTAAAAATATTTTTATGTGTGAACATATGTGTTTGATTTTGATGAATATAATTTATCATTAAAACTTTTTAAATATAGAGTACTGCGTAATGTTGACTTCAGAGATTTTGGGTAAAAAAATTTGTCTTTCCATACATTTTGTTTGTTCTTCAAAGTTACCTGCAGACTTAATGTTTTGTAACTTTCTAACCAAAGACAGTCTATAATATAGAGCTAAAAGGCAAATAAGCGTGAGCAATGAAACACATACACATATTTGCTAACAAACATTTTGCTAACAGAATGTATCATGTTATTGAAAAAAAAACGAGTAACTAAAACCCCTTCAAATAATTGATCCAGGCAAACTTCTCACAGAAACCTGTCTCTAAAGGAAACAAAGGGTCATCCTAAACTCAAGAGTATGGCTCAAATCTTGAATTTTATGTGGTTTTTAATATCTTCTCTTTTCTGCTTGTGTGTTTGACGACGCTTTCGGCCCAACCTAAAGTACCATAAATACAAGGTCGGACTTTACAGACACAAATTAGTGACAGTTAGATTAGTAAATTGTTAAAACACCGATTTTATATTGTGATGCGTCGTTTTGTCTCGTGTCTCCTTAAGGCTTGAAGGCCTTATAAACTGAACTGTCAAGCCCCGGATATAGTGAAAAAACCATAGTTATAATTACTATAATTGCTAATTTTTATTGGGTTTCAAAAATTACAGTCACTAGCGACCGGGATGAAACATTCAAAATTTGTATTTTAGAAAATTTAAAAATATAAAATTATTAATATCATTTGCGAGTGAAATGTCCGTTTAAGAACCTAGTCCCATTGTTAAGTTTAGAATTGAAGAGCTTAGTGGAAGAACGTTCTAAGTGACAAAAAAAATTAAAACCAGAAAATAAGCTTCCAAGTTGTTTTGTTTGCATTCAGATCTGTTGAATAAAGTACTTGCAAAGCGTAAAAAAACATACTAAACTTAAAGTTTAGGAAAAAGGGGAAACTTTTTATCTTTAAAGGATAGAATAATATGTGTACTGACAAAAAAAATCTCATTTTTTTCAAAAATGTCACTTAGCACGTTCTTCAACTAAGCTCTTCAATTGTCCTTTCAACAAGAGCTAAAAATTATCGTTTTCTTTGTTTAAAATATTTTATTAACTTTTTTTGTTTAAAATTATTTAAACATATGCTTAGAGTTAATACCAATAATATTTTACATTATGTATATTATTTATAAAAATAGGTTCAATTGTACTGTGGATAGTTTCTGTATTTCTAATAAGTAATCTATAATTAGAAAATGAAATGTTCGACCTTTTGGACGTTTCTACAAAATTGCATTATATTGAAACACAATATTAAGGTTTGAATCGTATGAGTTCGTGCTTTTACTCATTAAATATTGTTTAATTATTATTAAATGATAGTCATGACAAAATAAGTGTATTTGTTTTCTAAGTTCATTATGATTGGTTAAAATATATGATTTTAATATCCTCTATTAAAAAAAAACATATAACTCAGTAGCTTCATATAACTAATATTTACATCTATATCCAACTTATAACTTTCAACAAGAATTAGCCAGAAATTCTAAAAAAAAATTAAACTATATTGAATTATTTTTCGTTTTTAAAACTCAATTATTCAATGATAATTCCTGATTAAGTTTCAAGGTTTTAAAATAAAATTGAATCCTACACGATGACAATTAAAAAAAAATCATCTACATTACATTAAAATTCAGCAAACATATTGCTTTGAAAACAGACATGGGAATAAAACCGATATTTGTAGATCTTGAAAAATTTAAAAGAACTTCTCAATAAAGCTTGAAAATTCACCCTTTTTCTTTCTTTTCAGACATGTTTATTATAATGGAATTGTCTTCAATGGCAAGCACATATCACATATTGATGAGGAAAAAAGAAGTAAGTGGGCCAAAATTCAACTTTTTATTTCAATTGAGCTCAAATGAAAAGGATTCGAACCAGGGGAATTCGAGGGAATAAATTTTCAAAGAGCATGCAATACACGGTTTAACTTATTCCCGAGAGTCGTACTTTTAAAATTGTATCTGTATAATTTTTTTAAAATAAGATCATAGTTTTTTTCTGGGGAAATGTGAATTAAATATAATTTTATTTTTGAAATGGATCTAAATGATAAGATTGTACCTACATTTAAATTTATTTGTTTGGTAAGTAAAATAATTTTATTAAAATCTATTAAGCTTGTTAAAAAGAGTTATAAAAACTATTAATCATTTGTAATAAAATTAATAAGACATCGTATTTTCTAGGGTATTTTTAAGCAATGCTAAAACGTAAGTATTAAAACATTATTTTAGCTGAAAACTTAAATTTAAATGCACAAAATGGATGATGAATAATTTTGCAATAATGACAAAAAAATCTTCAATTCTTGTTTTTAAAATGTTAAAAGAAATATGAAATGGAAATAGAATATTTTTTAACGCTTATGTTTTATTCTATTGTAGTTCAATTTTTTACACATACTTTTAGGTGCGACACTGATGGCAATCTCACATCCAAGTCCAAGACAGTCTTTTGATTGGACGAGTATTTAATATTTTTTTTGTAACGATGCTAAATTCCAGAATCTAGATATTCATTTTGGTTTTTATTATAAGTTTTTTCGAAATGATAAATTATTATACTGTATTGCCAATTTAAAAAAAGCTAAATAAAAATCAACAAATAAAGCTTTGACACATTATCCGAAAATTGTAATTTGGTAAAAAAAAACAGTTATTTTTAACATTACGAGTGAAAATTTCTTAAGGTTCTAGTCACAATGTTGATTTTATAACTTTCCTTTCACTAAGATCTGACAGCGGCACGGTCACAAAATGGTAATGCAAAAGATTATATATTTTTTAAACAATCCTAAACCTGCTTTTATTAAAATGTTAAAAATATATTTATAGTTTATACCAATATTATCTTAGAATATGTTTATTTAAATGAGAGATAAACTATTTACAGATAACTAATTAGATATATATATTGCAAAAATAAAAAAATCGTAGACGTTTTTTCTACTTTGAAGAATATATAATGCACAGAATTTCTCCCTAATGTGACAAGCTAATTTTTGTCAATGAATGGCACAGCTGTTCATGAAACTATCCTATATATTTTCTTTTCAGTATTGCACTCGGTTGAATTATACTATCACCAAAATTATTTTATAACTCTTTTACTCTATGGAGAAATTGATTCCGATTTTTTTTCATTTTTGCGTATATTAACTAATAAAATTAACTAGTAAAGCTCATGTAGTAAGATTCGATGTAAAATTTTAATTATAGTTTCATACAACACTGAGAATTACGTTTCATGTTCAAATTCAATCTAATGTAAATAAGTGATCTAGCAAACTAAAAATTAATTATAAATATCATTTGATAGGATGTTTATCTTTTGAAATTTACCATCTCGCTTACTAATCGATTTCAATTCCAGTATATGATATTAAATTTCTAGGTTTTAAAATGAAATTGAATCCTGCTCCATGCCAGTTGCAAATAAATCTCTTCTCAAAAATCATCTACATTACATTAAAATTCAGCAAACATCTTGCTTGGCAAACAGCCATGGGAATCAAACCGATGTATATATCTTAAAAATTTTAAAAAGAAACTCTCAATAAAGCTTGGAATTTCGCCCGCTGCCTTTCTTTTTCGACATGTTTATTATAATGGAATCTTCTCCAAGGGCAAGCACACATCACGCATTGATGGGAAAAGATGAGAAGTAGACCAAAATTCAACTTTTTGTTCCAATTGCGCTGCAAATGAAAATTATTCGAACCAGGGGAATTTGAAGGAATAAATTTTCAAAAAAAGGCATAAAATACGAATTTAAACTTATTCCCAAAAGTCATACTTTTAAAAATGCGTCACTATAACTTTTTTTAAAATAAGATTATTAATTTTTCCAAGGGAGAATGGAATTAAATAAACGTTAATTTGTTTTTGTT
This sequence comes from Oedothorax gibbosus, assembly GCA_019343175.1. Lineage (NCBI taxonomy): Eukaryota > Metazoa > Arthropoda > Arachnida > Araneae > Linyphiidae > Oedothorax > Oedothorax gibbosus. The sequence continues at coordinate 1,503,891 of JAFNEN010000073.1, read as the reverse complement.
AATGAATCCAAATATTAATCCTACATTCAAATAGATAGGTTTGAAAAGTTAATTAATTTTATTAACAGACATTACGAGTTTATAATTAAATCAACAAACATCGCATTTTTAAGAATATTTAGTAATGCTAAAACGTAATTATTAGTGCATGATTTTTAGATTAAAACTTATAGTTAAATATAAAAAAAATTGTGATGATCAATTTTGTAATTACTTAAAAAATAGAAAAAAAAGGTTTCCTTTCTTGTTTTTATAATTGTTTTAATAAGGCAATGAAAATGCACTTTAACGCTTACATTACTTTTTAATGCATTCCATTTTTTATTTAAAATTTTATGATGCAGAAATTCTAATGACTGATTAAAGGAACTTTGTTTTATAAATTTTTTTCATTAAAAAAAAATTACAGTAAAATATAATTAAAAATTACTAAAATAAATAAGAAAAAGTAAATGAAGGTAGACATCTTTTATTGTTAAAATATTTCCCTAAAGTAAAAATGCCGCTTGTTTGTGGATATCCTAGGCCATACATCAGAAAATTTTGTACAGCCTATATACAGTTTATGTATGAATGAACCTAGATAATTGTACAACAGTTTTTTTAGTAATTTCCGCATTTATTATTTCTTTTACCTCAAAAAGTATTTAAAAATTAATTGCGGTGATTATTGTAACGACAGCGTTTACTATATAAATTTTAAGTACGAATATTTTGTCTCAGGTACATAAATAGTTCTACTTCGGCATGGGCAAGTTTACTTCCGATTGTAAAAAAAAATGACTTGGGTCATTTTCAATATTTCTATAAAAACACCTATAACACTTTTCAGTATTATATATATATTATATATATATATATATATATATATATATATATATTATATAATATATATATATATATATATATATATATATATATATATATATATATATATATATATATATATATATATATATATATATATATATATATATATATATATATATATATATATATATATATTATATATATATATATAAAAATATATATATATATATATATATATATATATATATTATATATATTTTAATTTTAATATTTTTTTATAAACCGATTATTTTAATGTTTTTAGTTATTCTCCTTTAACAAAATCTTGGCTATACTAAGACATTTTTTAAAGATTTTTTTATTTACTGTTTACCTACACAGGTACGATGTCTTCAGGTATGTCCACTGTCCTCAGGTACAACTTCAATGATGTACCTGGGGACAAGATGTAATGTACCAGTGGACAAGGCACGATGTACCTGAGGACAGTGTTCAAAATTGGCTAGAACACAATTCCGTCGTACAAATAAGAAATCAATTATATTTTTGACTTTGTGTATAGAGTAACATCTTTAAATTCTTCAAAAAAATATCAAACTTTTCCTTTTTCTTAATTCGAAATGTTTTTCCAAATACATATAATACAATTGACAAATACATTTTCGAAATGTTTTTTTTTTTAATTTATAAAAGAACTCGTATATGTCAGTAATTACCAAGAGTCGGAAATAGAGTAAGTTTGTTGTAATTTTAAATAATAACTTTATTTTTCAATAACATAATTTGAAAAGAGACTTATAAGCGAAAAAACAAATAATTAAATCTACCCAAGATTATAACCATCAAAAGACATAAGAAAAGATAACTTCTGTCCACGTCTTGTGGATCGGCCAACAACATTTAGTGCTTGGAAGTTTTAGAATTATATCATCTCTATCGACTTCAAATTTTTCAGTTTTAGTAAATTTATTCGAATTTTCAATATTTTTGAGGTATTCTACAATAATAATGGCCACGTTATATTTGACAGTTGTTTTTCCCAGAAACCTCACTAAAACAAATCCCCTATTTGAAGTTCATCATTATTTGTTGATTCATTCTGCAAATTTAGTTCTTTAATCATTTTCAAACATTTCTGTTTCAATTAAGTTCCCGCATTCAACATCCTTTAAATGTATTTTTGCTTTCTTTTTACTTGGAGCAGAATTTTTGCTTTTGATCGTTTCTTGTTTTTCTTCTTCTGCATCATCGGTTAAAATGAGGGATTTCCCTTTAGGTCTGCCTCTCTTGGTTTCTTATTGTAGAAGGTGTTTTGGAAGTGGTCAAATTTCTTTGAGAGATACAGAATAGCAGGTCTGTGGCCTCTGATAGGAACTTGAAGACATTTGAGAAACAGAAAAAAAAGTTGGTGCAGTACACAACAAAATGCAGTGCAGCAGAAAAATCGGTTGTATCTAGGGACTTCCCTGGGTACAACCTAAACCCTGTCCCAAGGAACAGCACATCAGGTAATTTTTTAAAACGCGTTGTCACACGAAAGTGTTAAGTTTGGCAAAACAAAAATAAGGATTAAAAATAACTTCAAACATGGCTTATTAAGTAGTACTAACAAGAGCCGCCAGCAATATTAAACCGACACGTAATACAAAATATAAAATGATGGTAAAAGTTACTCACGATGTGTGAAATCAATAAATCCTGTTTATTATGCTAGTCTTAGCTTTCTTCGACGCTTCTTCAACAAGAGAAGATAAAGTTTTGTTAGTAGTGTTGCCACTAAAAATACAGGATTTTTTCGTTTACCCTAAAACGAGTTATTCCCCATGTCCCCAGGTACAACTGTCCCAAAGCTGAGCACTTCCCCCTATATATATTTGCAGTAAAAATATGTTTAAAATTAATTTAATTTTAAATATTTTCAATAATAAGCACTGAATATAAGTAAAAACTCAATTAAAAAAAAGCAGATATAAAAGTGAGGTCTACTGTAGTTGTAAAGATTTTTTACTAACGACTTACCTTATTCTTCTTCTCGGCTTGGTGAATCTGTTTCGATCATAGAAAGTCCCAAATGTTATGCGGAAATGTAGCATTGAAAATAAGTATTATTCAACACCAAATCGCTCTTAAATCAGATTTATGTTCAACAAAAATCCAACCCAAAGTGCAGAAATGTATGCATTAAATTGAAATGTGTTGTTCGTAAGCTTCAGATTATGCATGCAAAGACTGTTTTATTTAAAGCGATGTATCTTATTTACATATTCCTCTTTAAAAGCAGAATGAGTCTTAGAATTATAGTATTCATGACTTAGAATGAGTTATAGCGTTATTAAAAATTCGTTTCTTCGTCGAGAAAAAAGAAAACTACTGTTGTAACGACATTTTTTATTATAGACTCATAATAATAATTTTAAAGCATGTTCTCTGCACTTGAGTGTTTGCGAATTTTATTATTGTGGGTCTATCGATGTTTGGACTTGGAGAATTTTTATTCACTGGAAATGTGTTTAAACTTAGATAAGCATCATGTTCATTGTATGGCATGACTTAATTAATGGACATATCTTTTTTGGGGAAAACTTATAACTTTTTGTTTAACGGCATTTTGCTTACACATTGAAATTGAAAATTTGTATTGTATGGGGTAATTTTTGAATACTAGGATATGTTTAAAACAAAGTGTAAAATATCATTGGCAGCTCGCTAAATCTACAATTTTTAAAGACAATTGATATGGTAAACGATATTTTTAACTGATGATATTTTGAGAACTGAACTTTAATCTGTACATTTTAAGAACAAACGACGGAGTAATTATTGTTTTTTATTTATATTTTAGACCCATTGAACCTTTAGGAAGTATATATTTAGAATTCCATGTTTACCTCGCCCCTTAAGGTGCAATTTTCTGAATATCACCCGAAAAGATTTAAATAAACTACTTTTATTTATTTTACTTGTTAAATTGCACTAAATTATGCATTTAGTTTTGAAGTTTAACATTAATTCTAGTTTCTTTTTTAATGTAATTTCTAATTTTTGTTTCTCGATATATATGTTTTTTAAGTTATAAAATCAGAGGCGAGTCTCGTTAGGCGAATGTAGCTCTACTGCAACGTGAATTCAACCAAGCCAGCCCTTTCGGCGATTAACTATACCAGACGTGACTGATTAATTGGCTCGATCAATGCATATGGCCGTTCAGCACGTTGCGGTGATTTGTCCGTTTATTCTGTGCAGTCTCTTTGTAGTCAGCATTAACCGTTTCCACGGGTGTGCATATTGAAGTTATTATCCCGACAGCGCCTCCTAAAGCTAATGCCAATAGCTGCCTCTGACGTTGAGTCCTTGAGTACCCTGTATGGTGTGCTGGGAAAATGGGCATGATAGTTTCGGTTGTGAAAGGGATTGCTAGAAGGTATTTTGGTAGTTGTAAGAAGAGCGCTCCTCACAATCTAGTCCTTAGTTAATTTGGCAAGCAGGGTCCGACTTGGGCCTAGGGTAGTTTTTGGGCACACAACATACATTAATATATCCCTGAATAAGATTTTTTTTATTTTAAATTTGTACAAATAAATAACCCTTAACGTGTAATCATTACATATTTTACTTAATTTTTTAATTTATTTTATTACATACATAATTTTTATTCACATGGCGGTCATAGATTATGAAAACAGCAAGGGATATAATATTTGTAGTGACTCTATTGAAAGATTAATGACACTCGGCCCAATTGGATATTATATTTTTAGTATTTTGTGACGATTAATTTTTTGTCACAATTTTTCTTCGATATTATTCTGTTTTAGGGAAATGTGGGGGCACTGGTTACGTGCCCCGTTATGTCTGCCGGAAATCAGGCTTCGTCGACAAGGAATCAATTAAAAAAAATAGTATATTTTGGTTAGAATGTAGCCTGAACCAAAACCATCAAATAGAATTAATAATGATGTTAATACTTTTTTTACTGGTAAATGTATTTCTTGTATAGAAAACATTGAGAAAAAGAAGCACAGTGTACTTTATTTATTTAAACAGCGCATTTTTTGTATTTAAAAAGTTGCACGATTTTTCAATCATAGTGTCTTATTTTAGAGCCCTGTTATCGTATTGTCTTATTGAGAGCTTATTTTAGAGCCATGCGCAAAACTACGCTTCTGCCTGCCTATTTCAGGCCTTGGATAAAGAGAAAATAACCCTTTATCTCAGCTAATATAAGCTTCTTGACATTTTACATCATTTAAGAAAACAGGGGTAATGTGTTAAAATACCAAGTAATTACTCAAAAAAAATTTCATCATGATTTTATGTGTGTCCAAAAACCATTGTACAAAAACCTAAAGACCGGGATTTTTAAAAAAAAATATTTTTTTTTACGGCTCACTTTCATCTTTCACCTGTCTTGTTTTTTTTAGTAGGTGGACATCTTATAAATGGATTGTTTCCGCTAAAGCGATGTCTCTATTGAACCTAAACTGGTAATAGTCTTAGTTTCCTGGCATTTGAAGGTTTAGGTGGCAGGCCTTTGGGAAAATTAATGTATATCCGACAGGGCAGGCCATGAAGGAAGCAATCAAGAATGCTGCAAATAATGTTAAAAATCAGCAATTATAAAACGTTTTTTTATTATTATTATTTGGCGAATAAATGAAATAAATAGTTGATAATTGAAAGCATTTCGTTTGATATATTATATTTGAAATATTAAAAAAATCAATAAAAATTGAAAAATACTAATACTGATAAGAAGAAATAGTGTTATTTCTTCATGTATATCACTATACACATCATATTTAATTATCGGAAGAAAGTTTGAAAATAAAAAATAACCCAACAAATTGTTTTTCAAAACATAACATATTTATATTTGACAAAATAACTGTGTATGATTTAATTTGAAGACAAATAGAGCTTTTGCTAATTTAAGACCGAAATTAGAAAAATAAAACAAAGACAAATATCTAAATTAATAGTTTTTTGGGTGTTAAATGTCTAAAAAAAATAAATGATATCATGCACACCTGAAACATATTTGTATTGATAATTTTTTTTTCACTTTATTTTACATTTAAAATAGTTACAAAATATCTTGTAATATCTTTAGTATCTTCTTTAGTGATTTTCACAGTTCTAGGTACCTACTTGCCTATCTAATTTTCTTGTTTACACAATAAAATACAAAATAAAAATAGCTCAAATTTAAAACAGCGATACATTATTGAGTCCTGTTGCACAATTGATCCTAAATTTAAATATTACAACTCTGTGAATAAATTTGCTTAGTTTCCCGTGGAAATGTAAACTGAATGCGTATACACAATGGTGTTTCACAAAGTTTCTTCTAAGAATAAAGGCTTTGAATGTGTTCCGTATACCCTCTATAATTTAGTTGTTTTCTTATCTCTGTTTCCATGAATGCCGAATGGGATACAAACCAATAAAATGATAGCGAAGAATTGCTAACGAACTTACCGATTTCAAACTGCCTCAGTTCGTTGATCCTACCTTGGCACAACTGCTGTAAAAGTCTATAATAGATGTACCGATCTTTAGTCAATGTAAAAGAACTTTAAAAATGCAGTAGTTTTCTGTAAGTGCGTGTTTACTAAATACAAATTCTTTTTATGGGACAAGTTTCTAAAATTATTTAAAGGTAATTTCAAAATCGTTTTCTGTGAAACTGTTGTTTTATATTTTAACCCCTTCCGACCGAGCTATCATGGTCGTGCGGGTATAAAAGTGAATGTTCAAGCTTTTCAAAAATATCGATACCGAAGCATGTGACTTGTATCAGCTGTTATTTGTACAAAAAAGGACGTGGTTCTTAACCCTTTAAGACCGGCTATCAGATGGCGCTGATTTAAGTTTATGAGACTAAATTTTAGAGTTTTACCGTAAAAAAGCCTTAAACAGCATCAATGCTAGAAACTCCGTAAAAACAAAGTCATTTTTTATACCAATAACGAATGGTACAAGTCAGCTGCTTCGGTATTGATATTTTTGAAGAGCTTGAACATTCTCTTGTATACCCGCACGATCGTGATAGCTCGGTCTTAAAGGGTTAAGGAGTTTCTAGCATTGATGCTGTTTAAGGCAACATTTTCAATAAAACTCTTAAGATTTAGTCTCATAAACTTAACTTCGCCGCATGTTAAGGGGTCTTTACGGAATAAACTGCTATGTTTGCATATAATACTAGAATATAAAAAATATATTTAAAAATTTGTTTCAAGTAAAAATGAAAAAAAAGTTAACCAAAATTGTACAGATATTTAAGTAACATCGTAAAGTTAAGTGAAACTACTACTTTTTTTATCTTATGGTATTATATGTATTTCTTAACATGTTTCAAATGGTGTGATCTACACTGCTTAAATTTAAACAAAAACAATTGTTATAATAACCTTTAAAAAGAAAACAACATAAAATTTTTTTAAATAAAAGCAGTGAAGAAATTTCATATAGTACTTCAATACGTCAAAACAATTTTTTAATAAAAAATTTGTTTCATTTTGCAGTGTAAAATCGAAAAATTTCCACTCTTATGAAAAGTATTTTAGCCTTTATTTTCGTTCTGATAAGCCCTTCCTTACATTGTCCCGAAATCTTCCTGTCTGATATGAAACAATTTTACAGACCGGCAATTTCTGATGTCGTACTTCAAAGCAAAGGTGCAAGAAAAACGCGAGGAAGTAAGTATATGAAAGAATATCTCTACAAATACTACACAAAGGGTCCCCCCCCCCTTTTCTCTCTCATTTTCTACAGCTTCATTTTTTATTTTATGATTTTTTTTCTTTTTGGGGGAGGTGGTCAGAAGGAAAGCAACAATTTCACGAAGCAAAGAGTTTTAGGGAGCATGTCTCAGAGTCAAATTTCGTCGCGCAATTTATTGCAGAGTTGGAAAGAAATGCTAGGCAGTAAAAAGAAATCGTGACCCTGTATGGGGGGGGGGGGAAATGCCAAGCACTGATGAAAAAATGTGAAATGACGGGGTTCCGTAGTACGTCAAATAGTGAAAAATGACGCCTTTGGATTTGGAAGTGAAAAATTTATTTCATGCCGGGAACTTATGTAAAATGGAACTCGAAAAGTTCTGTTTTGATGGCATGATTAAATAATCTTTCAAACCTTAGGTTAACTTCATCTAAATGGGAATTATTTTTTGGTTGTTTTAGTTAAAGGGTTTTGTTTGCATCGAATACATGCACACAAAATCCAATTTATTAATAAAATGTAAGAAAAAAATATCACTAGTTTATAAGAGTTCAGTTCTTCTGATCGTTAAGAATTTATTTCTTTTTCAACAAGTCTTCACGCTTTGTCTTTCAAATTATACATGTGGTTCAAAATAATTCAATTTGGAATTTGAATATGTTGCCTGCAATATTTTAATTAGTTTTAGTAACTTATAATGGTATATAATCTATATAAAAATAAGGATGGATTTAAACGCAGTAACCATAGAATCTAGAGTTTTGTTAAACTCAGCCTTTTTCTAAAGGTAACTCTTAAAGAGTAGCAGACAAAATTATGCAAATACATGTTCGTATAAGTGTTAAGAATCCTTAAAAGTCAAATATGCATTTGCAATATTGTTCTGTTGGTATTAAAGTAACAAAAAAAGCAAATTTCGTTTCTTTTCGAACTTCTTGTTAGATTTGGGGCTGTTATCAGAATGCGGTTCAACAGAACATTAATTGTATCAGAGAAATATTACAGCTGATAAGGGTTTGGTTTCACTCAGCGATTTTTAAGTGCATTCATTGTTACAAAAAATTAGTAAAAATCTAACAGAAGTGTTGCAAATACTTTTTTAATGTATACACCACTATTATTTTCCAAAAACAAATGTTTTGAGTGTTAAATTTTTATGGATTTTAATAATTTTTTAAAGCAAGTTCTAAGTATTCATGTAGTGATCGGTTTGGTATTTCCAAATAGATCACAGGTTTTGAAATTAAATGTATGTAGTCGTACAGATAATTTTCTGCCGTATTGTGATGGGTGTAATTTCGGTTGTCGGTTTTATTAAGTGACTAAGGTTCTTTTCTACTTTAACGTGACATTTATCCAACCAAACCAAAATATTAAGATTGTTTGGTAGATGAACTCGTAGCATTTGTACACGGTGGTACTTGCATACGTAGGGAGAGCTATGTGAGGTGAATTGAAAGAAAGACACACAGAGTCGTCTAGAAGAAATGAAAGTAGTATCTTACATGGGGATCGTTAACAATGATTCAGCTTTCTATTAAGAGGCTCAGAAACAAATAATCCTTTTTAGATTTGCGAATGAAAATCATAATAAATTAGTAAAGTTAAACTTTTTGTTTGATATAAAATTGTGTAGCTCTATAATAGAGTGTCAAACCAAACAGGCCTTGGCATTATGTTAGAATTTCAAAACCGCCTTTAATACTAAAAACAGAAAAACAAAAAGAACAATTACGCAGAAGGTGGTTTACAAATAATGGTACGCAAGTACCACGCTTTACTGTAATTTGCTATCAGTACGCATCTAACATATGTGCAAAAACCACGACACCAAAAGGCGATGTAGACGCATAGACTTTCTTCTTCACCGAGGAATGCCGTCTCAAAGCAAGACCCCAGCTTCGGTTTCACTGTTCCATTTTTCATATTCCTCTGCATATCAAATGCTAGAGATCCCGAGGATTTTGTTATGCATGCAAAATCATGTGTGAAAAACGAACCACCGTCCGAAAAAAGTAAACTTTGAAAGCTCTACAGTGGTGGATGAGAAAACGCTCTCAAGCAATAAGCTATTTCTGTTTTGTTTATTTTTTTTCCCATAGCCCTAGTCGTGTATAGAATTGGGATGCAACTCATGGATCCTTACGCAGAAGATTTAAAGTTGATGCTCCAGACATTTAAGGTTGACTTCTGGAACGGAATATTTTGTTTGTTCTTTTTCATGCGGTTTCGTTTCCGATTTCTTGAAATTCTATCTATGTATATACTTTGCTTTGTTATATAAACTAAGAGTTTTTTATAATGTTATTGATACTGGAAAATGTATTTGTTTCTTGTTAGAAATAAAAATGGACAAAATATGTTTTATTTATGAATATAAAACGAACATCGAATACAAATTAATTTCAATATCTTATTCCTTTTTATTCTCTACTTTCTTTTGAATAAGAGAAAATTTGTTGGAAAATTATTTAAGTATTCTATTACGTTTTATTTATTTTTGATGTTAGAAATCTTTTCCATCACATCGTAGAATACTTTAAACATTTACGCAATTTATGGTTACAACGCGTTTAATCACTTGACGGTGGTTCTATATTACGAGGCCTATTTGGCTGTGTCAAAGTTCCTCACAGAGGCTAGAAATAGACATTCGAAAACGTCAAAACAAATAAACAAACAGTGGTCCTACAATTGAATATTTAGGAAAGCATGTTGTAACTATATATTCGTTATTTATTAAAGCTTTCTTATTTTTTTTTAGGAAAATTTTTTTTGGAAAAAGTTTTTAGGAAATGACTACAAGAAATAATTATACAGTTAAAACTGTTTTATGTATCATTTTGTAATTTACCAAGAAAATAAGTTAAGGAAGCGCATAAAATTTTTTATTTTCAAAAATGCATCATATTTTGTTGTCGCAGGAAAAAAAATCTAAAATTTTGACCTACATTTTATTTTTTATTGAGATTGAGTACTTATTAAATATTAAGAATTAAATTAATTTTAAACTTGTTAGGAAACGAAAAATTTAATACTTTTTTATTATTGCCTATCTCCGAGGCATTAGACATATTGTTATCGAGATCCCGTAAAAGTACACAAATATGCTGCCTTTTGTCATTCCTTTTAAAAATTACTTAATTTTTACCTTACTGGTTCAATACGATTTAAACACAATATACATAAATTAATCAATTATTTAATTATTTTTATTTATTTCTAGTGCTGTATAGTTGTTTAGTACATGATTTTATTTTTCCATGTAAAAGGTTTTAGATATTTAAAATATACATAATACTCTTTTGATTCATGTTCGTAACAGTTGTGACGCCGAACATTATGAACATAAAAAATTACGATCTTTTCTTAAAGAATTTCGAAAAAAAATGCACGGGAAAATTGAATAAAGTTTTACTTTCAAACTTTTTACCCTACAACAAACTGTTACTCTAATCATAAGTGTTTTTAAACTTTAAATAAAATCTCTGTAAAGTGTTTTGAACTGTGTTCTAAAAGTGCTCTGAAAAGCGTTCTTTAATGTGTTCTAAAAAGCGTAACCAAATGTGTTCCAAGAAGTGTTTCTAAATGCGTTTTAAAATTGCTTTGAAGAAAATAAGTGTTCCACAATGCGTTTCGAAATCCTTTCCAGATATAGAGTTATAAAAAATAAGACAAAATAAAGTGTTCTAAAAAGAACTTCAAAATATATTCCATATGTGTTCTAAAATGTGATATAAATAAAAGACAAATATAGTGTTCGGAAATGTGTTTATAATAGGTTTAGAGATTTGCAGCGCATTACTAAGTGCACACTTAAGTTATTATCCATTATGTATAATAATTGCTTATTTCAGAGAGATTTGACAGGTCTGACACTTCCTTATAGATAAATACTACTTTATCAATCATAATCAATCCACTTGCGTCCAACTATATTTACATTGACATGGATGCTTGTAGTTAAAAGAAAATTATTTATTACTCATTTTTCTCCGCCAGCTGAAAGTCATAAAGTTTTGCTATGCTTAAGTTTTTATATCGAAAGCCTCGGTATCAAAATCTGTGGGTTTGAATGCCGCTTTTGTCTATTTTGTTTCTTACCGTTTGAAATCAAAATTCCCATAATAATTATTCATAACGATACAAAAAAATTAAATTTATGTTATTAGCTAAATAAAGAAACTTAAATTGCCAAATATTATCAGTTTTTAATTAAATACTAAATACACATACTTTTTGATTAATTTGTTTTTATAGAGAAAAAGTACAGATTTTTGTAATAAAGTGTATAAACAATAAATTCAAATAATAATGTTCAAACTTTTTTTTAATTTAACGAATGTGCAGTGACTGCTAAAGTGCAAGTTTTTAGTTTAAAAAAAACCTGTAAACTTATTATGTCTGATTTTTTTGGTAATCAATAAAAGTTTAGCATCGATTTAACGCGAGAAAAATTGTCCTTAATCGACAAATTGATTTTTTTTTCGCTGTGATTTGTTGTTAAGAGTTGCTTGCGTAAAATTAGTTGCGAAGGTCAGTAGTAACTAACTATATTTATGGAGGCAATTTTGGAGCTCGGATGTTGTATCTTTTCCAACAACCGAGTATAATTTTGTTGCTTCTTTTTTATGCTCGTGATACACTGATGTTCCTTCAATTCATCTTGCTACAGCTATAAATTTTTCAGATACTTCGATACTTCTAAATTATTAATTTATCTTATATCATTTTATCAATAAAATATTTTATCTTTTGTAGTTTAAATTATACATAATGTGTTATTATATATTATCTATATGTGATACCCGAAGCATACCCTAAAATAAATGTAAATTGTGTATCAAATGTGTTTAATTGAATGAATTTTTTTTGTTAAAATTGCAGATTTAAAATAAATAAAATTTACCCCATTGTTTTCAATGTTATATAATAGAATACTTGTTGAATAAAGTTTGTAAAAGTCTAATAAATTCCCCTATACAAATTTAAATAGTTCAGTATTTAAATAATGTTAATATTAATCAAATCATGGGCAATTGTCCAGAATTTGAAAATTCGTATATTTATTAACCTTCTTATACTATATTATTAATTACATATTTTGTAGTTCCAAGTTATACATTATGTGTTGTTTTATATTGACTATAATGTGATACCCTAAGCATACCCTAAGCAAATTCTAAAATTGTGTTAATTGTAAATAAAAATGTATTTAATTTTAATGAATTATTTTTGTTTAAAATGCAAATTTTAAATAAATAAAAGTTAACATAATGTTTTAGTTGTCATAAAATAGAATAATTAATAATTAATTTTTTGAAATTAAATTTTTGAAAAATATAATTATCTGAATAATTATTATTTTTAAATAAAAATTGTGCAAATTTGAAAAATTCCTATACAAAGATTTATACAGTCAGTATTTGAATAATGTCAAAATTAATCAGATTGTGGGCATACACCGTGATACAAAATACACAAATTAGACCATTCCATTTAGTATATTTATATATTTACTATTTATATATTTACAAGTATTAGATTAAACCAATTTAGTTGAAAGGATTATTAATAATATTTAAATGCACACATAAATTACTTTAACAAATTAGAAATAATTTCATTTTATATAACTTGAAAATGTAACATAAGCATGAAAAAAAATAAATCAAGCGTTCTTTGAATAGTGGAACAAAATTTACTTTTCTTTGAAAGTACATATATCTATACCCGTATTCAAAAATACCTTCGCAATTTTCCTTTTAAGCATTGAATATCTATCAAATAACTACAACATATTACCTTAACTGCATAAATAGAATCCATAACAAAAAAGATATACGTAACCGAGTTTGTATATACTTGCGTTAAGCGTTACTAGATAGTATCTCACCCACGATATCGGGGAAAAAAAATCAGCTGCTCTTTGAACGAGTTTTCTATTAACGTGATAAAAACCTAATGTATTTGGGGAGAAGAAATATTTGAAGTATTTTACTTAGATGTGTATCAGCGTTTGAAAATATTGCTGCTATGTTGAGCAGAAAGCACATTTTTTTACGATGCACTATTTCACTATGTCGAAAGCTGTGTATTCTAAAATGTAAAGCAATAGATCTCTATGAATGAAGCAGCATATATGAATAGTTCAAATACATATTTATGATATAAGAACGTTAATGAAAAGTTATAATCATATTTCATTATTACTTTAAAGTACCTTACCTGATAATCTTCTACTATGTTTGAGTACTTTTGAATATTTAAATGCTACTATTTAGTTAGATTTTGTAAACTTAATTAAAATATTAAATATAAATATATTAATATATATATTATATTATATATATATATATATTATATATATATATATATATATATAATATATATATATATATATATATTATATATATATATATATATATATATATATATATATATATATATATATATATATATATATATATATATATATATATATCTTTTCGTTCGAGGGTATACTTTCTCAACTGCTTTGTTTCAAAGAACTTTTTTTTGAACTTTGAAAAAGAAAAAAACTTTGAATTGAACTTTGTTTCAAAGATCAATTCAAGATTAAAGTTGATCAAAATGAATAAAAAACACTATTTAAAAAAAACGATCTTCACAAGCTTTAAGAATGTTATGAATCGGAAGATTAATTATTTATAATATTCATATCTCTCATATTTCATCATATTCATCTTCTCTCATTCATATGTTACATCAATGACAAAACTCTCAATCTTGATATAAAGGATATATTAACATATAAAATTTGTTCTGTACAGTACGGATGGTTTAAAAATTTGGAGCTTTTTATTTTTTAAAGTGAAATTTATGAGAAAATAAAATGATAAAATACTCGAAACACATCAATTTTTTAGAACTTATTTCTAACTAACTAAGGATTTTTTTATGTAAATCATAAGAATATAAACATTTTATATTAACTAACGGTATCCAAACACTTCATTTTCGACACTCTAAACTCCTATCACTGATCAAGTCCATGAGTTCAACACATAAATGAAGGACTTAAGCAATTAATGCAATCTAAATAGCATATCTCAAATCGAATCTTTAACAACCTCTTCAATGGAGTAATTTTTCTTTGAAAGATAGAGCCAATCAAAAAGCAGCTAAGATATTGAATCCCCTTCTACAGACTTTTCTTTGTCTTTTGGAAAAATTGTTTCATGGAACAAAGCCCAAAGGGTTTTGATGCTTTAATCACCTTCGAAAAAAGTTTTTCGCTGTATCCTTGACTTACGAGGCTTTCCCGGCTTTCTTTTTTGATTATCCACCAAGTTCAAACTAAAATAATTATCTGAAATAGTCTGTAAAAACTCTAAATGATAGTTTATTCAAACTTTATTTAAAAAAAAATAATAATTTAGTTTGGCTCCTAACATTGCATTGACCTTATTTATAAAAAATATTGTAACGTATTAATACTTGTAAAATCAGGGAAAATATCCAAAATATCTATAAATCACATTTTTATATCAAATGTCTTAATTTTATGGAGTTAATGGCATGTCTTAAAATACAAAATGGTTATAGGCTTGAGATTTTAAAACTTATTTAAATTATATTTTAGGCTCTGAATCTAAATATAAAATCTCAATTTTTCTCTACTAGCCTTAATTTTTTTTAGATGTGCTTTGTTGTTTTGGTAATTAATTATGCATATATTTTAAGTGTTATTTGCCTTTCTCCTAAAATCATTTCACAAAGAAAAAAACATCATAAACAATAAAGAACACCCAATTCACAGTTTTCACAATTTTTCTTATAATTTATTTTTTGATAAAATAACATTTGATACATTTTATTTAAAACTATATTGCCCCTTGATGCTGAGTTGTTTTAGTATGTTTTGATACCTGCATAAAAATGTGCGTGTGTTTTCAAATAAAGAAGTATTATTAGATTAGCTCTATGTTCGCTTACTATTTCTAATTTTGTATATTAGCATAGGGAAAGTCCAAGACGAAACGCGTTGTATTCCTGATCCACTGTTAGGAGATGAGAACAAATCCTGAGTACCTCTTGTGTCACTAAAATGTAATATCTTTAAAAATTGAAACTAATGTAGTATTTGAATTAAAAATATCACATTGATTCGAAATCAGTTCCTAATTCGCTGGTACTAAACTTCTGTAGGCTTGGGTTATCCTTTTACGACCTGAGCTCTACAATTGAGAGGTATAAAAGTGTGAAGACTGTTAAAGCTCTTCAAAGATATTGTTACCGACGCAGGTGACTTGTACCAGTCATTTATCTGTATAAACAATGACGTAGTTCTTAACGAGTTGCTTGCATTGATGGTGTTTAAGGGAACTTGTTCGGTAAACTCTTAACATTTAGTCTCACAACCTTAAGAGGGACTGCCAGTCCCATAGAGCTAATGCATTAGTTTTGGAATCATAACTTCCACAGAAAAATTGCTTTGCCATGTTAGCCCTTTTTCCCCAGGTATGGGAATCCACATATTATCGAAATAAAACGAATTTGAGACGAATATGTTATCTAGTTATTTAATTATAAATTTTTGAACATTTAAAATGCCAAAAATTACAGCAGATGGCGACACTATTTTAGAACTTTATCAATTCATAATTAAATAATCGGATGTTATTTTCTTTTTAATTTTGTTTTAAATGGATGTTATGATGATTCCCATACGTGTGAAAATTGGATAACATGGCAAAAGCGATTTTTTTGCAAAAGTTGTGATTTCAAAACTAATGCATTAGCTCTATGGGACTGACAGTCTCTCTTAAATCAGCGCCATCTGAAGGAGTCTACTGTTAAAGGTTGAAAATATCATTATTTAGACAGTTTCGGAAATGTTGTTCCAAGAGGTTAGAGGTGTATTTGACTGACATGGACGTTTTGCTTAGTAGCTTTATTTCTATTATTATTTCTTCTTAAGACATTTAATAATTTTAGTTAGTTAATCTTCAATAACTTTTGGCCTTAAATTTAAATTTTTGAAAAAAAATATATTTATGAAGGTATTTAGGGATAACTTCATTGTTTTAAAAAAAAATTTTTTGGATTGTAAAACCATTGAAGGGTGAATATACAGTGCTAATAATGTAATTTGTAAAAAAAAATATTTCTTCACTAACTTCCAATATTATTTCCTTATCAAAAGTAGTAAGAGAATATAATATCATATATTATTTTAGAAAACAATCTAATTTTGATTTAAATTTTAAGGATTTAGCTACTATCTAAGTGGAAAATCCAATATTTTGCTAAGATATATTTCAAAAGAGTTTTTGTGTATGTTTAGCTCGTTTGGTTTTTCTTTATTTGTAAAGATTATTTTTTTATTATCACAACTACGCATTAACAGAATGAAACTTATTGTACACGTTTTGTTTACTAAACATTTTCTATCATTAATATGTTAAAGCTTATGTATTCACCATGCGTTCGTAACTTGGCATTGGTATATAGAATATGGGTCTGGGAGTAAATTTAGAGTTCAGTAAATAATATTATGTAATTAAATAAAAAAAAACAAAATGAAAATTAACTTTTCTGACTTAGTGTTTCATTATTACATATAAGTTAAGGGATTCAATAAACAGTGTTAATATATACATAGGAAAACAAAAGCGACAGTGTTTTTTTGCATTTTATTGTTGGCCTTTCCGATCTATACCACTATTTCTACAAAAAAAGACCTGTGCTATTTTTTTGACCTATAATGCTCAAAATTTAATAACACTTAATTCGTGTAGATAAAGCGGCTGACCTGCCCAGATATGTTAATTTAAACTTACATTGTGTATTTATATATAGAAACACTTTTGGCAGTCCTAAAACTAGATTTATTTTTAAAATTAGTCTCAAGTTATAGGATATAACTTTTTAATCATACCCATTTTACATTGTTATCTAAAACAAAATATTTAACACACTCAACCAATTTTTCTATTTACATCAATATAGAAAGAATCAAAATTACGGACTTCTAAAAAAAGTATATACATATATTTTTGTGTTGTCTCTTCTAAATGCATTTATCCATGCCAATTCCACCTCCCTTTTTTTCGACACAGCAAAGTAAAAATACCATAAGCCCAATACAGTGTTTTTTAAAAGGATGAGAGGGGGGAAGGGGGGAGAGAGGGGTAAAACATCATAGATAAACCGTGTCAAGCAATTGTATTGTCTTTGTTTTATATCGTTTTATTCGAACAAACAATTTAAGTTATTTTTTGCCTTTCCGTTGAAAGGTTAGAAGCGTTTTTTTTTTTCTTTTAAAAGTCGGTTTTTAAAAGCAGTGATTTTTATATTGTGTGTGTAAGATTCATTTTTTGAGGGTCTTTTTTTTGGTGGAAGAATTCTTTTGCTCAACTTTAACGGCTATCTGTCGTCACAAAATAATAGTGGAGGCGGGAGTAATGACATCAAAACAACGTTATTTATAGGAAATAAAAACAAAAAATGTACTCTTAAATAACTATGTTACTTGACAAAGTGTTATGTTTCATTTCATGTTTTTTTTTCATTTTCATGAGTTACAATGGAAAAATCTTATCTGAAATTGAAGATTCAGTTCTGACATTTTTTCTCGACGACTTAAGTGGACAACATTAAGCAATAAATCATTTTCTTGAAGTAAGCATTAATATAAAAAAATTTTAGATTTATATTTACTACTAAGATTTAAAAAACAAATGTTCAAGACTGCTCTGGTCTCATGAGGATATGCCTACGTCTGTTTCCATAGCAGTTGGGGCTAAGGCCTGAAAATTTAATTTAAATAAAAAAATATGATTAGTATGAAGTGTTGTATATGAATGATTATTATGTGTAATGTATAATCAGTATATTATCTATAATAATTATTCTAATTATTTTCTTCTGATAAGGTTATATACATTTCCCTTTCACAAGTAACTTGTTTTTGTGCAATTTTACTAAAAATGTTGAAAGGTTTATAAAACTTTTTATTGACAGTAATATTGACTGTAATAACGTAACACATGCATCAACAAGAACAAAATTAAGGCAAAAATGATTAAACGGTTTTCAATTGTATCAACCAAGTATAATGAAAGCAATAAGTGGAAGCGAAAATTGCAGAAAAAAAGGAAAATAATTGCAAGAATAGCCCATCAAATAAATTTATCCCAGTACTAAATAGTTTTATACAGCCAATCGAAAATAATCCATACTACTTTTTTAAGTATTGTTTTTATAATTAATGTTCATAAAAGATATTTCCAGTAAAAACAAATACAAAAATTGTCTACTACAACAAGCCACATACTCAGCAAGGTTGGTCGAAAAGTTTACGAATTATTTACAAATCTTCAACAACTACCGAGATTCTTCATGAATTCTACTCTCTTCGAATATATAACATAAACTGGTAATTAATTCCACTCATTGATAACACTATTGCAAACATAATGTTTTTTTACCTTATGTTTGATGTGTTTTTTTTATTTCATTTTAACTATTTTTAATATTTTATACTTTCAATCAATTTAATTTCGAGTTACTTGATACACAGCAATCTATTGTTTGCTAGCACCTGAAAATGCAGCTGCCTATTATTTGTCCAATTTTAAACTAAGTGCGCTAGACGACAAGCAGTAATATTCACAATAAAAAACTAATGCAACAAGAAAAAGTGAATATAAAAATGAATATGTGGTTTTCATATTTTGCACTATACATGGAAAAGTGACTCTTTTGCTACGTTAACCCGATAGGATATAGACCCCTTTTCCATGCACCATTCCATATTGTGAAAGCAACGTACGGAGGCGAAGATTACAAAAAAAAATAAATAGTGCAAAAATAACCCATCACCAAACTTGGGCGCAGTTCGTGCCAGCTTTTGTGAGGCCGGGGCATTACGCGAAAGCTTTTCTCAAATTTGAAATCCCCCGAAACGCTTCGGTAAGCAGGTTTTGTAAGGCAGTTTTCCTGCGTAAGTATTGTACCAGAGAAATGGGACTTTTCTCAAAGCAACGCGTTTTTGTTTGGGTTTTTATTTGTTGCTTTTCCATGAATTGTAGAGGACCCCCTACCACCGCAATGAAAGCTGGAATGATTCGGGAAAAAATATCTCCCCACATAGTGACAGGGAATCATGCAAGTCTTGCGATTCTGAAATATATTTAAAAAAAAAAAAACTTTCGAATGTGAATCTTAGAGTTACAATTCAATAATTTAGAATCTGGAGTCATAAAAGATGAAAAGTTTTTCAACCTAAATCATGGAATTTATTTGCTCTCGGTTAATTTTGAATTGCGATTAGAATTGCTTGTTTGAATTGAATAATATGAAGTTTGAATTTTCGAAAGTTTAATCAAGAATTCCAACAAAGAACTTTTCTTATAAACTAGAAATGTTTTTAAAATAAACAAATGTTCTATATTTTTAATGAAATCGTAATGAAAACTTTCAATGTAGCAATATTTGGAATATTTTTATTTTCTCGGATCTAAATCAGATCTAGTAATTCATATTCCGTAAGTACATGTTAATGATATTCTCGTCTGAATGAGGCATTTAATTTTTTTAATAAAAAATAATATTTTACATTTCCTTATAAGTGAATGTTTGAAAAACCGATTCAGAAAAATTTCCTAACAGAGGATTGCGATGACAAAGTTTGGCACATTAGAAATTAAAATAAACCCTTAAAAATTGTTGATTATTTTAGAAAGTAAGTTGACGAATAAAAAGCTTTTAATATTCCTAATTATTTTACATTATAATACACTTATTATACACTTATATTTTATACTTATATATACTAATTCTTATATTTTATTTTCATTTCATACACTTAAAGTGCGTCAAAAACCATAATATTTGGCTGATAATCTTGATTAAGAATCATTTTATTAATGACAAATAAATGTGGTTCTAAATTACGACGTCCGTCGCCACTTGCCCTCGTTTAGGTCAAGTGCGACGATAATTCAAACTAAACTTAACTAATGGTTAATTAATGAGCCTTATAGCTATCACTGTTAAAATCTGAAGTCAATAGTTCGCGCGTGTTCCCGGGTTAATAAAGCAACTAGTCCGTATCATTTAGCCTGTACTGCTTCATAAGCAATGCGTCATACTATCACCTGTAGTCAAATACTCAGCAGCTGCCTTGGATATCTACGTGGGACACACAACGCACACTGATTATCCAAGAAACATCCAATCCTATACTACAAACTCAGTGTTAGTTTGAGAAAATTATAACCGAATACTTTCGTTACAAAATAGTTTTATATTTACATCCTCTTTGCTTGATACAATATTTAAAACAAATTATCTTTGAGTGTTGTTTATGTTTACATGAAAATGTATTAGCTAGAAAAACAATTAAGTTTAATTCTCCAGAGTCTGAATTACCTAAGGACCGATTATGCCTGCAACGAAAATCTTAAAATAGAATCGTCCGCAATCGTTTGGTAAAAGGTAAACTCTTCAGACACTACTTTAGACCATACCGTCTACCCCTAGAGAAGACGCATAGCCAAACGAAAGAAGCTGAGTAGTCTTTTAAATTTTAAATATCCCCTTGTAAGAAACCCTTTTTGCTGAAATACCCAAGTAGCCCAGTTAGGAAGACGTTTGAGACCCACTGATTCTATAGGAAGTCTGGGTACGAAAGAATTTTCTTCGTCACCACCATCCTATGTATAGAAAATGTAGTGCAAAAGACATAAAAAATACTCCGTATGTGGATGGGGCTTGGTAAACGTTTATTTCTCTGTAAAGGTAATATAATGTCCTTTCTGTTTGGTGATATAGTGTCTTATCCGTTCGGTGATATAATGTCTTGTCGTAGCTGTTATGAGGTTTTGTCGGATGCCCGCTCAGGTCTCGACAGTCAAAAATAGTTCTCGTTTTTCTTGTGCGGCTTTAAAACCCTCTGAGGGAAAGTAAACGTGCAAAAGTGTCAACTTGTGCTCATTGCATGCTATTTTGTTTTGAATGTTAACTATTGGTAATTTGTTACTAAATCGTCACTTAAGTTCCCACATGTGCTATCTCACTTTGAGGTCTATGTGTTTGCCTAGTTGAGAAAATGATATAGCAAATGTGGGAACTTAAGTGACGAAATACTCTTCAAGATTTGGAATTTCAAAATTAATAAAATTTTTTTTAAAAAAAATCATTTGTGTTGTTTGAAAAACTGACCATACATTTCCCTCTCACATATTCAATTAAAACAACCCTAAACTTATTTTATTATTCCCAGGTCAGTTACAACACCTTCAAAGCAACACCTCGAACTGAGTTACGATTTCTGCAATCTAAACTCAACCTGTTAGGTGCTTCCCCGCTGCAGAGGCCCGAAACGCCATTTAACAGTGAAGTGACGGGAACTGTTTGCACATTCCTGGCTCCTCGACGGAATGCGTGTAATTAAACAAATGCCGTTAAAGGACATTTATTGCACATCGCCCGGCACTCAGAGCAGACATTGAAAGATGGGGGAAGACCGGTATATTGAAATTCACCCACCTTCAAAGTGTCAAGTCAGGAACCGCTCTTTAAGTGGTTAATAATGGGGCCAGATTCGCCGGCTTCCTACAAAATTATTTGCGCCTCATTTATTTTTAACCCGTGTTCAAATTGGTTTCTGTGGGGAGGAGAATTCTTCAAGGTTTTATTTTCTTTAGGATGTAAATTGATTAGTTAGATTCAAAACGCTGTAACTGCACTTTTTGGAAAAAAGACAACTCTAGATGTATTTTTATCTACTGCTTTCAGTCAAATGCGAGAGTCTACAAGAATTAAACACAAATGGAAGCAACATACTTAAGGAACAACGACCAGTTTTCTTACGACCTGATTATCGTCCGGTTAATCATTTCTAAATTTAACTTTTACACTGTATCAAAACTATTAGCTATTTTCCCCACGTTTATTTACAACGAAATACACATTATGTCAAAAGCCAAATGTCGTTGCATCCATTTGCTGGTAAGCGCTATTTCAAAAGCAAGAATGCTTGCACTAAAATAAGGATTTTTTTTATTTTCTTTTTTAGGTCACACAAAATATCCCTCAGAATCCCCACGCAAAAAAAAACATGTATGGAATAAAGGATAACTAATCCAATTGATTTGAGATCCCTAAACACTACACAGAATATTTTGTCAAAGGAGCGTTTCTAGAGTGCCGAAGGGGAAGTATAAAATGTAATTACGCGTTTGGGATAATTGGTCTGAATGCAACGCTTTAGTTTAACATGCTATTATAATTTTATACTCTAAGGAATTTAAATATAGTGTAAAAAGTTGATAAGGTATAATAAATATTAAGTATTAAATAGGCATCCATTATTACCTATATTTTCAAACGCAAAAATTAACAAAAATTATTAAACCGTTTCTTACATCTTTTTCAATTTAAGATTGATATATCAGCTGTAATTTGTTAGAAGGAAAAGGATGTTGACTGAACATCGTGAAAGAAAGAAGATTTTTTCTTGAAATTTTGTCGTTGCAGGAATTGTCAACTTGGGGTTGTATATGGTTGAGAAATAATGAAGTTAGAAATTGATTCAGTTTCGGATATAAATCCCGATAGATTAACGCAAGTTTTGGGTTGAAAGATTTTTTTATTGTTTAATTTATTATGCTATAAATATATTTAGTAAGATTTTGAATAGGTAATATCTACAGTAACGGCTAAATTTGTATTTAAAATTAAAATATTACATCTTAATGTAAATAATGAAACCTAAAAAACTGTTAATATTATTTTATTTTCGCGAATATTATATGATAATATAGTTCGTTGCTTTTCAAGATTGCTAAGAAAGAAAATATGATTTAATATCTATAATAAAAAGAAAATGAAACGTTGTTTGTACAGTACAGGGTTGTCCAGAAATAAGTTGCCCAACTCAGAGGCCTGTGCAGGATGCTGTATTGGTCAGAATGTGATAAAATTTGAGATACAGACAATTCAGAACATGCGCTCTCGATTTATTAAAAAAACGTAGATCAAAAAGTTGCCGATAGGTGGCGCTATCGAAAAAGCACTCTACATCCGTGGTTCTCCATAACACTTTCCTTTCTTATTGCTGTGGTTCCCCAGCGGAACGCAGTAAATCTGCAGAAATTCCTTGAACCTGCCGAACAATTGAGGCTTTCAGATCCGCCAAGGTTGCAGGACGTTCTCAGTAGACTTTATCCTTTAAGTATCCCCAAAACCAGAAATCACATGGGGGTGAGATCAGGCAGTCGGGGAAAAGCGGCTGATCACATGTTCATCGGTGAAAGTTGCTTGCAACACCTCTTGAACGCCAAGAAAGGTATGGGGAGGGGCACCATCCTGCATGAATAGCGTGTCCTGGAGGCGCACGTTGCGACTTCTGAGACACAATATAGAACTGTAACTAGACAGAATAGAACTAATATTTTAAACGGACTAGAACCTTACTTTTTACTCACGATTCCAAAAATAATCTTGTGTGTAAAAGAACTATGTTTCTAGCTGTAAGCTACTCCCCTTCGGTATGTAATATTTTGAGAAATATCTCTGGAACCTCCATTAAAATATCTTATGATTCTTAGTTTAACCTTTGTTTATTTTATTTATTAATGTTTTCAGAGAGAGAGTATTAAGAATAACTTCGAACCTTAAATTTGGGATGTTTAACTTAATGAGTTTTAATCATGATGCATTATGTAATCTTAGTACTAGCCACTTTGCATAATATATCCAAAATTATACGATCACAATAGAGAAGTAAAAACATGAAATATTACAGTGTTTTTCTTTTTATAAGTATTTTTTTGAAACTCTGAAAGTCAGATTTTACCTATACCTTACTTTTCTGTTGCATTTCCTGAAATATAAGGTTTTTCACAATAGTTAGAATTCTTTTTTCTCAAGGTACCATAAAAGATATCAAGATGTTTTATTATTTCTTCCCCATTCATAGATTTTGGTTTTAATTGAGGATTTTTAAAAATCTCTGCTCAAATATATATATAACTTTAAATCTGATTTTTTTTGTTTTGTAATGCATATTTAAAAAAAATCACTGTAAAGTATTTTTTAATACATTGAGATATTCTTAGTTTAAATCAAAGATCTATATGAAAATAACAAAATATAAAACAATTTCATAATGATATCTCATATTGTTCCTGAGAAAAATTTCCTAAATTAGGAAAATTAACATGGGCGAAAATGAAAAATCCGACTTCCCTTAATCCTGAGAGTGATAGAGAAAAAAAAAAGCCGGAAGTGATCAGTGTTTGTTCTCCTCTTAATATTATCGAACAATCCTAAATTGTTTATTCACGATCCATTACAAAAGATCGATGGAATTGTGTTGAAATAAGCGATAACTTTTTAAATTAAAAACATTTATTGGAAAATAAAAATGGTAGGATCAAGTGGTTCAAAATTGGTCAAAAACAGCACATTTTGCTTTCAAACCTAACAATACAAATATCAAAACAAATATAAATTTTTCCAGTGTTATGTTAAAAATGTGTTATTATTAAATGCACTTAAAATAAAGCCCAAACATTCTGCTCAATTCAAGGTATCATACATGACAAAATTCCATCTAGTTTTTGAAATATTGATCAAAACGTCAAACTCTATTTTGATATTTGACCGGTAGTCATGCGCGCTTCCCAAAGTCGTCTGCTAAAAAAGAAACCAAACTACTTATTTGCTATTTTTAGAGCCTTTAGTATGTTTTATTTTTGTCGCCTTTGGGAGAAGCAAGCTGTTTCGCAACTCGGTTTTTGTACCTTGTTTATTTCAACAACTTATTGCACGCTTTTTAAATATCTCCAGGTGCCGAGCCGGCGGCGCAACGGTTAGGGAGTTAGCCTTTGGAGCCTCTGGGTTCGGGATCGAATCCCGGTAAGGCATGGATGTTTGTGTTTGTCGAGTATATGCGGAGTACGTGCTCTTTAAATCTGTTGGGTCCGAAAGTCCTGTGGGCGGTCATTGCGCAGTTTCCCACGGGTACAGGTCCCTGGAGACTATTTCCCTCCCCTTCAGGGACATGTCTAAATTGTGGAGGTGGGGATAGATGGCAGCATCTGTCATATATGTGTGTGTATGTCGCGTCCGCCCTTCTTGACGATGGTTTATAAGCGGGTCTTTGTGACCAAGCACTTAAGCCTGAAAATATATGGCATCCGATATACTTCCTATATTGGCGATGGTGACTCCAGCACATTTTCCAGCATTTCAGCTATTGAACCATATGGTCCAGAGGTAACATTAGAAAAAATTGAATGTTTGGACACATTAAAAAAAAATGAGGCCCCGACAGCGCAAACTCCAAAAAAAGTTTTGGAAGAAAGATGTTAGCTGACGGGAAAACCATTGGTGGTGAAAATCGTCTTTCCCCGAAGAATATCCTACGGTTGACACAATATTACGGTAATGGCATAAGAAGCAACAAACAGAGTGTCAAGGAAATGAGGAAGAGCATATGGGTAATTTGGTTGCATTGCGGTTCCACTGATAAAAGTCCGCAGCATTATTTTTGTCCAAAAGGTGATATGGGGGACAAGTAATGGTGCACCTACAATAAAGCAGTTGCTGAAAAGACCATCAACAAGCATAAACACGAAAACACTATCCCACAAACAGTGATGGCAGACATTAAACCAATTTTCAAGGATCTTTCGGACCCCAAATTACTGAGGCGGTGCTTAGGAGGACATACACAAAACCCCAATGAATCCTTCAATGCCTTGGTATGGAGTATCTGCCCGAAAACCGGGTTCCGGACACAATCCCGAAAGCCGAAATCCCGACAAGCCAGAATCCCAAACGCCGAAATCCCGAAAGGCCATAATCCCGACAAGGACGAAATCCCGAATGGGTCAAAATCTTGACAAGGACGAAATCCCGAATGGGGCAAAATCTTGACAAGGACGAAATCCCGAATGGGTCGAAATCCCGAAAATAGATTTTTTTGTCCATTTCTCGATTTTTTTTTAAATAATAGAGATTATTGTGTGTGTGAGTGAAATGAGTGAGGGAAATGATTGAGTGAAATGAGTGAGTGAGTGAAATGAGCGAGTGAAATGAGTGAGGGAAATGAGTGAGTGAAATGAGTGAGTGAGTGAAATGAGTGAGTGAGTGAAATGAGTGAGTGAGTGAAATGAGTGAGTGAGTGAAATGAGTGAGTGAGTGAAATGAGTGAGTGAAATGAGTGAGTGAGTGAAATGAGTGAGTGAGTGAAATGAGTGAGTGAGTGAGTGAAATGAGTGAGTGAGTGAAATGAGTGAGTGAGTGAGTGAAATGAGTGAGTGAGTGAAATGAGTGAGTGAGTGAGTGAAATGAGTGAGTGAGTGAGTGAGTGAAATGAGTGAGTGAAATGAGTGAGTGAGTGAAATTAGTGAGTGAGTGAAATGAGTGAGTGAGTGAAATGAGTGAGTGAGTGACCCACTCACTCACTCATGCGCACTCACTGCACAGTGACTGCGCACTTACTCACTCACTCATTTCACTCACTCACTCATTTCACTCACACACACAATAATCTCTAATATTTAAAAAAAAATCGAGAAATGGACAAAAAATCTATTTTCGGGATTTCGACCCATTCGGGATTTCGACCCATTCGGGATTTCGACCCTGTCGGGATTTTAACCCATTCGGGATTTTGACCCATTCGGGATTTTGGCTTGTCGGGGTTTCGGCTTTCGGGATTTTGGCTTGTCGGGATTTCGGCTTTCGGGATTATGTCCCAGACCCCCGAAAACCAGCAGTTCATCAAAAACTATCGCTGAAATAGCCGTAAATATTTCGACAGTAACTTTTAATGATGGATATACTGGACTTATTGATGTAATGAAAGAACTAGACCTGCACATTGATCAATTTTTTGGAGATTCTGTATGCCAAAGTGACAAGAACCGCCGCACAGTAGGGCAACAGGGGCGAAAACTTGGCCAAAATTCTGTAATTTCTCCAATGGGGTAAAAACATCATAATTAGGTATTTAGTATGTTTTCAGAAGTGTGCAGCTCTAATTTTAAATATTTAAAGTAATTTAGACTGAAATTATCACGTTTGGTTCATTTATTTAAACCCCTAATAAAATGATATTTTTATTTAAATAATTGTCTAAAATTAATAATATCCGTTTTCAAGGAATAATAAGAAGTAGTATTTAATTTAAAACTCAATTTACTATATTAATAAATCTAAAAATTAAAATCTTATGCAAAGAAATGAATCATTCATACCTTATCGTACGCACATTCGCATGTCACACCATTATAATTCATGAATACAGTAGAGAAAACACTATATGATTTCTAAAATATTGTTGAATTCTTTTGATCCACAAAAATAACACCTCCGGAGACGTGGTAAGATGTAAATGCATTACAAATTTCACCATCCATCATTGTAAATATAATATTATGATTAATTTGTAGACTTAGGTTGTTTAATATTACTATTGTTGGAATGAGATTGTAATATTTGGTTTTCGGTGCACTCTACTATGCGTTTTGCAAATTCTGCTGATTCTTCTATAAACTGTATAAGTATTGGATGATAGAATGGAGGTGATGCTGGTCTAGGATTCTTCCAGATTATATTTTTTAGATCATTATCTTCGAAATACAGTTCAGTGGTACACTCGAAATAAGAAATCTATTCGAATCTGAAGAATTAGTGGATTTGAATTTCTGTTTATATTGGCTTTGACTTGAGCTGCCATCATATCCCTATTTTGAAATAAGTTTCAAACATTTTAACTGCTCATATTAATAAATGCTCAAATCATTCAATGTGCAGTCTATTATTCTTTGAACTGTATGGTCTAAAAGAGCCTGAACATTCACTTCAACCTTTAGTTTTTCGACTTCATAGGAGCTGATTTCAGGATAACTGTTTTTCTTTGCTTTTTGTATGACTTTGTACCAACAAAATATACTTTTTGAGTGACTTCTGATATTGTCATATTGGTGCCTGGTTAATTGAGCCTCAATTAACAAAGACAAGGCTCCATCAGCTGAGATAGTTTCCGAAATTTCCGCACATAGCTATTCTTTTTCAGAAAAAGATTTGCGGTATTCGAATGCTCTGAACGGGGAACTATAAATATCGTATCTTTAAATGAATTTAGAAACATATATCTCGCCAATAGCTCTCAAAGTCATTTGTGCTACAGAAGCTAAAGTTTCTGGAATGTATTTTGTACGTAAATGTACCGTTTTTCTTTGTTTTGGCCTTTTGCTACTTTCCAGGAAACCAGATTATGGCCGTCCTAAACCTTTGTTCGCAAAAAATGGCACGAGAATTTTCTCATCTAACCACTTCTTATTTTTAAAAACAAAATTTTGCTTTACTCTATGTACGGCTGTCCATATCGTTTTAGAGGAGGTTTTACAAAATGACTGTGCAGGTTTTTTCGATTTCAAAGTAAGATTTTTACGGGCATTTTGTCATTTTTTAAGTTCAAGTTCCAGTAACTGTACTTTATTATTGAAGGGCGATTTTGGAGGTAATCTTGAAAGCATTTTGTAGAATTTCCTCCTTTTTATCTATATGCGAACTACTTGAAGACCAAAATTGGAATTGTTTTTCGAGAATGTTGCAGAAAATTGACGAAACGTTAGCCTTTAATAGAGCGCAAATTGCTTAACGCTGAGTTCGGCTGTAGTGTGCTTTGTAGACTTATATGTTAATGAAAAACCATAAATATCCAAATTCAGTAACTAATTTAATTTTGCCACTTTTAATTGATAAAGAACTTTATAATGGATGTCAAATGAATAAAATATACAAAAGGATCTGAAAAAACCTTATGAATTTAACATTAAACTAGTCACAAAAAATTTAATAAAATTATTGAATATCTGCCAAATCAAATGCACCCAACATAAGGTTATTGTCAAAATATGACATTACTTTATCTTGAATAATTCATAATAGTCATTAAAAAGTATTAAACTGAGTGCTATTTCAATGTTTAGAAAGCAAAAGCCATAGTACTCATTATTTGCACATTTGACCATTGAAACTTTAAAGAAATTATGCCTTACATATTTTGAATTTTTAGCCAAACGTGCGAAAACGTGCAACAGGTGAAAACAGTTTTGAAAACAACAATATAAAAGGTTTCAAACTGCTTAGTAGTTTTTAGGTAACAAGGTGTAACTATATTACAAATTTACTACTTTTTAAATTTTAACACAAAAAATATTATTAATTAAGAAGGTCTTTCTTTTTAAATTAAAAAAAAATATTAAAACACTTCCGAAAAATCCAATAAAATTAATTGAGGTTATACATACCACCAGTAGTAGAATTCATCATATTTTTTAAAGTTTTACAAACAAATAAATTTTTCGGACGCACACAAAGTAAGCAACCGTTTTTAGAAATTTCGCACTGGAAATGAACTCTCCCGATTTGGTCAACTTTGCACCCTCACAACTCTTCCCAGAAACCATAAATCTGTCGGGGGAGGTGACATATGATACTTCAGATATTTCTAAACAACCCCACGTAGATGGAAAAAAAGATGGACTTTAAAGAGGCATTTTAATTTTTTTGGTTTTTGGCCAGCTTTTAAGGGGTTTTGCCCCACTGTGCGCCGTATCAGATAAGCGAGCTTCTGCAGCTACAAAAGATGCTAGAAAAGCAAAAAAATGAGGGAAACTCTTGCACTTGAAAAACAAATCGATGAAGAAGGAATTACGTATGAATCAGGAGCATGTGGAGGCCTATAGAAATAAAGGTAAATGAAAAAAACAAATTTTTATCTTTGAATGCCCGTTTCTCAATTCAATGTTTTTAGTACTTGCGCGCATGATATTTTAATTTCTATTCAACCAAATTGCATGAAATTATTTTTGTATGTCAACAATACTTAAATGATTAATGTAGACTAAAAGAATTTGAATCTGAAAACTAGATTTTTTTAATTGGAAGTTTTTGTATGAAAAGAATCGAAAAAATATATAATTTTTTTCGATCATGTGAAACCAATATTTATTTTTGTCGAATATTCTTTTCTTTGGTCTATAATGTTCCTCTGACCATTGTGATTGCATTTTGGTCAAATTAAACTTTTCATGTCGATTGAAAAGGAGTTATCATGCGCGCAGTGCAGAAATGGAAACTAAAAATTCGAAATTGTGACTTTTTAAATATTTTTTTAAAGGTATTAAATATTGTATGATTTATTTGAAAACATTTACACTATAACACTACTATTTAACCAATTCATGTAAAAAATTTCAAAAGATTTGATAAAAAAGATTTTATTTTATGAGAAAACCCAATTTGTGTTTTTTTTGCCCAATTTTCATTTTTTAAAGGTCCTATCACCCCATAACTGTGTTTGAAAAAGTTATGTCAATGACTTCTTTTACCCCCTAGGGTGGTAAACTAGGTCAGTAGTAGGGTAAAATAAGTCATGCTTTAAAAACTACTTCAATCACTCAATTTTTAAAATTTCTTTTTTAAATTGTTTAGAAAGCAATCAGGTAAGATGATACAAATCTTCACAAGAACTAATACTGTCTCCTGATTATCAATCCTGAGTCGGGAAGGACTTTTATAATTTGAAGAGTATCTCCATTCGAAACATCATCACTTTAAGAGAAAATGAAATAGGAACTTTCTTCTTCTCTTGACGTTATTGACATGTCTTCTTCAATTTATGAAATAATACCAATAAATAACTTATTGGTATGTATTCCCAAAAACTCGACCTAGATCCACTTTCTTATTTGCAGTAAATTGAAATTGTCAAAACGATCTTAGCTCAATGGTAGTTTTTTCACATGTAATGGTTTCATTTCTTCTCTATTTCCCTGCAGACATTTTTTGCAGATTTCTTTTCCATTCTTACATTTTGGATATGTAATCAGTTTAAAAAAGTTGAAGTAGTTAAAATTTCTCCCATTTCTTGCTGCATAAGTTTTCTCTCTTCTTTTGCATTCTACATGGATTCCTTGCAAGCAATTGCTAGCCTGGAGAAGTGTCTCTACGATTGCAGATTTGATGTGCTTTAAAGGAGAACCTATACTTGACTCATTTTAAAGGGTAGCTCAAACAGTCTGAAGTGTTATAGTTACCGATGTAGAGGACGCTGCTGCAACAGTTTGACCTTTTTAATTGATGATGTGATTGCCATTAATTCAACTGTTGGAATCGTGCGTGGGACATGGTTTTTAAGCGTTTGTTTGATAAAATATTTTTCGAGGAAATATCCCACTTGTTTTGAATCCACCAACACTGTTTTTGGATTGCAATTCTCGAAAACGGTTTTCAATAATGAAGGGGAAGATGAATTTCAAATTTCAGTCATTTATGAGTAAAAGAGTGACAAACCAATATTAAAAACAATTTATAAGAGTAGTAGTTATCAGAAAATGATTTAAAAAGCAAAAATGTTATTTGTATAATGCGTGCTTAACCGTACCTATATTAAAAGATGACCTATTTTACCACACTAAGGTTTTTTTGCTACAAAAAATTAGTTTTTCTTTTTTTTTACTTTGAAATTTTTGAAATTATTCTTGAATAGCATCCGTACACAATAATATAAAATTTCAATATACACGTACTTCTAACTTTTCTTAAATTAAAAGTTTTTACAGCCATAATTTTCACAAATAAAAACATGGAATGGCAAAAAATGTAACTGCACAGTAGAATTTACAGTTAGTTTTACATATAAAATGATGAACAACATCATTAAAATATAAAACTGGCATCATGAGAAAAAAAAACTTATCTTGTTTTTTTTAAAATAATTTTTGATGTAAAACTGAAATATTTTACCCCGTGACTTTTTTTACCCCACCTGACCCTAGCGTAAAAAAAAACGTAAAGATAATATAATTCTAATGTTTTAAAAAACACTTACCTCCAGTTTCAGCATTTATTTCGAAGAACAGAAAGAAACAGACCCCAGTTCTATCTTTCGATTGTTGCTTCAGCATCATTTTGATTTCGTCACTCATACTACCTTCCACTTTCACTCCTGATAGTGTCATCGTAAAATAAAATAAAAAAACCCCTTTTTTTGTTTTATGTAATATTGTGAACTAGCTGTTGTTATAAACGCATTGCGTTTTAATAAGCACAAAAAAAAACAAAATAAAATCAATATGAAAATAATATTTAAAAAAAAAAATTGTACAGATGAACCAAGTTTTTTTTTTGTAGAGGGCATTATCGATTGTTAAATTTCTATTTCTTTAAGTAAGCATTATTCTTGACTGTATTGTAATTTTAATTGCTTTATATATGGCATTTTATTGTTAGTGATCGATGCATTGCCCACAACGTTTACGATAGTAGAGCCTAATCATAAAGTCTAATGTCAAAAAATTTTATATATATTTTTTATTATTTACATTTTATATTAATGTGGGAGCAGAGTATTGATTAAAAATATCAATAACGACATTTCTTAAAATAAATAATAATTTAATTTCATCAGCTTGCATTTAGCCATGACCCCAGTTATGTTTTATTCCTAAGTCTTGAAAAACTTTCAATTCTTAGCTAGAAATCCTAAACTTTCAACTATAAGACATCTCTATCATAATTTTAAAATATTCAATAACGAAAAGCATATTCGTATTTCAAAAAATATATTAACTTATTTTAAAGCAATTTTTTTCCTTGTCCAACTAAAAACAATTTTGTTTTCGGCAAAAAAAGCACATACGACTTTTTTTTATGGGGGAGGGGTGTAGGTACATATATATTCCGGCTAGTGTGCTTGATCAGAGACCCGCTTATGAAGCCTTCGTCAAGTAAGACAGACACAGAAAGAATTTTTTACTGTCACAGAGAAAGGAAGATACACCCAGTACGAAGGCGGGAATCGAACCCGCACCCGTTACAGCGTGCAGACTGCTAGAGTAATGGTCCAAACTACTAAGCCATCTGGGCCCCGACTTTTCTTTATATTCAATTACCTGATATGAAATATAAGGTAATGAAAATATTGTGATGGGGTCGAAAATACGAAATGGATATATTATGTTTTCTACACGTTTTGGAGGCTGGTGATTCTAAAAAGTGGTGTTTGAACATTAGTCTGTCCTTCTGTCTGACTGAATCCACTCTCCAGCTCGAACTAAAAGACTTATGCACTAAAAACTATTTACAGGAGTTCCTAGTTCCTGTCAAACGTCATAATAAGGTTTTGAGAAAATGGCGCATACCCAAAATGTAACTGTTTACAACTGTATACAAATTTTAACGATTTAAATTTATTGAAGTTACCACATATTTAGTATATAATTAATTACCTTTTAATATGTTGATTCACTGAATAGTAAATAAAAGTGTGTAAAGTTACACGTCCCTAGTTTCATTGTTATTTACTTCTTTGTCCCTACTATAACAAAAACTCACTTTACTATTCATGATCTCCAATTTGTTCTTATAAAAAGTACACATAATTAAACTGACTCTTGACATAGACCAAATAACGTTCTCTACATTTACCAAAATTAATGTTCAACCATCCGTTGTGCGTGCCTCAATAAAGCATGTGTTAAGGGAACATTAAACCCACACTCATACTCTACCTATATTGGTTATTCATATGCACGATGAACACAGGAGATTTGCATTTAAACTATATCTAAGAACAAAGGTTAAATAGTTGAATTAATATGCACCCCTAATGGATTGCGTTCGTGAGTTTTGTCATCAACAAAAATGACTTGTAATATATTTGTAGAAATCTCTGAATAATACTTAATTAAAATGTATCAATGTCGATTATTTTATTTTGTTATTGTTTGATTGATAATTTCCTGTGAAATATTGAGTCAAACATTAAGTCAAATATTTTATAATAATGTATTTTTAGTGATGCGTTATCATTTGATTATGTTAAACAGCCAGAGTACGCTTCATTTAACAAACCAACAGTCATATATATTAAAACATTATTTATATCACCGAAATATTTGGATAATTTAGAACACCACCAAACAGGAATACTAATGCTTTGTTCTACTGATCGCTAAACAATTAATTCCATTTATTTTGGGGTACCTTTTCATTTTCCGTTTCAAAAGTCATTTTGATTTTAGCTATTATATTTTTTATGTCACAAATATCATTGATAACTTCTCACTAGTTTTTGGGCTCCTTTTTCGAACTTGTTTTTCGAACTAATATGTCACTGTTCTAGAAATTTGTCCGTAAATCGCATAATAGGAAGTTATGTCATTTAGTATTTTATAATTTTGTCTTTTATGTATTTATAAAATATTATATATTTCTTTTTGAATTACTTAGTAGTTGCTCATTACTTTAAGAGCATCAATTATGTGTATTTAATAATATATTATAATTCCTATTCACTATACTTTATTATCTGTCAAAAATATCAATGGTTCTACAGCTCATAGTAGATAAATTTTTCATTTGTGCTTATTTACACAGCTGAAAGAGTGAAGTGATTTTCGTGCATCTTCATAATTATACGAACCTACCCGTTAACTTTAACGATTTTTTGTCACTGGTAGTAAGAAAATTTTAACTAAGAGAGGGGCTATTATTTTTATTTATTTTTTAAAATCCGGCATCAGGGCAACAGTAGTGGCTTAACTTTTTTCACTTATTTAACACTATTTCAATCTCATATTAAATTATACGAAGCGGAATTGTTGAAAACTAGCGTCATATAGCTAAAAAATATCCATTGTTTTATATAAAGTATTTTTGCATGCTAAAAGTAGGTTCGATTCCAAATTTAATGAAGAACCCCTGTTAGTTTTCCCTTCAGAGTTCGTTGAAGAAATTATTTTAAATTATGATCGTATTTTAAATACGATGGGAAATAGAATTACATCATAGCATGAAGGCTTCTTCATCTGCATACGAGAAAGAACGTTTTTTAATACGTAAAATGCATATATCTTTTTCTTTTTTATGCAGAACAATCCGAGAGCCGGACAGTTCCTTTAAAAAAAAGTAAGTTTATCTAAGTACGCGAATGGGACAAATGATTTTAAGAATAAACTATAGTGATTAAAAGATAAACGTGGTGCTGTTCGACTTTGTCAAAAAGTCTTAGATTTTCAAAATACTAATCCCAAGTTTAAGCTTTTACAGACTTGATTCCAAGCTGCCTGTCCTCTCGAAATGAGCCCGATTTATCGCAGGTCTCCAAACTAAAGTGCCTCTGTTTCTTCTAATGGAAAATATTATTTTCTAGGAAATATTTCTCCGGCTGCATTAAATATTTTTTCAAACGGTTTTATATATGATAAATATAGCTGACTTACGGGTCTCTATAATCCATATATATAAAAATGATTTGAATATTTTTTTAGTTTTTAATAAATAATATTACACAAAATTTGTCTTTATGACACACTGATTGTTTAGTTAAAAATTTAATCAATATTAGTAACAGTTGTTAGTGTTATTTCAGACATCGACCGTTGAATGGGCATGTTTCACGTGATGAGTAGCAACTCTTGTAGTTATATTGTCTTCATTTTTGATCATTCTGGAATGACATTTGTTTGGAACAGTACACTATTTTCTTACCTTACTAAAACGAATGTCGTGTGCAAATATTTCTTTCAGCTCAATTAAAACTTTTCGCTGTTCCTGAATCACGTTAAATTGCTGTCTTATATTTTCTCTCAATTTCTCCGCATAAGACAAAATATCATCTAAACCAAAGTTTTCTAACAACATTGGCGTTTTGGTAATGCTTTGCATACTTGAAATTTAATGGAAATAAAACCGATAAAGTTTAATAATTCGCAAGAACAAAAACAGGTTGCACGTAAAGAACTCATTCTTCATTTTAAAAGTGAAATTGAAACAACCAATGAAATCTCAGGAAGCCAAAAAATGAAAACAGAAGATTTATATCATTCATTCTTAACGCTTACAACAGAAGACTGCATACGGGTCATAGTACTTTCTTTCGGTTGTTCCTTTAAACTTTTGACATCCGTCTAACTAACCTGCGCTATAACTTCTAATTAATACATTTGCATAACGTAACTGTAATACAGATTGGGTGAAAATGACTCATCCTTTCATCCCTTAAGTGGTTCAATAAAATAAGGACCAAACATACTTGGGAACTAAACACTGGGGGGACCCGAGTAAGGTTGACAACCTAACCGGTACATATGCCCAGCACCCCATAGCCCTTGGTCAAGTAAGATGAAATGGGCACGGTAGGTCTTGGCCCACTAATGGGTGGTTGTGCCGAGGAGTTTAGTAATAAGCTCTTCAAACAATTTAGCAAACGAGGCATATTATTCATTATCCCCTTTCACTAACCAGGACGGACGCATTGTACGGCATCTCAATTCGATTAAGACGCACACTGTGTATATCATCCATTCGACAGTACACAGCTGCTGCTGCAGCTGGCTCTTATTCGAGAAATTAAGGGGAGTCGGATGTGTGTTTGGGTCAAAAATGTTTGTTTTTCTGCTTTTCATTTTTTTAATCTGAATATCTTTAGCTTTAATTTCAGACCAAGGTTATCGATTTCTGTTTAGTGGTCTTTTTATAAGCATTTTTGTGAAACTCGGAAAATCAGTTTTTACCTATACTTTACTTTTCTTTTGCATTTCCTGAAATATAAGGTTTTTCAACAGTTAGTTTTTTTTCTCAGGAATCAAAAACGATTTCAAGATGCTTTGTTGTATTATTTCTTCCCCATTTATAGCTCTTTGATTTTAACTGAGGAATTTTAAATATATATTCTCAAAAAAGTAATATAACTTTAAATCTGATTTTTTTGGTGTTTTTTAATACATATTTAAAAAAAATCACTGTAACAGTATTTTTTTGATACTTTGAAATATTCTTAGTTTAAAACAAAGAGCTATATCAAAGGAACAAAATATAAAAAAAGAGTTCATAATGATATCTCATATAGTTCTTGAGAAAAATGTTCCTGAAAGTAGGAAAATTAACATTGGCGAGATAGAACCAATCGACTCCCTTTAAGCTTGAGAAAAAAAAGTGGGGGGGGGGTGAGTGCGCAGTGATCTCCTCTTAATAATACAGAACAATCCGAAATCTAGAATTGTTCCTTCATGAATCCTACATTCTAGGAGCAAATTAATGAGGATAATGCGATAACTTTTTAAAATAAAAACATTTATTGGAAAATAAAAGTGGTATCGTAAATAAACGTAAAAAGTTTATAACTTTAAGATTTTAAAAACACTAATCTCCAGTTTCAGCATTTATCTCTGAGTACAGAAAGAAACAGATCCCAGCTCTATCTTTAGGTCGTTGCTTCAAAATTGTTTTTATTTCGTCACTCGTTCCACCATCCACTTCCACTCCTAAAAGTGTCATCGGAAACAATAAAAAGAAACTTTTATTTTGTTTTATGTAATATTGTGAATGAGCTGTAGTACTAACGCATTTCGCTGCAAAAACACAAAAAACTAAATAAAATCAATATGAAAATAATATTTTAAAGCATTTTTGTACAGATGAATCAAGTTTTTTATTGCAGAGTGCATTAACGATTGTTACATTTCTATTTCTTCACGTAAGCATTTTTCTCGAATGTATTATAATTTTGAATGTTTAATGTATGGAATTTTATTGTTAGTGATCGATGCTTTGATAACAATGTTTAGGATAGCAGAGCCTAATCATTAAGTCTAATGGCAGAAAAAAGTTTATAGTTTCTTCTTATCCCTTTCCGACCGAGCTATCACGATCGTGCGGGTATAAAAGAGAATGTTCAAGCTCTTCAAAAATATTGATACCGAAGCATGTGACTTGTACCAGTCGTTATTTGTATAAAAAATGACTTTGTTTTTAAGGAGTTGCTGGAATTGATGCTGTTTAATGCATTTTTTCGATAAAACTCTAAAATTTAGTCTCATTAACTTAAATCAGCGCCACCTGATATCCGGTCTTAAAGGGATATTATTTACATTTTTTTATTAAAGTGGGAACAGAGTATTAAAATATTTCTTAAGAGAGTAGTAAAGTGTAAGAGAGTAGCAGAGTATTAAAATATTTAATAATTATTAAAATAATTTATAACATAATATATTTAATTTCTTCAGCTTGCATTTAGCCATGACACCAGACAAGTTTTTTTTTAGTTTGTTCCTGTATACTGAAAAGCAGTCTAGTTTTAGCTAGATGTCGCGAACTTTTTAATGTAAGACATCTATATCCTAAATTTAAAATATTCAAATACGAAAAAAGTATTCGCATTTAAAAAATATTAACTTAATTTAAATCGTTTTTTACTTGTTTCAACTAAAAACATAATATTTTTTCGGCAAACGAAAATCACATATGACTTTTTATATTCAATCACCTAATATGATATAGAAGGTAATGAGAATATTGTGATGGGGAAGAAAATCCGAAATGGAGAAATTGTGTTTTCTACACGTTTTGGAGGGTGCTGGTTCTAAAAAGTGCAGTTTAAGCATTTGTCAGTCCTTCTGTTTGTCTGAAACCACTCTACAGATCGAACTAAAAGACTTATGCACTTAAAATTCGGTACACGAGTTAATAGTTCCTGTCAAACGTCAAAATAAGGGTTTTGATAGGAAATAGCTCATACGCAAAAGTTAACTGTCATACAACGTTTTACGATTTAAGTTTATTGAAATTACCATGTGTGTATATAATTAATTACAATTTAATGTGTTGATATCAAATGTCGGGTTATGTTACGTGCCCCTAAGTCCATTTTATTTACTTCTTTGTTCCTGGTATAACAAAATAATTGCTTTATTATTCATGATCTCCAATTCGTACTTATAAAAGTGCAAATATATGGACTGACTCTTGACATGGACCAAATCACGTTCTTTGCATTTACCAAAATTAATGTCCAAAAACGCGCTGTGAGAGCCCCAACACTGCATGTGTGAAGGGAACATTAAACCCACACTCATACTCTACCTATATTGGTCATTCATATGCAGGATGAGCAGAGGAGATTTGGATTTAAACTATCTAAAAACAAATTTTAATTAGTTGAATTAATATACAACCCTAATGGATGGCGTTCGCGAGTTCGATCATCAACAAGAATTACTTGAATATGTTTGTAGAATTCTCTGAATAACCCTTTAAGATCGGCGATCAGATGGCGCTGATTTAAGTTAATGAGACAAAATTTTATAGTTTTATCGAAAAAGTTGCCTTAAACACCATCAATGCCAGAAACTCCTTAAAAACAAAGTCATTTTTATACAATTAACGAATAGTACAAGTCAGCTGCTTCGGTATCGATATTTTTGAAAAGCTTGAACATTTTCTTTTATACCCGCGCGATCGTGATAGCTCGGTCTTAAAGGGACATTACTTAAATATAATGTGTCAATGTCGAGTTTTTTTTATTTTGTTATTGTAATGATGAAGGCTTTCACGGCCGGAACGATAAGTCAAAGAAATATCCGGGCTATTGTGCCGTGGTCCCTGAAGTAACAGCTTCAGACGTTTCGCTTGCATTGCAGCAAGCATCATCAGTGAGAGCGCTACGAAGATTCCAGGAAAGACTTCGGAGCAACTGATAAAGAAGGTGGGCGTTGCACAGGTTTATACTCAGTGATTCCAGAGGAAGTAGATGCTGATTGGTGGGGAGAAAGGTAGCTATTCGCTGATTGGCTGCCTTGGTTGGTGGGTGGAGCCAAATCACTGCTCTGATATAAATTGTTCTTAAGAACTGAATGCCAGATCTTATTGAGTTTCAAGCCTTCTTCTTTCCTATTAAAATTATCTTTATGCTTAAAAATCTCAATGGCCTCCCTATGAAGTCTAGTCAAATAATGTGAGGTAGTAGCCAGGACCTTGGTGTCGTTAAAATTGATGTTATGTTCCCCCTCAGTGAAGGCATGCTCAGCAACAGCAGACTTATCAATGTGGCCTCTTTTGCAGTGTGCCTTGTGTTCGGATAATCTAGTGTTAACACTCCTCTTGGTGGTGCCAATGTACACAGAGCCACAAGAACAAGGAATTGTATAAACGCCCGCAGAGGATAGGGGGTCTCTGGCGTCTTTGGCTGAACGAAGTAAGTCCCGAATTTGGTGGGACGGTTTGAAAATAGTCTTGATTTGGTAACGACGTAGAAGTTTTTCTAAACGGTCAGTAACATCTTCTAAGTAGGGAAGGTAAGCTGTACCCCGCATTTCAGACGACTCTTCATTGGTGGTAGTTTCGGACTACCAACTGCACAGGGACTCCAACCACCATCCACGTCAAAAAAGGGGTATCCTCAAAACTCTCAAGGTCAGAGCTGAGAAAATTTGTGAGCCAGCTGCACTCAAGGCAGAAATTAACCACCTGTCTTACGTTTTCCAAGCCAACGGTTTCACTGAACATGAGGTGAGGAGAGCTTTCCTCCCAAAAAAGTCCGAAACTACCACCAATGAAGAGTCGTCTGAAATGCGGGGTACAGCTTACCTTCTCTACTTAGAAGATGTTACTGACCGTTTAGAAAAACTTCTACGTCGTTACCAAATCAGCGAATAGCTACCTTTCTCCCCACTAATCAGCATCTACTTCCTCTGGAATCACTGAGTATAAACCTGTGCAACGCCACACTTCTTTATCAGTTGCTCCGAAGTCTTTCCCTTGGAACCTTCGTAAGCGCTGTCACTGATGATGCTTGCTGCAATGCCAAGCGAAACGTCTGAAGCTGTTAACTTCAATGGTAAAGGTAATGAACCCTTGCAGCGCCATCTATCATGTGAACACCGATATCCTATAGAAAGACAACCAGAAGAAGGCGCTGCAATTTTCCCACTTGCTTATAGACTAACTATCCTTTATATACTAGCTTATTAGTTGTTAGACAGATTTCTGGTAGGAAATTGCAGCGCCATCTTCTGGTAGTTTTTCTGTAGGATATCGGGGTTCATTACTCTTACAGTGCCATCTATCGGCAGATGTTGGAACTATTTTGTTTTCTTCGCCAAACATAATTCCATTGCCTCACGATTGTTCTGCTCAGCTAAAATATCAGGTCATTCTGACGAGTAGTTTTAAAATTATCGATTTTTAAAATCGTAACTTTAATTCACCCTGTATATCGAACAATCCGAGGACCAAATTGTTCCTTCATTGATTTTACTATAACTTTAAATTTTAGAAACACGAAGTTCATGCGATTACTTTTTATAATAAAAACATTTATTTTAAAATAAAAGTGGTAGTAAAACAAAAGTAGGTGTTTCGAATATTAAAAAATAATAGTCTCACTCAATGTTATGTATAACCCAATTTTTGGTTGATATCGAGAGAAAAAATTTCTAGGATCAAGCCATGATCAAGCATCATAAGTGGTAGTAAAAATAATCTAACTCGGAGATTTCAAACACCAATCTCCAGATTCAGCGTTAAGGGCTGGTCCCGATCCACCTCGGTTCTCTGAACTGAAGTGCCTCAGTGTTAATCCAATGGAGAAAAAAAAATTGTAAGACATTTCCTCCGGCTGTATTGGATATTTTTAGAAACGTTTCTTTTAAATGATGATAAATGTAGATAACTAACAGGTCTCTATAATCCCACTTATTAAAATTGCGTCGAATATTTTGCGTAAGATTATTTAAATTATTGATTGAAAATTTTCATATATTTATATATATATATATATATATATATATATATATATATAATATATATATATATATAATATATATATATATATATATATATATATATATATATATATATATATATATATATATATATATATATATATATATATATATATATATATATATATATATATATATATATATATATATATATATATATATATATATATATTATATATAATATATATATATATATATTATTTTATGAGACTAACTGATAAGAGTTTTATCGAAATAATGCCTTAAACAGCATCATGCCAATAAATCCTTAAAAACAGTAATTTTTTATGCAAATAACGAATGGTACAAGTCAGCTGCTTCGGTATTGATGTTTTTGAAAAGCTTGAACATTCTCTTTTATACCAGCACGATCGTGATAGCTCGGTCTTAAAGGGATACACATACAAACAGTCTTTCAAGGCGTTTGGAGGAATAATGCATTCGACAGAGACAAGACACTGCTCAATGATGAGAACACATATAGGAGAAAAGAAAATCTTTATTTACATCACACATTATTTACATCCAATTTAATTTACATCACATTTTCCACATGTGTGCCATCACAGGCAATTACGCATTGCATGCGGGAGACGGTGCACAATACCGCTGTATGCAACATGACATAAGGGATGTTTCCAATCCCACGCCGTATAGAATCCTGCAAGTACGACAATGTTTGCGGATTGCACAGGTAAACTCTGGATTTGAGATATCCCCAAAACCAGAAATCCATCGGCGTCAGATCTGGGGATCGCGGAGGCCACGCAAAAGGATAATGGCATGAGATGATGCGATCACTAAAATGCTGATCCAGGAGCCGTTTAACAGACCTTGCTATATGTGGAGGTGCACCATCTTGCATCCAAAAAATGTCATTGAGTGCATTCCGCCGACGCAACTCCGGTAGTACATAATTTTGCAGTATGGCTGCATACCGAGAGCCTGTTACAGTACATGTTGCAGGGCCCGTCGGGGTCGTTTCCTCAAAGAAGAACGGACTGAGAACAAGTGTAGCTGTAATGCCGCACCACACAGTCACTTTGGCGTCAAATAATGGTACTCGTGCCGCGGCGTGAGGATTCGTCTGTCCCCAGTGCACACAATTCTTTGTGTTAATGTTGCCATTCAAGGCGAAATGCGCCTCGTCTGTCCATAGTATGCGAATTGGCCAGTCTCTATCAGCATCATATCGTATTAAAAATTCATTTGCGAAGTCCAGACGCAGTTGTGGGTCACCCGGCTCCAACATCTGGACGCTGGCACCGATAGGGAAACATGTGAAGTACCGAGCGCAAGAGCTTGCGGACCGTTGCGTGCGGAATATCTAACACACGCGCTATGCCTCTTGCAGTTTCTGTGTGTCCTGCAGTCACTGTATCATGCACTTCCATGACAACGTCCTCAGAAACCGTTGGCCGTCCGGAGCGCGGTTTATCACAGGTGCAGCCTGTATCTTCGAATTTGCGCACTAAATCACGCAGAGCTTTCAGAGTACATGGACCACGTCGTTGTCGATGATTGCGGCGATACACACGCAAGGCTTCCACAGCGTTCATCCCATCTTGATAATGCAGTTTGATAATTTCACCACGAACTTTCCCAAGAAGAGTAATTTTGTCGGTATGTGCGAGTTCCCGAATGACGACTTCGCATATCCGTTTGGTATTTTATAGGTTTCCTACGCTGAATATCTGGCGAACGGCGTTCTGTGATTGGTACCCTGCCTCAGTCCTATGCAAATTTACTGCGTGCGCACAGATCGTGTTTAGTTGGTAGGTAGGTAGGTTTGAATTATCGTCGCACTAGAGTTACACGCGGGCTATTGGCGCCGGGCGCCGTAATTTAGAACCACAGTGACCAAGTGACGAGCCGACACCTGAGTAGGCACCCAACGCAACCGTTAAGTTTTTTGTTGGCTGTTTAAGGTATTTTTTTCGATAAAACTCTTAACAGTTAGTCTCCAACCCTTTAAGACCGCCATCTGATGACCGGTCTTAAAGGGTTATTTATAACACGTTGGTTTTTGGACATATCGGTGCGTTGGACATATCGGTTGGACATATATATATATATGCGTTCGGCAACGCCTACTTTTTCCTGTATCAA
Source organism: Oedothorax gibbosus (assembly GCA_019343175.1). Taxonomy (NCBI): domain Eukaryota; kingdom Metazoa; phylum Arthropoda; class Arachnida; order Araneae; family Linyphiidae; genus Oedothorax; species Oedothorax gibbosus. The sequence continues at coordinate 1,459,609 of JAFNEN010000073.1, read as the reverse complement.
AATGTTCAGTGCATGCGAAAACTTTAAAGAGCGTTTGAACGGCACCGATATGTCCAAAAACCGACGTGTTATAAATAACCCTTTAAGACCGGCTATCAGATGGCGCTGATTAAGTTTATGAGACTAACTGTTAAAAGTTTTATCGAAAAAAATGCCTTAAACAGCCAACAAAACACGATCTGTGCGCACGCAGTAAATTTGCATATGACTGAGGCAGGGTACCAATCACAGAACGCCTTTCGCCAGATATTCAGCGTAAGAAACCTATAAAATACCAAACGTATATGCGAAGTCGTCATTCGGAAACCCACATACCGACGAAATGACTCTTCCTGGGAAAATTCGTGGTGAAATGATCAAACTGCATTATCAAAATGGGATGAACGCTGCGGAAGCCTTGCGTGTGTATCGCCGCAATCATCGACAACGACGTGGTCCATGTACTATGCAAGCTCTGCGTGATTTAGTGCGCAAATTCGAAGATACAGGCTGCACCTGTGATAAACCCCGCTCCGGACGGCCAACAGTTTCTGAGGACGTTGTCATGGAAGTGCATCATACAGTGACTGCAGGACACAGAGAAACTGCAAGAGGCATAGCGCGTGTGTTATATATTCCGCACGCAACGGTCCGCAAGCTCTTGTGCTCGGTACTTCACATGTTTCCGTATCGGTTCCATCTCGTCCAGATGTTGGAGCCGGGTGACCCACAACTACGTCTGGACTCTGGTCCGCAAATGAATTTTTAATACGATATGATGCTGATAACGACTGGCCACTTCGCATACTATGGACAGACGAGGCGCATTTCGCCTTGAATAGCAACATTAACACAAAGAATTGTGTGTACTGGGGAGAGACGAATCCTTACGCCGCGGCACCAGTACCATTATTTGACGCCAAAGTGACTGTGTGGTGCGGCATTACAGCTACACTTGTTCTCGACCCGTTCTTGTTTGAGGAAACGACCCCGACGGGCCCTGCAACATGTACTGTAACAGGCTCTCGGTGTGCAGCCATGTTGCAAAATTATGTACTACCGGAGTTGCATCGGCGGAATGCACTCAATGACATTGCTTGGATGCAAGATGGTGCACCTCCACATATAGAGAGGTCAGTTAAAAGGCTCCTGGATCAGCATGTTGGTGATCGCATCATCTCACGCCATCATCCTTTTCCTGGCCTCCGCGATCCCCAGATCTTAAGCCGATGGATTTCTGGATTTGGGGATATCTCAAATCCAGAGTTTACCTGTGCAATCCGCAAACATTGTCGATCTTACAGGATTCTATACGGCGTGAGAGTGGAAACATCCCTTATGTCATGTTGCGTTCAACGGTATTGTGCACCGTCGAATGAATTATGTCTCTGTCGAATGCATTATTCCTATGAGAGCCTTGAAAGACTGTTTGTATGTGTATCCCTTTAAGACCGAGCTATCACGATCGTGCGGGTATAAAAGAGAATGTTCAAGCTTTTCAAAAACATCAATAACGAAGCAGCTGACTTGTTCCATTCGTTATTTGCATAAAAAATGACTTTGTTTTTAAGGTTTTGCTGGCATTGATGCTGTTTAAGGCATTTTTTTCGTTAAAATTCTTAACAGTTAGTCTCATAAATTTAATCAGCGTTATCTGATGGCCGGTCTTAAAGGCTTATTTATAACACGTCGGTTTTTGGACATATCGGTGCCGTTCCAACGCTATTTAAGGTTTTCGCATGCGCTGAACATTTTCAGACAGGAAAAAGTAGGCATTGCCATTAGAAATTTTCGAGTTTCTGTAAGTATAACCGTAACCGTGCGCACCACAGTAATGAAATTCACAGAATCTCTACCGCATACCTCTAAATAACTATATTTAAAATCTCATCTCGATCGGTTAACTGGAACGGACTCAAGAAGCGCAGATGTAGGCAAAGTTTCTTTATAATCACCCTGTACATTGAAATATTCTTAGTTTAAATCAAAGAACTATATGAAAAGACAAAATTCTAAAAAATGTCATAATGATATCTCATATAGTTCCTGAGAAAAAGTTCCTAAATTAGGAAAATTAACATGGGCGAAATTGAACAATCCGACTCCCCTTGATCCTGAGAGTGAAAGAGAAAAAAAGAGGAGGAAGTGATTAGTTTGATCTCCTCTTAATATTACCGAACAATCCGAGAGCCCAAATTATTCGTTCACGAAACAAGTTCGAGAGTTTGAACACATGAGGAAAGCGATAACTTTTTAAAATAAAACCATTTATTGGAAAATAAAAGTGGTAGGATCAAGTGGGGCAAAATAGGTAAAAAAAAACCAGCACATTTTGCATTCAAACCTTCAGAGCAATACAAATATCAATTTTTCGAGTGTAAAAAAATATTTAGGATATGCAAATGAACATTTCTTGTAACATTTAAAGTAAAATTTCTCGGAATAAACAAATAATGGATATTGATAAATGTGTTTGAAAAAGTGCTGTCAATGACTTCTTTCACCCCATAGGGTTGGGTAAACTAGGTCAGTAGTAGGGTTAAATAAGTCATGCTTTAAAAACAACTTCAACTACTCAATTTTTAAAATTTCTTTTTTAAATTGTTTAGAAAGCAATCAGGTAAGATGATATAAATCTTCACAAGAACTAATACTGTCCCCTGATTACCAATCCTGATTCAGGAAGGACTTTTATAATTTGAAGAGTATCTCCATCTGAAACATCCTTCCTTAAGAGAATATGAAATATTAACTTTATTTTTTTTCTTGAAGATATTGCTGTGTATAAGTCTTCTTCAATTTGTGAAAGTATACCAAGAAATAACTTTTTGGTTTTATCCCCAAAAACTCGACCTAGATCCACTTTCTTATTTGTAGTGAATTGAAATTGTCAAAACGATCTTTGCTCAATGGTAGTTTTTTTCACATGTAATGCTTTCATTTCTTCTCTGTTTCCCTGCGGACATTTTTTGCAGATTTCTTTTCAATTCTTACATTCTGGATATGTAATGAATTTAAAAAAAGTTGCAGTAGTTAAAATTTCTCCCATTTCTTGCTGCATAAGTTTTCTTTTTTGTTGCATTCTACATGGATTCCTTGCAAGCAATTACTAGCTTGGAGAAGTGTCTCTAGAATTGCAGATTTGATGTGCTTCAAAGGAGAACCTATACTTGACTCAATTTGAAAGGTAGCTCACACAATCTGAAGTGTTATGGTTACCGATGTAGAGGACGCTGCTGCAACAGCTTGAATTTTTTAATTGATGACGTGATTGTCATTAATTCAACTGTTGGAATCGTGCGTGGGACATGCATTTTAAGCATTTGTTTTGATAAAATATCTTTCTAGGAAATATCCCACTTGTTTTGAATCCACCAACACTGTTTTTGTATTGAAATTCTCGAAAACGGTTTTCAATAATGAAAGGGACAATGAATTTTAAATTTCATTCATTTATGAGTAAAAGAGTGAGAAACCAATATGTATTAAAAGCAATTTATAAGAGTAGTAGTTATCAGAAAGTGATTTAAAAAGCAAAAAAAAAATGTTAGTTGTATAATACGTGCTTAGGCGTACCTATATTAAAATATGACCTATTTTACCACACTAAGGGTTTTTTTGCTTCAAAAAATTAGTTTTTCTTTTTTTTTCTTTGAAATTTTTGAATTTATTCTTGAATAGGATCCGTACACAATGAGATAAAAATTCAATGTACACGTACTTCTAACTTTTCTTAAATTAAAAGTTTTTACAGCCAGAATTTAAAGTTTCACAAATGAAAACATGGAATGGCAAAAAAATGTAACTGCACAGTAGAATTTACAGTTAGTTTTATAAAATGATGAACAATATCATTAAAATATAAAACTGGCATCAGGGGAAGAAAAACTTATCTTGTTTGTTTTTAAATAATTTTGTTTTAAAACTGACATATTTTACCCCGTGACTTATTTTACCCCACCTGACCCTAGCGTAAAAAAACGTAAAAATAATATAATTCTAATGTTTTAAAAACACTTACCTCCAGTTTCAGCATTTAATTCGAAGAACAGAAAGAAACAGACCTCAGTTCTATCTTTCGATTGTTGCTTCAGCATCATTTTTATTTCGTCACTCATACTACCATCCACTTTCACTCCTAATAGTATCATCTTACAATAAAAAAAACACCATTTTTTTTGTTTTATGTAATATTGTGAACTAGCTGTTGTTATAAACGCATCGCGTTTTAATAAGCACAAAAAAAAATCAATATGAAAATAATATTTAAAAAAAATTGTGCAGATGAATCAAGTTTTTTTTTTTTTTTTGTAGAGGGCATTATCGATTGTTACATTTCTATTTCTTTAAGTAAGCATTATTCTTGAATGTATTGTAATTTTAAATGCTTTATATATGGCATTGTATTATTAGTGATCGATGCATTGCCCACAACGTTAATGATAGTGAGCCTAATCATAAAGTCTAATGTAAAATTTTTTTATATATTTTTTCTTATTATTTACATTTTATATTAATGTGGGAGCAGAGTATTGATTAAAAATATTAATAACGACATTTCTTAAAATAAATAATAATTTAATTTCATCAGCTTGCATTTAGTCATGACCCCAGTTATGTTTTATTCCTAAGTCCTGAAAAAATTTCAATTCTTAGCTAGAAATCCTAAACTTTACTATAGACTATCATATTTAAATTCAATAACAAAGCATATCGTATTCAAAATATTAATTATTTAAAGCAATTTTTTTCTGGTTCAACTAAGACAATTTTGTTTTCGGCAAAAAAACAAAAAAAAAAAAAACATACGACTTTTTTATGGGGGGGGGGGGGGTAGGCACATATATATTCCGGCTTGTGTGCTTGATCAGAGACCCGCGTAAGAAGCCTTCGTCAAGTAAGACGGGCACAGAAAGAATTTTTACTGTCACAGAGAAAGGAAGATACACCCAGTACGAAGGCGGGAATCGAACCCGCACCCGTTACAGCGTGCAGACTGCTAGCGTGATGGTCCAAACCACAAGGCCATCCGGGCCCCTATTTTTTTATATATAATTACCTGATATGAAATATAAGGTAATGAAAATATTGTGATGGGGGTCTAAAATACGAAATGGATATATATTATGTTTTCTACTAAAAGACTTTTGCACTTAAAATTAGGTACATGAGTTCCTAGTTCCTGTCAAACGTCATAATAAGGTTTTGAGAAAATGGCGCATACCCAAAATGTATCTGTTTACAGCTGTATACAAATTTTAACGATTTAAATTTATTAAAATTAACATATTTAGTATATAATTAATTACCTTTTAATATGTTGATGCACTGAGTTGTAAATAAAAGTCATGTAAAGCTACACGTCCCTATTTTCATTGTTATTTACTTCTTTGTCCCTATTATAACAAAACTCACTTTACTATTCATGATCTCCAATTTGTACTTATAAAAAGTACAAATACTTGAACTGACTCTTGACATGGACCAAATCACGTTCTATTTTACCAAAATTAATGTTTAACCATCCGTTGTGCGTGCCTCAATAAATCATGTGTTAAGGGAACATTAAACCCACACTCATACTCTACCTATATTGGTTATTCATAAGCAGGATGAACACAGGAGATTTGCATTTAAACTATCTAAAAACAAAGGTTAAATAGTTGAATTAATATACAGCCCTAATGGATTGCGTTCGCGAGTTTGGTCATCAACCAAATTGACTTGTAATATGTCTCTGAATAATGCTTAATTAAAATGGGCCAATGTCGATTATTTTATTTTGTTATTGTTTGATTAATAATTTCCTGATAACTATTGAGTAAAACATTGAGTCAAATGTTTTATAATTATTTTTAGTGATGTGTTATAATTTGATTATGTTAAACAGCAAGAGTACGCTTCGTTTAGCAAACCAACAGTCATATTTATTAAAACAACATTTATATCACTGAAATATTTGGATAATTTAGAACACCACAAATAGGAATACCAATACTTTGTTCTACTGATCGCTTAATAATTAATTCCATTTATTTGGGGGTACCTTTTCATTTTCCGTTTCAAAAGTCAGTTTGATTGTAACTATTATTTTTAATGGAAAAAATATCATTGATAATTTCTCACTAGCTTTTGGGCTCCTTTTTCAAACTTGTTAGTCTAACTAATTTGTCATTGTTTTACAAATTTGTCCGTAAATCGCATATTGGGAAATAAGCCATTTAGTATTTTATAATTTTGTCTTTTCTGTATTTTTTAAATATTATATATTTCTTTTTTAATTACTTATGAGTTGCTCATTATTTTTAATGTATTTATTATGTGTATTTAATTAAATTTTATAAGTCCCATTCACTATACTTTATTATCTGTCAAAAATATCAATGGTTCTACCAGCTCATAGTAGAAAAAATTTTCATTTGTGCTTATTTACACAGCTTAAAGAGTGAAGTGATCTCCGTGCATCTACATAATTATACGAACCTACCCGTTAACTTCAACGATTTTTTGTCACTAGTGGTATGAAAATTTTAACTATGAGAGGGGCTATTTATTTTATTTTTTTAAAATGCGGCATCAAAGCAACAGTATGCGCCCTAACTTTTTTAAATTATTCATTACTATTTCAATCTCATATTAAATTATATGAAGTTGAATTGTTGAAAACTAGCGTCATATAGCTAAAAGATATCCATTGTTTTCGATAAAGTATTTTCGCATGTTAAAAATAGGTTCGTTTCCAAATTTCATTGAAGAAGCCCCATTGGTTTTCCCTTCATATCTCGTAGAAAAAATTATTTTTAATTTTAGCCCAAATATGATGGCAAATAGAATATCAGCACAGCATGAAGGCTTCTTCACCTGCAAACGAGCAAGAACGTTTGTGAATAGTAATATACCATATAAAAGTTCCCTTCAGAGTTCGTTGAAGAAATGATTTTTTAATTATGATCGTATTTTAAATACGATGGCAAATAGAATATCATGAACGCTTCTTCATCTGCAAACGAGGAATAACGTTTTTTAATACGTAAAATGCATATATATTTTTCTTGTTTATTTAGAAAAATCCGTGGGCCGGACAGTTCCTTTAAAAAAAAGGAAGTTTAAGCTAAGTACGCGAATGGAACAAATGATTTTAAGAATAAACTATATTTATTAAAAGATAAAAGTAGTGCTGTTCGACTTTGTCAAAAAGTTATATAACTCAAATTAGTTTTTAAAATATTAATACCAAATTTAAGCTTTTATAGACTTGATTCCAAGCTTCCTGTCCTCTCAGAATGAGCCCAATTGACCGCGGATCTCCAAACCAAAGTGCCTCTGTTTCCTCCCATGGAAAACATTATTTCCAGGAAATAGTTCTCCGGCTGCATTGAATATTATTACAAACGGTTTTCTATATGATAAATATAGCCGACTTACGGGTCTCTATATTCCCATTTTTTGAAAATGATTTGAATATATTTTTTTAGTTTTTAATAAATAATTTTACACAAAATTCGCCCTTATGACACACTTATTGTTTAATTAAAATATTAATAAACCTAAAAAAATAACCAATATTAGTAACAGTTAACCGTGTTACCTCAGACAGGGACCGTGGAATGGGCATAAATTTTCACGTCATGAGTAGCAACTCTTGCAGCTATATTGTTTTTATTTTTGATCCTTCTTGAATGAGATTTGTTTCGAACAGTACAATATTTTTTACCTTACTAAAACGAATGTCATGTGCAAATATTTCTTTCAGCACATTTAAAACTTTTTGCTGTTCGTGAATCGCGTTAGATTGCTGTCTCACACATTTTCTCTCAATTTCTCCGCATAAGACAAAATATCATCTTGCATCTTGAAAATTTAGAGGAAATATTTCCAGCACCAAATTTACCTTGGTGCGGTGTACCATCTAAAGTACTTGAAGACACACCAGAGCCACCATTGGTGATAGTTTTGTCAGAGGAGCCATCTGTATATGCACATGTACAAAGTTCTCTTTTGGAAACTGTTCTATTGTAGCGAGTCCCTTTTTCTTAATGATATCATTCGGTTTATTTTTATTGCAATGGTTCTAAGAGGTCAATTTGAATCCTGGTGTTTAGAGGAAGTTCTATGTGAGAGATTTGTTCTTGGATAATAACACATTATATGTGTAAGTGCACGACTACGTGCTTTGTTCGTGAATTTTAGCAGATTTACTTTCCTTCTATTTTGAAGACTTTCTAGACCATACTCTCTGATTATCTTACTATTGTTGGTGGAAGACACAGCACCAGTCACTATCTTGCAGCTCTTGCTTGTACACTTTATAACTTATTTAGAACTGTATCAGAAGCATGAGACCAAATCGGAGAAGCATATTCTATAATAAGTCTGATGAGTGAGGTATATGTGGTTCTTAAAGTTGCTGATGAAGCTCCCCAATCAGTGCCGCAAAGATTCCTGATGATTTTCAATTTCTTTAGAGCTCTTTCAGAAACTGTCTTCACGTGCTCTGTGAATTTCAATTCAGCATCCAGAGTTATTCCCAGATATTTAGGGTTAGATGTTTTCATGATACGTTGCCCTTTGATGTATAATTTTGGATAAAATTGTTTTCTGTGCTTTGTGTCTGTTGAGAAGACACAAAGGGTGGTTTTTTCAACATTAATCTTAAGCTTTAGTTCTTGCGTCCAATTGACAATTCCATTGAGGGATTTCTGAAGAGCCCTTTATGAGTTGTTGATATCTCTATCCGTGTGCCAAATCGCAATATCATCAGCGTAACAGGCTACTTTGGTTTTATTTTCAAGGTTGGGGTGAATGTCGTTTACGTACAGTAAGAAGAGTAGAGGACTCAGAACTGAGCCATGCAGCACACCAGCAAAGATATTCGTGCTTCTGGACAAGCAGCCGTTATATCGCAGCCGTTATATCGCACCCTTATCCTTCGCTTTCTCATGAGGTCATATATCCAAATCAGAGCACGCCGTCCAATACCGTAGTCGGGTATGAGTGTTATGTGTTTCTGACGCCCCACTCTGTCAAAAGCAGCTATCATGTCCAAAAAAACAGCGGTGGTCTTTTTTGGAAATCGTTCTTGAAAGCCATCAATTAAAGACTGGCAAAAATAAAATAACTGGTCCTCAGTTGAGTGTAATTTTCTGTAAGCTGTTTGGTAGAAATTTATCGCCTTTTCTTCTGTAAGAAATTCAAACATTCTATGGTGTACTTTGCAAAGTATGCTAGTGAGAGCAATTGGTCTAAAGTTTTTACTTTCTGTCGCTGACTTGTTTGGTTTAAGTATAGGTACTATAATAGATGTTTTCCATGTTTTGGGCAGTTTTCCAGACTTCTATGAAGTGTTGAGAATGTTCAGCAGGAACTTTTTTGCATTTTCACCAAGATGTTTTATCATTTCACCGAATATAAGGTCAATTCCTGGAGATTTATTACTTTTAATCGCATTGATTGCCTCTAGAAGCTCTTTCACAGGGATTTCTTTTAACCTATACTTAAATTGTTTAATAGCAAAAAACGTAAGTTTATTTTGAAAACATTCTGAAACAAAGCAAGCTTTTAATACTATATTTACATTAAGAATTTTTAAAACTGCATACTAGAATACGAAAAAGAGTTCCAGCAAAACTCATTTGTAAAAAATAAAAAATAATAATAGGGAATGGCAGTTTTAAAAAAAAAACGATGCTAAAGAAACCGGTCTAAACCGGCCTTACGAAAATAACTATTTTTCAATGAAACCGAAGTCACAAAAAACCGGTTAGTCTTAAAACTGGTTTCGGTTTTCCATCCCTAGATCATTGTGACGGTAAGGAACGGAAGGTAAGGAAGGGACGGTAATTAAATTAACGATGTTTTCCGGTCTTTTTTGTGATGAAACAAACTCCAGTTTAATAGAAATTGATTTTTTTACTCCACTTATAAGGGTATAAAAGAGAATGTTCAAGCTCTTCAAAAATATTGATACCGAAGCGGCTGACTTGTACCAGTCGTTATTTGTATAAAAATGACTTTGTTTTTAAGGAGTTGCTGGCATTGATGCTATTTAAGGCATTTTTTGGATAAAACTATAAAATTTAGTCTCATAAACTTAAATCTGCGCAATCTGATAGCCGGTCTTAAAGGATACTCCACTTAAACATATTTATAAATTTATTTTCATTTTCAAGCAAAAATTAACCTTAACCCTGGGGACGACTGTAAGGAAAGCAATAAAGCCACTTAACCTTAACCCTGGGGGAATGTAAGGAAAGCAATAAAGCCAGGCAGCTCATATTACTGAGTTTTTTTTAACTTTTGGTCTTATTGGTTAAGTATAGCAAAAAATGCGGCTACTAAATGAAATGTGAGTTTTCTGCAATACAGTTTTCATGATTGAAGAATCACTGTAACTCCATCCAGTGCCTCTCTTCGCCACTTCAGCAATGAGGTCAGTGAATGTACTAAAACCCAGGGACACAGTTATGAGAAGATAAATACACATTATAAATATTAAAAGCCAAAATTTTATGGAAGGAATTTGTTAAGATATAGTATTAGTTCAATTTAAAATCGAAATGAATGTAATTTTTAGCTCAAAAATGTGTTAGTTTGAGCACTAAACTAAAAATTTGACGTTTGGGACATGTGACGGTAAGGAATTTTCTGCATTGTACTGTGACCTAAAATTTTTTTGGAGTTTCTTTGCTTTAAAATTCCGTTTTGCAATTATATAAGGACCAGTCTATTAGTATAATAAGAAAAAAAAATTGAAAAGAAATATTAATTTTTTCAAAAGTTATGCCCAAGGAATATAAAATTAAAAATTATCGTAGAATTGCCCACATACTATTTGTGTTGATTGAAAAGTATTTCTAGCCCTACTTACTTTTTTGGATACACTTTTTTACAGCGCTAAGCTTGATTCGCGGTTAGCATTTTGAAAGAGTCTGTCCTTAGAGACGTAGATTGCAATTTTAAGCGGATTAACTCTGTTATCTCTATCTAGATTAAATCTATCTTAACTATGGCGGATTAATTCAATCTCGCTCCTTCAATAATCAGGATGTACGCATAGTACGACATCTCAATCCTATCAAGACGTACACTGGGTATGTCATCCACTCTACACTAAACAGATGCAAATGCAGCTTTGCTAGCATTCTGCTGGCTCTTACTCGAGAAATGAAATCTGATAGTGAAACAGAAGAAAAATAGGGGAAGTGTTCAGTTTGATCGCCTCTTAATAACATCGAACAATCCGAAGACCGAATTGTTCCTTCATGAATCTTGAAATTTCATATTTGCCAGGAAAACGAGATTTGTGCTATCTCTTTTTAAAATAAAAACATTTATTGAAAAATAAAAGTGGTAATGTAAGAAAACGCAAAAATATTATAGTTCTAATGTTTCAAACACACTAATCTCCAGTTTCAGCTTTTAAGGGCGAATGAGCCCGATCAACCGCTGGTCTCCAAACTAAAGTACCTCAGTGGTCATCCAATGGGAAAAAAATTTAAGCCACATTTCTCCGGCTGTAGTAATTATTTAAAAAAATGCTTTTTTTTCAAATGAAAATATATATAATTTACTCTCTAATCGCTTCGCATATTTTGTGTAAATGTATTTATTGAAAATTTAAAAAAAAATATACTCAAACCAATTTCAAAAAGTGAGAGTGTCGGGATAGATTGTCGAATAAGCTGTAGTTATAAACGTATTGCGTTGTAATAAAAAAAAAACCAATAAAAACAATATGAAAATAATATTTTGAAGCATTTTTGTACTTATGAATCGAGTTTTTTTTATTGTAGATGGCATTACCGATTGTAACATTTATATCTCTTCACGGTAAGCATTATTCTCGAATGTATTGACATTTTATTGTTAGTGAATCGATGCTTTGCTCACAACGTTTAGGATAGCAAAGCCCAATCATAAAGCCTAATGGCTAAAAAGTTTATAGTTTCTTATTATTATTTACATTTTTGTATTAAAGTGGGAACAGAGAATTGATTAAAAAATATTGTTAACGACATTTCTTAAAATAATTAATAATTTTATAAATTTAATTTCACATCAGCTTGCACATTTATCCATGACCCCAGACACGTTTATTTGTTTATTAATAAATCTTGTTAAGCCGTCTATTTGTAGCTAGCTGTCCCAAGCTTTTAAAAATAAGACAACTATATCCTTAATTTAAAATATTCAATAACGAAAAACCTATTTGCATTTAAAAAATATTAACTTTTTTTAAAGCATTTTTTTACTTGTTCAACTAAAAACATATTTTTTTTGGCAAACAAAAATCATATATGACTTAATATTTTATATTCAATTACCTAATATGAAATATAATGTAATTAAAATATTGTGATGGGGTCGAAAATCTGAAATGGAGAATTTGTGTTTTCTACATATTTTTTATTTGATACATTATCCACATGAATGTACACTGCGATGCAAAAGTTTAGACAATGACGTGTTTTAGCTGTAAAATTTAGAATTGAGATACTAGTAGAATTACAAAACACCCTTAATCATATTAAATAAATATTGTGAAATACTATAATTGAAACATAATTGTTTGATTTTCTATAACGATTTTTTTATTCATAAAATAAAAATTTGTATGATGCAAAAATTTAGATACACATACGAGATTATGCTAATTTAAAGTAGATAATGGCCTTATTTTGCATTTTTATTAATGAATTGTATTTTTTATAAGATAAATAAAAAACACTATATTCGGTGAACTAAACAGATTTAATAACGATATTGGTTCAATTTTACACAAAAAAAAACAATATAGCCACTTTAAATCTTTATTCAAATCATATTTGCTTCAAATGTACAATTTAACATATCTAAATACGAACCAAATGCATACCAGTCCATAACCTTAAAGTTTTGGCACGAATTCGTTGATTTAGCGACATGCATCGACCAATTTTCTTGATGAAAAGTGCAGTGTTTTCCATATAAAATCACAAAAAAAGCGGCATATTATTCTTTTTTGCACTTTAGTACAATGCAGAGATAGTCACCTCTTCAAAAACGACAAAAAAGTCTGTCTCATCAACGTAATTCCCTCCACACCATTATAAAGGTTCGACCTTGATGCTAGAGTTTTTGAAGGGAAAAAACGGTGTTTTCAAAAGGTTATTTTTCAATATTCGGTTAAACTGAACGTGTTTAAATAGCACTAAAGAGACCGGTTAAATTGTAACCGGTTCAAAGAAACCGTTTTTTTTTCAAGAAATTTCAAACTCGAGAATAAACAAGAAACTTTCGTAATGGTGTTGAGTGAATTTACGTTAAAATAAACGACTTTTTTGTTGGTTTTGAAGAGGTGACTATCTCTGCATTGTACTAAAGTGCAAAAAAGAAAAATATGTCGCTTTTTTGTGATTTTATATGGGAAAGACTGCACTTTTCACCAAGAAAATCGGTCAATGCATGTCTCTAAATCCACGAAACCGTGCCAAAACTTTAAGGTGATGGACTGGTAGGCATTTTGTTCGTATTTAGAGATGCTAAATTGTACATTTGAAGCAAGTATGATTTGAATAAAGATTTAAAGTGGCTATATTGTCTTTTTGGTGTAAAATTGAACCAATATCGTTATTAAATCTGTTTAGTTCACCGGATTTCGTGGTTTTTTAATTTATCATATAAAAAAATACAATTTATCAATAAAAATGCGAAATTAGGCCATTAGCTACTTTAAATTAGCATAATCTGGTATTTGTGTCTAAACTTTTGCATCATACAAATTTTTATTTTATGAAAAAAAAATTGTTATAGCAAATCAAACAATTATGTTTCAACTATAGCATTTCAAAATAGTTATTTAATATGATTAGGGGTGTTTTGTAATTCTACTATCACAATTCTAAATTTTACAGCTAAAACACGTTATTGTCTAAACTTTTGCATCGCAGTGTATTATAATGTTTACTAATCTGATCTTTGATCCAGAATAAGTTACAACGCACAGCAACCCAAAGTTTCGTGATAGTGATAAAAAAAATCTGTCATCGGGGAAATAGTATATGGCTTAACTTTTTTTCACTGATTTATATTTATTTCAAGCCGATATTAAAATACAGGAAGCTGAATTGTTGAAAACTAGCATCATAGAGCTCAAAAATATCCATTATTTTAAATAAAGGATTTTCGCATGTTAAAAGTAGGTCCGATTCCAAATTTCACTGAAGAAGCCCTACTAGTTTTCCAGTCATAGCTCGTTGAAGAAATTATTTTAATTGCGATTGTATTTCAAATATGATGGCAAATATAGTATCGGCTCAGCATGAAGACTTCTTCACCCGCAAACGAGCAATAGCATTTGTTAATAATAATGAACCATATAAAAATTTATAGGGAAAATTAGTTATATATATATATATATATATATATATATATATATATATATATATATATATATATATATATATATATATATATATATATATATATATATTTTATATATATATATATATATATATAATATATATATATATATATATATATATATATATATATATATATATATATATATATATATATATATATATATATAGTGTGTCTCAAAAGTTTAGACAAAAGACATTTTGTGTCACAAAATTTCACTGAAAAGGTTTATTTAAATTTTTTTTTTTGGTAGTAAGGATAAGGCAAGTATATATAATTAAAAATTGCATGAATCGCAAAGAAAACAACCAATAATAAATATTAATTGAATTAATTGTAAAAAGTTCCCAAAAAATCTGTCTCATAAATATAGACAAAATCGATTTAATGTCATTTAATGATCTAATTTCGAATTTTTTTGGCTAGAATTGTATTTCTGTTTGATATGATGATTTAAAAAATACATTTTACCGTTGAATTTTAATCATTTTGTACCATTCCTGGTCCAATTACATACTAACAGCCAATATAGCCGTTTTAGCTTTTTTAAGGGGAAATATTGCTGGCGATTTGCGTAATACATATCCTAATTATATGTAAATAACGAATATATGCCTAACACAATATTATCGATAAGTTTTACCACCGATTCATGCATTTGAAGACATGTAATGAAGCATTTTCTGGTAAAAAACGTAAATTTTTAAAATTTAAAATTTCCAAAAAGACAAAAAATGGTCAGTTGTGCACCTTAACACGATGTAGAGTTTGCCTCTCTTTCCAAAAAGTCAAAAAATTCCCAAATTTTAACCCAAACCCACCCCCATAAGATTCGATATTTCTCCTCAAATTTGCTTTTCTCGAGTTTGGAAATACCGGTTTTTTTCAAACCGGTGAAAAAGAATCGGTTTAACTGATAAGAAAAAAACCGGTGAAGACCGGTTTTAAAAACCGATTTTTTTAAAAACCTGAATGGTTGGTTGGTAGACATATATTTTCAGGCTCGTGTGCTTGGTCACAGGGACCCGCTTTAAAAAACATGAATGAGCGTACACGTTTTCGGCAGCCTATTTCTTGCCTCCTTCATTGAGCTTTAGCACAGCCAATTACGCCTCGTAATTTAGAAACCTGGTCAAGTGACGAGGACGACACCTGAGCGGGCACCCAACGGAACTTCGAGCGACATCGTGCGCTAACGACTTTCGACTCCACAAATTTAACGAGCACGTATATCGCAGTGTACTAGGGCACTCCGGTGATTTTTAGAGGATTTTTTTCCACCAGCACGAATACGTCTATAGCATGGCTCGGACAACGACAGAACCAAGAACCTTCTCGGTGAGAGGCTCCCCCCCCCCCTCCGCTATATATAATTATACATTCTTCGAGCAAATCAAGACTGATAGTGTATTATAATCGGTGGTGAGTTTTACGCCTCACCTTTTCCCTAATCACGAGGCGTTTCCTCGTAATTTTTGCCTAAAATATTTATCGCACTATTTTACTTCACACATTTTAGGCAGACATTTCGAAGTTAGATTTGAAATATTCGAGGAACGAAATCCTTAATATTCAAACATTCAATCAATTTAGGCATTTAAAGTTTCAATTAGAACTCGGCCGTATTTCTCACTTTTTTTTAAAACCCTTTCACTACTAAAACGGCCCTTACGACCGTACGACTAAGGATTCGATAATGATATTCCTACCACATATTACGAGGTAACAAAAATCCTGCTTAGCGAAAGGGTTACAGTTGTAAAAATCTCGAGTAGAAGCTTCCTAGGAGTTTTGCTCCATTTAAGTCATGAGACAGGAAAATGGAAATAGAAAATCAAAGAAAGGAAAAATATTTCAAAAACTGAATTAGAAAGAAAAACTAAAAATAGTTATAAAATAAAAACGGAAAATGTTCGAAACACTCAAAAACCGTTTTGGATTCTGCTTTCACAACAAAAGTTTAAAAAAGGGAAAAGAACTAGAAACCGGAAAATAATTTCGTTAATTAATTTCTCAGCAAATATTAAATATTTATTGTTTGTTAAGCATTATTAGGTTACAAATTTCAGTTTAATTTGTTTTTAATATTTATCATTATAAAATCGAATTTAAAAAAAACAAGGTTAAAAAAAAGTTTTAAAAAAACTAGGTTTCTCTAAAAAAGTTCATAAAGCACCGATTTTTTAAAAAATAAAAAGTTAACATGTTATCAAAAGGCCCCCCGGTGGCCGAGAGGTGTAAGCGACGAGCCTCTCACCGAGAAGGTTCTTGGTTCTGTCGTTGCCCTAACCATACTATAAACGTATTCGTGCTGGTGGAAAAAAATCCTCTAAAAATCACCGGAGTGCCCTAGTACACTGCGATATACATGCTCGTTAAATTTGTGGAGTCGAAAGTACCGACGGCGTTTGCGCACGATGTCGCTCGAAGTTCCGTTGGGTGCCCGCTCAGGTGTCGTCCTCGTCTCTTGACCAGGTTTCTAAATTACGAGGCGTAATTGGCTGTGTTAAAGCTCCTGAAAGAGGCAAGAAATAGGCAGCTGAAAACGTGTACACTCATTCATTCATGTTTTTTTAAGCGGGTCCCTGTGACCAAGCACACAAGCCTAAAAATATGTGTCTACCAACCAACCAATTATTCATATTAAAAAAAAAAAATCGGTTTTTAAAACCGGTTTTTGAGTATCCTTACACCGGTTTTTTTTCTTATCAGTTAAACCGATTCTTTTTCACCGGTTTGGAAAAAAAAACGGTGTTTAAAAACTCGAGAAAGGCAAATTTGAGGAGAAATATCGAATCTTATGGGGGTGGGTTTGGGTTAAAATTTGGGACTTTTTTGGCTTTTTTGAAGGAGAGGCAAACTCTACATCGTGTTAAGGTGCACAACAGACCATTTTTTTGTCTTTTTGGAAATTTTAAATTTTAAAAATTTACGTTTTTTACCAGAAAATGCGTCATTACATGTCTTCAAATGCACGAATCGGTTGTAAAACTTATCGGTACTATTGTGTTAGGCATATATTCGTTATTTACATCTAATTAGGATATGTATTACGCAAATCGCCAGCAATATTTCCCCTTAAAAAAGCTAAAACGGCTATATTGGCTGTTGGTATGTAATTGGACCAGGAATGGTACAAAATGGTTAAAATTCAACGGTAAAATGTGTTTTTTAAATCATCATATCAAACAGAAATACAATTCTAGCCAAAAAAATGCGAAATTAGATCATTAAATGACATTAAATCGATTTTGTCTATATTTATGAGACAGATTTTTTGGGAACTTTTTACAATTAATTCAATTAATATTTATCATTGGTTGTTTTCTTTGTGATTCATGCAATTTTTAATTATATATACTTGCCTTATCCTTACTACCAAAAAAAAATTTAAATAAACCTTTTCAGTGAAATTTTGTGACTCAAAATGTCTTTTGTCTAAACTTTTGAGACACACTATATATACATATATATATATATATATATATATATATATATATATATATATATATATATATATATATATATATATATATATATATATATATATATATATATATATATATATATATATATATATATATATATATATATATATATATATATATATATATATTCTTCTTGCTTATGTAAAACAATCCGAAATCCAGACAGTTCCATTAAAAACAAGGGTATTTGACACTAACGCGAACGAAACAAATGTTTTTAAGAATAAACTATAATTATTTAAAGATAAAAGTTGTGCAGTTCGGTATTGTCAAAAAGTTATATAACTATTAGATTTTCAAAATATTAGTCCCAAGTTTAAGCGTTTATAGACTTGATAATTTTATTAATATAGTAGCAGTGTAAGGGTTTAAAAAACATTATGTTTAAGGCTGTCTTCTTATAAATTCAATTCACTTCAGCACGCATGCAGAGATGAAACCAGACGTTTTTGTATGCTTTAGACTTAGATTCCGATCAAAACTAAGCAATTTCACTTATAAGAGAGAGATTCGTCCTGTATCATATTGTTTAATAACAAAAAAGTAAGCTTTATTTTTTAAACATTACGGAACAAAGTAATCTTTTAATACTCTATTTACATTAAGAATTGTTTGTAACTGATACATACTATCTCTGTGTTGATTTTGAGAAGTATTTCTAACTATACCCAACTTTTTAGATACATTTTTTTTGTAGCACTAAGCTTGATTTCGTGGACAGCATTTTGAAAGAGTCCGTCCTTAGAGACATAGCTTTAAATTTTAAGCGGATTAACTCTATCTTCTACGTCATCAGTGATACATATTGATAATACATTACATTTGAGACGTGCAATTGACACTGGAATCCTGCTCTAGTATGCCAAACTTGTAACGAGCAAGATTGGTATTTACAATCGCTTACGAATGTCATCGATAGCTTGTTTATAGAGATTTACACATCAAATACACTTTTAGAGCACGATTCTAACTTCAGTGTAAGAAAATTAGCTTATGATCGAGGGTATCTTAGAATGTCGCAGAGTAAAATCTATTGTTTAGTTGCATTTCATGACTAATGATGATATACTAGTATTGAAAAACAACATTATGAACGAAAAAAATATTAAACAATGGTTCTCAAAATGGGAGACTTAGCCTTTAATGGGTTGTTTAATAGCAAAAAACGTAAGTTTATTTTGGAAACATTCTGAAACAAAGTAAGCTTTTAATACTATATTTAAATTAAGAATTATTTTAAACTGCATACTTTCACTGTCATAGTATACTATCTTTGTGTTGATGGAAAAGTATTTCTAGCCCTACTCAATATTTTAGATACACTTTTTTACAGCGCTAAGCTTGATTTCGTGGACAGCATTTTGAAAGAGTCTGTACTTAGAGACGTAGATTGCAATTTTAAGCGGATTAACTCTATTATCGATATCTAGATTAAATCCATCTTCTATGGCGGATTAATTCTATCTTGCTACTAATGATGAATTACTAGTTATTGAAAATCAAACATTATGAACGCAATTTAACCTTTTAACCCTCTGAGGGATACAGATCTTTAAACAAGTCCACTTGAATATCAAGTTTTCCAGCAACACATATAATGTTTAAAAAATTATAAATTTCATAATTTTACTAAATTTTAAAATTTAAAATATCAAGCAGTTTTTTATAATCATTTGTTACAGAAATAAAATCTAAAACAATTAAAAGAAAAAATCAGTTAAAATTTTAATTTTATTCTTATACAATGAAAACAAGATTACTATTCAACCAAATTGCGTATCCCTGTCACTCTGTCACTTTGCGTCTTGTATACGTTCGCATTAAGAATCGAAGATTTTACCTAAATATAGTAGACGAGTTTATTTTGAGTTTTCCGTTGTAGGTCTTTAAAGTGTTAACAAATAATTTTCGTGTAATCCATGTAGTCAGAATGTTTAAAACATATAATTTCAAACCCTGGTCAAGTGACAAGGTCAACAACTAGGCAAAACTTTTAACCCATTTGTGAATACCGTTAACGCCATTCTTACCGAATACAAACGTTATTCTTAAATTTTACAATTCTTTTTTGTGTGTAATTTAAAATTTTTTTAGGACTATATTCTTCATTTCTCTTATATTTTGGAAATTTCTCCAAACTTAATCTTGGAAGAAACAAATAAGCGTCATATATTTCAGCTGCTGGGCATACATGGGTTAAATTACGTTGATATTTAACGTGCCTCATTCCAATCTACACTTAGCTACATCATTTGAAGGGCTTAGTTGTAATTATTCGCACATTCTCCATCGTAAAACTAAGTTTAGTTAGTTTAGTTTGAATTATTGTCGCACTAGAGCTACACGAGGGCTATTGGGGACGGGCGTCGTATTAGTAAAACTAAGATATACACTGTTAAAAATTTGGTGCTAGGTCTCACCATGATATTGGTTGGTTTCACCAGGATATTGGTTCCTAGTAGCTGCAACGGCTGAGTGGTAAAATGTTTCACCTTTTTTTCGGTGTTTGGTTGAACCATTTTTCTGGATTTGGAAACAAAAACCTGAGAAATGGTTCAACCTAATACCAAAAATATGGTGGAACGTTTCACCATTCAGCCGTTGAGGCTACTAGGAACCAATATCATGGTGAAACCAAGCACAAAATTTTTAACAGTGTAGGGTCGTGTCCGTTTATGAACGGACCGGACCCTATATCTTAGTTATGCTTTGTAAAAGGTGAGTTTTGCTACCAGACTATTTATCCTAAACGATCTATTTATAGCGTGACAAGGGCAAAAAGTCACCTTCAAGTCATGGCCTACTCAACTCTAAAGCCACAGGAACTCTTCGTGACTTCACGCTATCCGTCTGGTTCGGATTGTCAGCATTTCCGAATTAAAAGTACGAAATCTCTACGTTCACGGCCGACTATACTTTTCAGGTTCTGAACAGGAATCAATCCCCTCTTTCGGAAGAGCCGACAACCCGAACCAGACGGATAGTGTGACGTCACAGAGAGCTTCTCGGGCCTTATCAATTGAGTCGGACGTGCTCAAATCATCCCCCTTTCGTGACGCTACACCTCTAAACTTTATTTCTATGCAGCAGCTGCAATAATTTTGTCATACGATTGTAGGTTTTAGTTTGTGATTTTCATTTGTTCGTCAAATCAATTGTATTTATTTTTACAAGTTTATTAGTTTAAATTATTGTAAGTACACATTGTCTATAATAATGGTCCAGTCATCTTTGTAAATAATGTAGTATTTGATATTCAAATGCAACTCTTTCAAACTATCTCAGTGATTCTTTAGTATCAAGGGATTACTTTGAAAAGTGGTCGAAGTGTTATTCTTATTAACACAATATCTTTGAAAGAAATTGAAAATTTTTCACCGTAAGTACACTTGCTCACTTAAAGTGATACTGTTATGAGGAATTTCTTCAGATAAATATTGTTACTGTTATATCAACTGATAAAGTACTGACATGTGTTTTATACTAAATTCGTGTTGATGAGTTTTATAAATGCTTCTGTATTTCACTTAAAAAAAATCTGCCAATGTTTGAATAAAACCTAAAATATGTACTTTTGCATTAAATTGTAGTAAAATGTATAAGATTAAATTATACCGTTCTATATTTAAAAAAGGTGATTTGCAGATTTTATACATTATTTTGCGCTAATTTTATGCAATTTTTTTTTCATCATTACAATTTTTACAATGTAATTGGAAAATATTTATAAATGGTGTACTAACTTTAAATAATTTATTGTTGTAGATTAAAGTCTAAGATTTATGTTACATGTTCCGACAATAAGCACATGAGATACATTGCAACCATAAAAAAAAACATGTCTGTAAAATATGATATACACGATCGTACTAACCATAAATGTTTTCATTTAATTCAGTCTAACAAAAATCATTGTATTTATTTTTCATTCAGTAATTTAGGTAAATATCGGGATTTTAACGTTTAAGGTTACTGTCTATTATTTTTTTATTGCTAAAACATGTGAAATTTCCTGAAAAAAAAGTTATACGTCCTTAATCACTAATAAAATAATTGTAGTAAGAAAGAAATTCTTATTAAGAGCATGTGATTTATTTTGCGACTTGGAGAGAAGCTTAATTGAAAACCCATTTTACGTAAATAATAAAAGAAACAAATGTTGACTAAAACCTGTTTCGAAAGAAAATAATTAAAAGTTTGTTTATTAGTTTTCTTAAAGAAAAAAAACGCCGCAGGGACAAATCTTTTTTTTTTAAAAATAAGTTGGTTTATTCAGACAAAATAAAAGAATAAAAAACATCTTTGTTTTTTAAGGTAAGGAGATGTACGCTGTGTTTGCGGTGGCATGAAGTAAAAGTTACTTTAATATAATTTTTTGATTATTTAATTAAAAAAAGACAAAATAGATAATTAGTGAAAATCTTTCACAATTTTTTTTATAATTTTTATGTTAATCGAACGCTCTATAAGGCTTTGGCTGTAATAATACTTTTACAACGGAAAAATTACTTTGATATTCCTTGTAAACAATTTGTAAAAATATAATTAAAAAAATATTTTTTTTTCTTCAATATTTTGTAAAATCAATTAGATGGTCAAAAAGTCTAATTTCTTTAATTTATTAAAAAAAATAAAAAAAACTGAAACATATTGAAATATTAAAAGATATATGGATTTCTTTTCTTCAAAATGTAATTTTAAGGAAAATTCTTTAGAGTTTTCAATTTTCAGAGTAATAGTATGCATTTAAAAAATCCGCATGTTGGTATCTTAAATATTACTTAATTTTAAAAATTATATTGTTATCATCAGATATAAATTTTCGTTTCTTAATAACCTCATACAAAAGTAAGTACATTTTATCTCCTAAGACAACTAGCACTAAAAAAAAAAATTCGATACAACATATAATTAGGTTAAACCACAAAATTATTATTTTTTTTTATAATTTCACATTTTAACTTTAAATAATTTTATATATAAATTTGTGTTAAAAAATCATGTTTTTATATTTCTGAAAGACAGGCGATAACTTATTTTTCAAAAAAAAAAGTTGGTTTTTTTTAAAAATATTTTTTTGTATTACGTATTTTTTTATAATTTAAGATTATTTTAATAATACTAAATACGTCTACGTTTCAAGTAAAAAACAATCCAATATAAAGTTAATTTATATTTATTCTTTTGCATTTTTTTTATTACAAACGCTTGTTCCTTTTTTCTCAAAGAGAGCGATAAGTTAATAAAATATATTATTTTTATATCATCTGCGTTTTCATTTCCGTGAGTTAAACTAAGTGCAATCATAAAGTTAAGGTTAAAATATTTTTATTCTAAACTCAGCAACATCATGATACGTTTTTTAAAGATTATAATCAGAGTGTTTACTATCTGCTATTACGTTATTTTTTTTTGCAAAAGCTCAGAGAATCTTTTTAATGCCTTTTCAGCGTAGTATCTTTTTTCGTCTTTGTTTGCTTTTCTGCGGTTTTCGCTTTTATTTAATTTAGTACGACGTGAGCTGAAAGACGTAAAAAACGAAGTATCCGCTAAGAAAACCACCCCTCTAAGAGCCGTGTTTTGTCGTAATTATACGTTCAAAGTGGAATGCCTTTCAGCTTCGAAATTAGCTAGAACAATATCTTAAACAAAAAAACATAAATGAATATAGTGAGATATGGATTACCACGATGGCGTCGCGAGCTACGATTGATGGAGAAATTGTGAAAAACTAAGAAGTATTTTTTATAGGTTTTTAAAATAAAGAGCCTCTAGTTTAACAGATTAAGCATTGGTTTAACAAAGGTGTAACGAAAATCTGATTTGTAACGGATATTAAAACAATAGTGAAATTCAAGTTGTAATGGAAATTTTTACTACACCTTAGATTCGAACTGTAACGAAAGTTTAAACTGTAATGGTAATTGAGTTCTAACTGCGCAAAATGGGCTTGTAAATTAAGATTGCATAAACGCCAAATATAGTTGTGTTTATTTGAATTAACATTGCGTTAGAGATATGTAAGTGCTATTGGCGTTTTCTGACTTAACTAGTGCATTTTAATATTAAATTATATCTATGACAATATAAAATACTTCACATTTACTTTAAAAACACATTAACAATATACAGTACATATTACGTGTTTAATTACTTTTTAAATGATTTGTTATATTTAAAAATGGTTTAAAGTTTTTTTTCAAAGTTATTCTTTAAAACATTTATTTTGAATGTGACTTGACTGCTCTATCTAAAAAAATCAGAAAGATGCGAGGCAAGAAACCCAACGTTTTGTTACATCAATAAGACAATTTAAGGTTGTTCTTTTTCGTTTTTTTCTCCTCCACTCTCACATTTAATTGTTGACTTTTGAAATTGACTGATATTTTAACATAACGACAACTGTTTAAACACCACCTCAAACATTAGAATCATTATTATTTTACTCGAAATAAAAATAACAGTGACCTCACTGAATTAAAATCCGCACATTTTAATTCAACAAGTCACGTATTTTCTTTATAATTAAAAGGAAGTTATATTTTAGGAACACTACATCAAGACAAAATAATTAAATAGAAAAATAAACAAAATTTTATCTTTAAGTTTTGATTACATTTCTACTAACACTTACTGTAGTTTTACTATTACTTTTTGTCATTATAGTTTTTGTTAGTGTCGACCAATGTTTAAAATGCTATATGTATCAAAAATCTAAGTTAGAACTTTTCCAAATAAGTTAGACGGTATTTTCTGTGTTGTGCTTTAGATTAAAACCTTTTTCATCTGATAAATGACTTAGAAGCAGCTTTCAATATAGAAGAAATGGCCCAAACATTTCTTTCATTTTTATGGAATCCCAGTGTTAAATTGACCCTTTAAATTTTAGCCATTATAGAGTGTGGCCAAATGGGGTTGTAATAAAATGACATTTTCACACATTCTACAGTGAATGATTTAGTATAGCGAAATCTTTTTATGCGACATTTTAGGTCAGTAATAATGTATGGTGGTTAGGAATTTTCTAATGCTTTTAATCGCAGTTTTAAAAAAGTATTGCAATAGCATGAGTATTCAGCAATTGGATAATAAATGTAACAAGAAGTTCATAAAGAGCTAAAATAGCCTACTTTCCTGTTACTTAAATACTTACTGAAGTTCTAATCGGGAAAAAAACTAGGTTCCTAAAGTAAATATCATCAACAGCCGTTTCTACACTAGATTTATACACATTAGAAAAAGAAATCGAAACACAGCACCTAGCTATAATTTAAACTTCTAAAAGCCAAAATCAACTATTTTCCTTAATATTCTTTCGTAAATTAGTTAAATATTATTTATCATCTGCTCGTGATTTATTTGTAGTTCGAAGAATAATTAAATATTTATTAATAACAAAAGTAATGAAACTACTCCGAACTGCATTAAAAAAATAAGAAATGTAAATTAAAACTAAGCATAATTGCATGTAAAAGTATGCCTTGCCGCTTTCTTGGTAGATAATTAATGAATAATCAAAGAATCAAATTGTGCTACATTTTATGACGTCATTCCAAACTGATTCATGAAAATATTATTTTGCTTCAAATATGTTTAAATAAATAAAGTTTCTCATGCCATTGTTGATTTGGCAACAGTGATTTAAATGACTCAAAATTGAATTTCAATGCTAACTCAATGGGAAATTCGCCGAAAGATAGTAGATTTATGTCCTTCCGGACGTACAGACTGACGGACAAAAAGTATGAAAGTTGGGTATCTGAGGTCATAGCTTTCTAACAAAAAAAGAATTTTTAAGATCCGAGGGATATAACCGATTTTGGAAGAGGGATACGGACTGACGGACAGACAGACAGACGGAAAGACAGACAGACATACGAACAGACAGACAGATGGACATCAACCGCATTTCAATACCTACAGTGACTAAAATGACTCAAAATTGAATTTCAATGCTAATTCAATGGGAAATTCGCCGACAGATAGTAGATTTATGTCCGTCCGGACGTACAGACAGACGGACAAAAAGTATAAAAGTTGGGTATCTGAGGTCATAGCTTTCTAACAAAAAAAGAATTTTTAAGATCCGAGGGATAGAACCGATTTTGGAAGAGGGATACGGACAGACGGACAGACAGACAGACGGAAAGACAGACAGACATACGAACAGACAGACAGATGGACATCAACCGCATTTCAATACCTACAGTGATTTAAATGACTCAAAACTGAATTTCAATGCTAATTAAATGGGAAATTCGCCGACAGATAGTAGATTTATGTCCGTCCGGACGTACAGACAGACGGACAAAAAGTATAAAAGTTGGGTATCTGAGGTCATAGCTTTCTAACAAAAAAATAATTTTTAAGATCCGATGGATAGAACCGATTTTGAAAGGGGGGTACGGACAGACAGACGGACATCGACCGCATGTCAATACCTACTTTTTAATTTTTTTAATTCTTTCGAATTAAAAAAAGAAAAGTAGGCTAAAAAAAACCTCATGATTGCTAAATACACCTCATGATTGCTAAATACTTCAAGAAATTCAACTTATTGATAAAAAATACTTTTACTTAAAAATATATTGAATTATACTTACTTTAAAGAGCATAATACTAATTTAAGAAAGGTTATTAACCTTTGCAAAAATTTATATTGTGAACTTTGTAAATATGATAGAACCTATGTCTTTAAAAAATACGTACATGCAAGTAACACTGTTTAAAATTTCATAAAATTGTAATAAAAACATTTGTGTTTTTTAACATTAATTGCATTGGTGAATAAAGTTTCTATACCCAAGCACTATTGAGGAAATAATATATCTTTATCCTAACTATGTTACAATCTGCCATGACTAGGTGACAATAAGCTAGTAAAACAAAAAGGAATAAATTGCCATCCAAGATACAACCTTTGTTGTCGAGTAATTGGTTTTGTATCGGTTACGGACAAGTATATGAAGTTAATATCACTGCATCCTTAAAACGGCTTGAATTGTAACTGTATACGCTAGAATAAAAAAAATGACTCTTATCCAATGGTTTACAGCATTAGACTGAAGCCCTTGTTCTACTAAAAGGAGGAAAAATCTGTGTCTAACACTTCTAACTTAATGATACTCGAAAAGACTATGCTTCTAACGACAATGAAGAAAAAGGCACTTTTAACCGTTTATTGTTCCGCTAAATTTAACTTCATTGTCGAAGTGTTTTTGTTCAGACATTTTAACACAATGTTGACTTTCTTTTAAAAGATGTCATGTAATTTTGTTTGGGTAGAGGTGAAAATAAATAGAAAATATAATCAGAGACGGTATAAATAACTGAAACTCATTTTCTTTGGAGTTTCTTTATGAAGTTATATAAAATAGTTCGCACTTTAATGAAAGATATTTGGTCGAATACACTTCATGTGTTTCTTTTTAATTTGAAGAATAAAATTCTATTGATTTATAAACTTATCTACTTTTTTTTCAATATATTTTTGTACTTTATTTTACTTTTCATGAAATTCCAAGTTTCAGTGTTAAACTATATTCCGTAATAATTACTTTAGTAAGATAAAAAAAAAACTATGTTTTCATTTGAAACTTTCAACGATTCCACCAACGCAAAGACAGAACGCACTTGGAAGAAACTATTAGATAGTTTATCATAAAAAGGAATCATTTCGTTATTTCCTTCATGACATCACCTTTAGGGGGGCAATATATGTAAAAATCGATTTTTTTTATTTCATAAATAGTTGAAATAACATCTCAAAAATATGTCTGCATATTATTAGAATTAAATTCGCATTATTTATTGATAAAAAACTTATTTAAATGCTTCACCTCAACTCGGCGCTTCAGGGCTTTGTCAAAACTTTAAGCACGTTTATCTCAAAAGAACTTTTTTTTTTTAAATTGGAGGGCAATATAACTCAAAAAGTTATCAATCGATCCTTATAAAATTTGGTATACGTCTTCTCTATAGTATTATCTTCTAGTTGAACCTCAGAAATGCCAAACAAAATTCAAAAATTAGGTTTTTTTACCAAAAAACCTTTGGAAAAAGGGTAAAAAATTCGAACTTTTTTATTCTGAGGCTTGCCGATTTTCAATTTTTCAACTTTTTTGATTTTTTATTGATTTAACTAGAAGATGTAAGTTTTATGAACATTTTCAAATAATTTTTTTTGATTTCAGATCAGTTAAGATTTCAGATTTTAAGTTGTTAGAATTTCCGCCGACTGATACTTTTATCCGCGAGGGTCTTAGGAGATGAGTTACTACGGCGGCCATTTTGAAAAAAACTGAAACAAAAAAATCTAATTTTCGTATTTTAATGTACAATGCATAAACATACTTAATTTTAAAACGGTTCATGTATTTCTTCCCTATTAATAACGTCTCTGAAAAACGATCAAAATTCAGGTGGTTACATGTATTGCCCCCCCCCCCCCCTTTTCAAAATGAGTAAGCAGTGTGTTGAGGCAAGTAAGAAAGCCAATCGAATGTTGGGATATATTAGAAAAAGTATCACTTCTAAATCTAAGGAGATTATTTTGCCATTGTATAGGGGATTGGTAAGGCCACATCTGGAATATGCTGTTCAGTTTTGGTCTCCCTTCCTCAGAAAAGATATAGAGTTGCTTGAAAAAGTTCAGCATAGGGCTACAAAAATGATTAAGGGTCTATCTGGTATTGATTATGATAACAGATTAAGATCTTTAAACATGTATTCCCTGGAAAACAGGAGAGCTAGGGGTGATTTAATACAGTTATTCCAGTTCATAAAACAGGGAGACATGGAGGGCTTGGATTTTACTTTAAATAGCCGGACCAGAGGTCATGATTAGAAATTGAATAAATCGAGCTTTAGAAGGGAGGTAAGAAAACATTATTTTTACAATAGAGTTGTCAATGAGTGGAATGCTTTACCAAATTATGTTGTGCATTCGAAGAGAGTAGAAGATTTTAAGAAGAAACTTGACGGACATTGGAAACTGGTAATGTATTAGATTTATTTTGGACCAACCTTGCTGGGCCTCTGGGCCGACAATTTTTGTATTTGTATTTGTATTTAGCAAATTCTGTAATTCCGCTTATTTCCCTTTTCAAAGGCTGCTATTAGAAGAAAAACAAAACTATATATAAAAAAATTACAAAAATGTTGACCAACAACAGGCCATAGGTTAAGCCAAGTTGTCCAAAAGTTAGCTAATCATTTACCTGTCTCCAGTAACTATCGAAATTCTTCTACTCTCTTTGCATATACAACATAACGTGGAAAAGCATTCGGCAGGTCGATAACTTTATTGTAAAAACAACATTTTCTTACCTCCTTTTTGAAGAGGTTTTTTTTTAATATCTGACCATGTCCTCTGGTTCGACTACTTAAGTTAAAACCTAAGCCTTCCATGTCTCCCTGCTTGATGAATTTGAATAACTGAACTATTCCAGAAAATATCTTCAACTTTGAGCATGAAACATATGAGTATTCACGAAAGAAACATTATAGATTATAGCATAGATGCAAATAGTACCAGCAAATAAACTATTTGCACTAATAATCTACGTTGTTTCCTTCATGAATACTCTCATAACTGAACTCTAAATTACATATTTTAAACATAAAAAATTTAAACATTACTGTCTTACTTCTTCTATCGTCTTTACCTTTACGCATAAAAAAAAGTGTTATTCTTGAAAAATTCCAAAGATGCCATACGCAACGCAGCCGAAAAACACTTCGAAACTGTAGGAAGGCAAGACCATGAGAAATCGGAATCGTTCCACTAGTTTCTTCATGCCCTTTCTACTCAGTGACATCGTTGTCTCTACAAATGGCTCTAACTAGATGAAAAGAGAGCTCTAGGTGTCGAAAGCTAGTGATTTGGCTGTAAGATGAATGACCGCTCGTTCCTAATGGGCACAGAAAAAGAATCTGTACGGCCCTTAAATTTCTAGGGAAAATAAAATTTCAGCTGGGTTTTCTTTTTATGTTATTCGAACGTAATGCTATTATTTTTGTACGTTGTTCGTGTTTTAAAGGTGAAATTTAAGGCACATTTGGATAATGTTGGACCATATTTTTAGCTACGATACATTTGTACAGAGAATACTAATAATATATTTTTTAAAAATAATTTTAATGTTTAAAATTGAATCGCAAAAACGTAATTCTTTAATCTTTAAGAAAAATAGCATTTAATTTGTGTGTGTTTAATGATCGGTAATCATCCTAACGCTATGATACTGTAAAACAAAATGAATTTGATGGCGTCTAATTAAGCATTTGAATGAAATACATATATATTTTTTATTAAAATAATTAATATTAGTTAATCCAATTTAAACTTTTAATATCTTCCCTATTCTGCCCGTTTTCCGATGTTTTCAACCCAACCCATAATGCCATTAATGTGCAGTCAGATTATGCTTAAATATTGTAAAAACAACTAACTGCTGCTATAATCAGGCTAAAACAATACACTATTCCGTATTGGAGTGGAAAAAGAGTCATAGAACCCCAACCAACCCTGAAGTGCAATATGGAAAACAAAAACTCAAAAATAATCATAAAAACAATTGAAAATGTAAAAAGCAAAAAAAAAAAAAATTACAAAGGTGAAACTCATATGTCTCGTTTACTTTCTTTATTTAGTATATATACATGCATATTCTTATTTTAAAGAAATTTAGTTTTTTGTTACTTATTCTTATTTTAAAGATAATAGGCAGAAATGCACCTTAAATTAGAAAAATGGTCTGCTTATGATCATAAATAAATTATGACCTTATTGAATATTTGCAGTTGATTTTATCTTCATTAATACTTAATTTTTTTACTCAAATACAGATAATTTATTTAAGTGGATCTAGTAAACTCTTGTATATCAAGTTATCATTATCAACTATTGATGAAGTAGTAATTTCTAATTTTTTACCAGCTCGTTCTTTCGGCCTGTTCATATACACTCTCTGATGATCAATATATTTCTTATACATTGCAGTTAATAACCGAATGATTAAAATGTGATCTTTTCAATCAAATATAAAATCGGCTTAAATTAGTAAGCATTTTTTAATAGTTTTAAAATAATTTCACTGTATCATTAACTCAAATTCTTAGTAATAAACTAAACATAAGAAAAAAACATTTTTCATGTTTACCTTTAAAGTCGTCTTCAAATAAAGTCTTTTAAAAGTCGATTTCAAAATATATAAAAATGATTTTTATGTGTTAAAACTTTTGGTTTTTATGTATGTAATGCGGTTGAAACAATTAACCAAATGTAGAAGATCATATTAAAATATTACAAATGTATAATAAAAAATGTTTATATTAAATTCTGTGTATTTACCAAACAGTTATAATTATAAACTAATTTAAAAGGTAAAAAGCTAAATTCAAATACTAGCATTAATGTAAAAATATGAAATGCAATACGTATTTGCTAATTTCTTTCAGAGTTTGTACTACATTCGTCATAAATAATGTAATTATACAGTATTTTAAGAAAACTTTCTTTCTTTTATAAGCACCCCAATATTTATAAAATTAAGCTTAGAAAGACATTACACTATAACACCATACACTTCAAAACTAAAAAATCTAGAAATAATTATCCAATTCAACAATGTGTTCCCGAAAAATTGCTTTCAAACTGAAATCGCCTTTTATTGCCACGCTAAAGAAAAATAAACATAAAAAAACCGGCGAAAAATCAGTTAAAATCGGCGAAGAACTAGCTTTGTAATTCTTTATATATTTCTGGCGGCATGGCAGCTGTATGAATGCGTTTCTGTTTTACTTTTTCTTCTCAGAATATTAATAACCTCGTATGGTTCGCATAAAATAAATGATTATGGTAGACGTGAAAGAAACAACTATTGAATACACAAGACATTTCCTGGGCAGGCTAAAAGCATCTCTTGATCATTGATCATAAACAACGATGTTAGGCCTTCCTTAAACTAAGTTTATTGAATTCTTTACAGATGACACAGCAGCGACAAAAGCTAAGTACGTCTAAACTTACAATAAAAAACGACATAGTTTCTGGAAAGGAGAACGATGGAAAAAGATCGGGAAGTTAATACAAATAAAATTTGGCTTTCCTTAGGTCATTTGATAATTGTAGTTTATCTTTAAAAGCTTATTAATGTATGTGTAGCTTTGTAATATAGCTATGTAGTGAATATTGTGGTATTATTATTCATTTTATTGCGCGAGTCTAGCAAGCATCACTTAATTGATTTGTTGTGCTTAAATATTAATTTTTAAAGAAAATTCCGCCTCATTATTTTTATATATATGTCTTGATATATAATAAACCACTATTGTCGAATTGGCGTACTATTAGTTAATTTAATTTGTTTTTAATGTTTAAACACTTTATATAAAGTTAACCTAAAATATAGTAGTTCTGAAGAATTATATGTAATTGCGGGGCTGTAGAGGTAATGCACTTGCCCAAATAATTGCCGATGTTTAAACGGTATGAATAGGATAGAGTACGACGAGTAGTACATGTAGAAGGAAGAACACGTAAAATATGCTACAAAGTCCTGACGTTGCGTACGATGTCGCTCTTAAAAAGTTGTATTGCATGCTTGCTCGGGTGTCGGTTAATCACTTGGCTGTGGCTCTAAATTTTGACGCTTATCGCCAGTAGCCCTCATGTAGCTAAATATGTATAAGAGCATTTAATATTTTGTAAAAAAAAAGCTTGATAATATTTTACTTAAAGGGTGGTTATAAAATAAGGGATCATGCTCATATAAGGAATAAAATAAGATTTCCAAAACTTTTTTGCAAACTTATATTTTTTGATCCATTCAGTTTATTTATAAAAAACTGGTAAGTTATTGATTTTTTTCCTTTCCGATTTCACTGTCGAAAATATGTAGGGCATAGACAAAAAAGTTGTGGTTGCAAAACCACCGTAGGCTAGTGTTATCAAATAAATAAAAACGCATTTTTGCCCATCATGAATATCGAATTTATAACCTCCTGAGATCCCGTTAAAATTTAATTCATGTTTTTTTAAAACACATTTTCAAAACAAATGCGCGGTGGAAACTATGTTTAGTGAAGAATTAAAAAATATTTATGCATATATAATTTTTTAAGGATAGGCATATACATTTTAATGTATGTTGGAGTCATATATACATATGTTATACAGGGTGGCGCAAATAAAAGTGGCCCCAGCGTAGAGATAAGAATGCATTGAGATGCTTGGCGAGAAAAAGTATTGAAGCCGCCTGAAAGCCTTCAGGTTTTTAGGCGGCTTCAATAGTTTTTCATGTACTTTTTTCCCAAGTCGAAATAATCGATCAGATCTTAGTGTGTATTATAAGTAGACGGCTCCTTATGCAAATTTTGTGTCTTGCAATCAATTTAGAATGTTTTGTAGTAACAAAAACAAAAAGGTCCGAATCTCTAGGATAAGTAACTGCCGAAATAATCACTTGTAATATTTTTTTGCACAGCTGTACAAACCTTCAGTTTATATTGTATTCCAACTAGCTTGTCAAACCATAGTTTAGTTACCGGCAAATAATTCGCCAAGCGTTTGTTTGGGCTTAATATTGAAGCGATCAATAGCTTCAATTAGCAAACCTGTTATGACTCGGTTTTTGACTTGGCAACAATTATGTCTTATTCTTATCTCCATGACGGGGCCACTTTTATTTGCGCCACCCTGTAGCATCAGTCTTTAAACTGTTAAGTGATTAACTGTGGTAAAGTAATGATTGATATGACGAGTTTTTGTTAGGCTTAAATTAGCTAAAGTCATAAAAATAACGAAAATTAGCCAAACAATTACACATATTAGTTTTGTTTTGTTTAGAAATTGATAAATTATAACATGATATCCGTTTACATAGAGGATTTTTTAAACGATATAAATAAACAACTATAATATTTTCGGCTGCCTTTGCCATTTATACATATATATAAGGCGTACAGTTATTATAAAGAACCTGTACAAGTGAAAATCACTAATGGATAGAAAATGAAAATTTACAAAAAATATGTTCTAAGCTAATATTTCTTCGGCTGTATTGAATAATTTTACAAACGTTTTTTTTAAGTGATAAGTGTCGATAATTTGCAGGTCTCTATAATCCGAATTCTTTTTTAAAAAATTCTACCAATTTCAAAAAGTTAGATGGTCGGGATCTGTAAGTCAGCTACAATTACCTAAAAAAAAACCGTTAGTAAAAATATTCAATACATCCGGATAAATGGGGCTTCGAAAATATTTTCTTCTCCATTGGATCAACACTGAGGCACTTTGGTTTGGGGACCCGTGGTCCAGCGGGTGTCATTTGCCCCTTACTGCAGGCATTCGAAAATTTATTTTTTTCCAATCTCGACGAAAATTTAGCATAAAAATATGTTACGAATTTTTGCCTCTTTTGATATAAGTAAAAAAAAAATATTGAAAACAAAAATTAAGCTTTTTTATAAACAAGTAGATGTACTGAACACAATATCTTTACAGATAATCTTTTGGAACTATTGAAATTGTATTAAATAATTTCACTGGATCCTTCCCCACGATTTAAAAAAAAATAATAATAGAAAAATATTAATGTATACAAGAAGTCCCTAAGGACAAATTAAAGAAACAAAAGCATGCGTAGCAATTGTAAAATTCCACAAGCAGTATATTTTGAGTTCTATCTATTTAAAGTTAGAGAATCATAGAAAAAATGATAAAGGGAGAAAAATTGCTTTGGAGTTTGGAAAGTATATGAAATCCCCCAGGAGGTAAAAGCTATCATCTTTAGTTTTTGTGACTCATTTAAAACATTTTCTGGGTAGATTTTTAAAGGTACTTGTTGCTTTTACGGAGGAATTTCTGCTAGGAGTGGCTCGCGAAAACACAGATGCCATTAAAAAAGAAACTAACTCAAATTGCACTGCATATATAATTATTTTGTGTTAAATTATTCAGAAATTACTGTTTTATTTTTTAAGAAAATAAAATTTCACTTGGCAATTTTGTGGTCCATGCCTTTAAAATATTTACAGAGTGATATTTTATCCTAAAAATAAGTTATTCTTCAAATACCAGAATATATTTTAAAATGAGTTCTAGATAAAGTCTTGTATATCGAAGTAGACGGAGCAGTCAAAGCAGACACCCTAAAAAGTCCGATATCATTCAGTGAAGAAGTTAAGAACACTAGGTAAATTAGGGTTTATTAAATATTCTGAGGCTTTTTTACGTAGTGTATAGAATCGCTATAAGTGTTTGTTGGGTTACAGCTTAGGTGTACGTTATTTAACCCTTTAAGAACGGCGGTCATATGGCGCTGATTTAAGTTTATGAGACTAAATTTTAAGTTTTATCGAAAAAAATGCCTTAAACAGCATCAATTCCATCAATTCCTTCCTTAAAAACCAAGTCATTTTTTATACAAATAACGAATAGTACAAGTCAGCTGCTTCGGTATCGATGTTTTTGAAAAGCTTGAATATTCTCTTTTATACCCGCACGATCGTGCTAGCTCGGTCGGAAAGGGTTAAACGCAGCTCAAAACTATGGCACTAATAAAATTAGTCAAAACGTAGTCCTACGACAATTTCAACAAAATCAAACAAAATTCCATTTGGAATCAAAGCGTTCGCGTCAAGTTTCATGAGGTAGAATAAGCGAGTCGAATGCCAATTGCGTGTACAAAAAAAAGAAGAAAAAAATCCTGTAATAGATAAAGCATCCCTCAAGATATATCACTACAGCCTTTTTCCTCCTCTAAAGATTGCCAGGGTCGAATCTTTTTTTCATTCCCCCTCTTTTCTCATATTATGTCCGAATCTCCCAAAAAATATTTGGTGTCCTTTTTTCCCCTTATGTGCTGGTCAATGCCTTGAGGGGTGTGTTCGGAGTGACCATCGCAACGTCATTAGTCTCTTTGGTCAAGATCCAAAAAACCGGATTAAACCGGTTCCCCAAGAATCTTCTGAAGCACTGGGGCGTCGGCTTGTCTTCTGCACACAAATAAACGTCTTCAAAATTGATTTCATTTCGTGTTGTTTTTGTTTGTGTTGCTTTTTTGGGGGGCTAAATTGGAATCATATTTCATTATTGTTAAGGTGACGCGTTTTTGCTCATGGGAACTCGGTTGGATTTTGACATCTGTTTCAAAATTTCGATTGGTGGTTGTTTTATTAAAGAATTGTTATAAATGTATATATGTTATATTTGATAATTTTAATGTATCACAATGTACAACTTACTTTTATAATTTTTTTATATATTACTATGGAATATTTCAATGTTTTGAAATATGCAAATAATACAGAAGCTGCTAAGTTTTTTTTAGATTTAAAAAATATTTATTCAAATAAATTTATTGAAGTTCTTGTTAAATAATAATTTAAATTTGTCTTATATTTTACAAGAACTATATTTTTATGTCCCTGGTTATATCACCTTGCCTGTCCTGTAGAACTATGAACTTTTGTCGTTTCCAGTGGGCTTTTGCGTTCTGCGTTATTTTGCATCGATTGCATGTCCTCATTGCAAACCTCATTGCTCTCTTGTTTGTGAGATGCTGCTTTTATATTTTGAAATATATAAGGGTCATCATTTGATATTTTCATTTGTGAAAGGGGATATTTCTTAAATTAAGATTATATGCCAACATATTAACTGTTAATCTGAGTTATTAAAAAAATCGGTGTATATTAACTACGAAGACTAGAGCTACACGAGGGCTATTGGCGACGGGCGTCATAATTTAGAACCACGCAGCGGTTTGAGAGAAGATAGTTTCAATGTCGATTTAATGAAGTTGAAGTTTTTCATTTTCTATGTGGAAATAACTTAATACTCTCGGTCTCTCCTTAAGTAAAGATATTTAGATGGTATGCTATAAGTCATACTTATAGGTTATGTCCTTTATGCGTGTTTTGAGGACTTTGAGACTGTGTAACATACATTTTGTTTTTGATGTTAGCCGACTTCGGATGGATACCATGGTCCTGGACCGTCATATCCACCAGATGACAACTATACATTGATATCTGCAGGTTCTATGGTGTCAGACGTATATGTGTATTGTGTAAGTGTATACGCCGTCTATGAAGACGAAGCTGAGCTGCGGTTCAACTTCACGTATGATAGGAGCTTAGGCGTTTTCATTTGGCAAACTGAATGGTACGAACATTTAAGTCCAATTGTGATTTTAGACCATGCGATGAACGTTTATCATTTGATAGTACTAAATCAAAAAAATAGTGACGATGTATACATGAAATTATTTTTTTGTGTTTTAAATTGTAAAAGCATTGCATGGAAATCTTTTAGGGGGTAACATTAGTTCTTAAAAAATATCTAGTTTTATTTTCATATTAGCTCTTAAATGCTATTGCATTTAAGTTACTTAATTTATTAACATCCCTTTAATGTAATGTTTTATATTTGTGTTATGTATTTTGATGCAGAATTTTTTTTATTTTTCGTTTAATTATTAAAAGCTTTGCGACAAATAGAGCATATTAAGTACCGAGCATCATTTCTCAGATTATGGAATATAAGAAACAAGATCGTAGAAGATTTATGTATTTCCTTTTTTCCGTTTTTTAAATACTTATAAAAAGCTGTAATTTCATTGTAAATGCACAGTCAGTTAATTTAAATAGTTTTTCAACTTGTTTTAAAGTTAGTTTTTTTAGCCTTCGTTCTTAAATGCAACGCATTTAGTTACTTTTGGCAATTACTTTTGCTCTCTTGGTTCTTATTTGTTTTTGCTGCCTTCGTTTTTGTACTTGTTCAAAGCTGTGAAAATTACCTTTCCATTTGGGAAGCTTTTTTCCCAAGCCTGCATTCCTAACTCTTTTTTACGTGTTATACTTGTTTCTAATGATTAAACTTCACCTACCCTTTGACAAAAAGGTAAGAGGCACTTTGGCATACAGTAGAATGGGTTTTCAAATTTAAATAATAATCGATAAGCATATGACAATATAAGATTTATTATTATTATTATTATTATTATTATTATTATTATTATTATTATTATTATTATTATTATTATTATTATTATTATTATTATTATTATTATTATTATTATTATTATTATTATTATTATTATTATTATTAAATTACGCCTCGTAATTAACCGCGGTCAAGTGAGGTCAACAGCTGAGCTTAGTTTGAAAGCATTTTGGAAGATACGGTAATGAACAATTCGAAAAGGGCAAATCGTGGTATGTTTGCGGGAAAGAAGAAAATGTTTACGTATCTGTGGCATCATCGTACGCGTGGCCGTTCTATAGATCATACGAATTAGCTTCCAGGTGATTTTAAGGTAGACCTAGACCTTAGAGGGTTTAATTTTTTATTTCTTAAATTTTTCACCTAAAATTTTCATCATAGTTGAAAAATATGATTATTAGAACAACTATGTTAAAAATAATAATAATAATAATTTTTTTTTTAGTTTATGGACAAAAAATTTGACTTTTCACCCTGATATTTTCAAATATTTAAAGCCCTACTCCTTCCTTAATTTTATAAATTCCAGCCTTTTTTTTGCATCATTATACAAGTGTGTAGAACAAAGCTATGTTGAGACATTTTGAAAATAATATTTTTTAATTAATTGTCAAGGACACTAAAATTTTTTGATAAAAAGATTTGAGACGTATTTTCAATGTAATTTTTTTTTAATTTAGACAATCATATTTCATAAAAACTCAACATAGGTTTGTTTACTACATCATATGAAATAACACATAAGAAAAATTAACATAATAGGGTGAATTTTCTCTGAGCCTTACCGGTTCGAAGAATGTGAAAAGCTCAGAAATATGTTTCCCAGAACATTGCGGTTAAAGATTTCAGTTGTTTTTAAAAGTACTTTTGCACGTTTAGATTTCAAAAAAATTATCAACACTCAAGGACTATTACTTTATGTAATAAAAGAGAATTGGGCATTGTACTGTTTATAGGAAAAATATACTAGCTAAATAAATGTGACATATATAAGTGAAAAACAGTTAAATTGAGTTTTACTTTTTACATATAAACATGTATCATAAGTTCTCGAAAAATAAAAATAATAAATTATTTTAATATCTGTGAATTAGATTTGAAAATTTTAGAATAAATAGCAGTTGTAAAAGACAAAATATTAGAAAACATGGGTTTTCCAATATTTTGTCTATATATCGCGTACATGGGTTTTCAAATAAATACTAACAAATGTGGTTTACCAGTGAATAAAGTTAATCAATCTACTTTTTTACTGTTTACTTTCTAAATATATTATTATTGAGGCTGTGTCGCCAAAAAGAGGTTGAAAATCTTTACTATGTATAAAAACGTAACTAAACATGTAAGCAGACGCTAAATTGATAGAAGTTGATTTTTTCACCTGAGAGGTCATCTAAATTGTAAGGAAAAACATGAACCAAACTGCTGATTACTACCACATTTGGTCAACATATTTTTTAATATGTAATGTATTTCTGATGAATTTTTTTTTTGACAGTTTCAAATTATTTTTCGATTTTCATGGTATTGGACTACCTTATGACAACAGTAGACATAGCTTTAACGTCACTGTAGGCCTGGCCGTTCCAGTTGTCTATAGATTGCCTGTTTGATTCCCTAACCGTCACTGTGTTCGCATACGATTCAGGTAGCTTGTCACGTATCCATTCAGTTCCGAATTCTTTCGGGGTCGATATGTGAATAACAAACTAGCTTGGAAAGCTAACATGGGTTTCGTCGTCGATTTAGACACTCGGTATGTACAATCTCTAGTAATAGCACTTCACGTTTAATGGCTATTATGCAGGGTGGCAATGTACGTTTAGAACGGAGTAGAGCGCGGTTTGTTTGTGGTATAAAATACAATGCTTGACGTAAGTTTGGAGTCACTGTAGGCGTGTCCGTTCTAGTTCAGACGAATTAGCTGCTGCGTAGTTTGCTTGTGGGGTTTATACAACGTTTGATGCCGCTATAGGCGTGGTCATTTCACTCATCCATTGTGAAAGAGGCCTTAGAGAACATTTTGAAAACTAATAAATTTCTTGTTTTTTGGACCTGCTCGGTGCTTGAAACTTTTTTGATATACGACTATGTGGCTCAGAGAAGTATTTTTATCCATTTTCCTGCTACTGATAAATATAAAAAGAGGTGATCGGGATACTTGGAGCATAATTCGAAAACTTTTAGGGGAAGAAGGATAGATCATCTTATAAGTGTGTCGGTTTTAATGAGTGAGTTTACTTTAAATAAATTATGTGTAAAAAGAATTTTTATCACCGTGACGTTTGCTGCTAGAAAAAATAAACTTTTTGGTTGAAATAGAATACAAATTTCTTCTGTGTTTGTTAATATCGTATCGTTAGAGTTAACTTAAATTTTGAGTTCGTTTAAAAAACAAAATTAACACCAATTAAAAGGAATCATAGAATATTTAGGAGGAGGTATGTCAAAATTTAACGTGTTTTTTTATATTTCCGAACAAAATCAGCGTTATTTTAATTACTAGCGAAATTATGTATAACTATATGTAAAAAAACTTAACAATAACAATACTACTGACTGAATACATTAATAATTCATTAAATGTACAATGCAGGGTGTCCATAAAGTTCATGTGTTAAACTAACTCTGGAATAAAAAATCATTCGATATTGTGTAGTAAAATAGGTTATGTTACCTCTTTAGAGTAAGCAAAAGCCGGTTTTCCTATTAAAATAATTGATGCTTCTGCTAAATGGCGTTTTAGCCCTTTAAGACCGAGTTATCACGATTATGCGGATATAAAAGAGAATGTTCAATCTTTTCAAAAATATCGATACCGAAGCAGCTGACTTGTACCATTCGTTATTTGTATAAAAATGACTTTGTTCTTTAGGAGTTGCTGGCACTGATGCTGTTTAAGGCATTTTTTCGTTAAAACTCTAAAATTTAGTCTCATAAACTTCAATCAGCGCCATCTGATAGCCGGTCTTAAAGGGTTAGTATATTTCAGTTTTTTTTACATTGGGCGGATTAAATGTCCAGTTCTCTATTATATCTATTAAAAGATTTTAAGTTCTCAGTTCAGTTAAGATCTCAGTTTCTAATTTCTGTTTTTAAACAAGGTTTATTAGTTAAACGACGAAGCAATATGCTTTCAAAAAATTGTGGTTGCTTTATCTTCGAAACCCAAATTGTAATATACATACCTCACTAATTGATAAAAAAACGTCATCTACCTGCTGAAATTAAAACTTTTTTTGGAAAATCAATTTCCGCATGTTGCAAATAGGTTATATACCAAAATTCACTTCGCAATATATGTTTTTTTTCAGAGCTCATTTAACACTGGAACTTTAATTATAACCACCCTTTAATACTCTGTATGACGCTTCTGTAAGAACATACTTTTGAATAAATTCCTTTACTTCGAGAAATTGCCATTAAACGTATTATATTTTTGCAAATTGCCTGCAATATGAATGAATTACATAACTCTAAACGAAAAAGAGATTAAGTGAAAAAAAAAGAGGTTGCTTTTAAAAGTATTTGATTACTTACTTTTCAAAATCGTGATGATTTAAAATATTCCATTAACGGGTTTTAAAATTAAGAAATATTTTTTTAAAAGCTTGTAAGACATTAACATCGTTTTAAACTATAAGTTTTCAGTGATTGCATTATATTTATTGGTATATTTTCAAATGTCTGTAAAAATAGGGAGGTATCGTTAATAAATGTTTTAAGAGAAATAAAAAAAATATGTAAATAAACAAGACAAATTAAAAATCAACTATTTAAATTTATGTAAAAGTCATTTTATTATAGTTTTATTTAGTTAGCATTTTATTATAGTTAGCAAAAAGTCATGATACTTTTATTGTAGGCTATTTAAATTTTTTAAAAATCATAAAAATTAATCTTAGTTAGATTTAGAATTATATTTTTTTAAAGTTAGATTTAGAATTATATTTTTTTAAAGTTAGATTTAGAATTTTATTTACTATATCTACCAGTAATATTTTCTAATACTTGTTTTAAAAACGAAGAAATAACAAATATACTAAAAAAAAACCAGACTGCATATTGAATTCACGTATGAACTGTCCAAACTATTTGGAGAGTTCGCCAATTCAAAAGAAGCTATTTTGTGCACCTACATCTAAGGGCTAAGTCTAGTTTACTTCTGTATTTGTAAACGGCCTGCTCCTCTGCGGATAAAAACAACTTTGAGAAGCCCATACTCTCTCTTTTCAAAATATGGGATGTAATAGGGGAACATAACCCGGCTGTATCACACATAAATCTGTTTAATAGTCTGTAACATGAAAATTATGTCTTAGCTTGTGAATACTGGTAGTCTTCGCACCTAGCCAAATCTCCATAAACAATGTAATATCTGTAACATGTAAGGTATCATTTCTGATGATTTTTTTTTTTTGTTGGCAGTTTCATATTTTTCGATTTTCATGGTATTTGTTTACCATATGACAACAGTAGACATAGCTTTGTCGTCACTGTAGGCCTGGCCGTTCCAGTTGTCTATAGATTGCATGTTTGATTCCCCAACCGTCACTGGGTTCGCATACGATTCAGGTAGTATGACACGTATCCATTCAGTTCCCAATTCTTCCAAGGGCGATAAGTGAATAACAAACTAGCTGGGAAAGCCTAACATGGGTTTCGTCGTCGATTTAGCCACTCGGTATGTACAATCTCTATTAATAGCACTTCAAGTTTAATGACTATTATGCAGGGTGGCAATGTACGTTTAGAACGGAGTAAAGCACGGTTTGTTTATGGGATAAAAGATAATGCTTGACGTAAGTTTGGAGTCACTGTAGGCGTGTCAGTTCTAGTTTAGTCGAATTAGCTTCTGCGTAGTTTGCTTGTGGGGTTTAGACAACGTTTAATGCCACTGTAAGCGTGGCCATTTCACTCATCCATTGTGAAAGAGGCCTTAGAGAACATTTTCAAAACGAATAAAGGACTTTTGTGGCCTCTTATAAAATTGCCATCCTGTAGAAACGGAAATGACTACCCCTTTTAAGTATTATTAGTAGGCTGATTAAGAATTGAACTCTTTAAAATACATTATTAATATCTGAATCAATAGTGTTCTTAAAGTAGTATACATGCTGAAAACCTAGTAAGCAAAACCGAACGAACAACGGGAATTTGTGTTAATGCACACATTATTAAAACAAATTTCACTTGTTGTTCCGAAAATACTGTAACATGTAGTGACTATATTTTATTAACTATTATCTTTTGTTCAATGATCGTGTTTTTTACTTAACTCTGCGTTCCTTAAACTTAATTACTATCATAACATAATATGGTTATGAAGGTAGTGTTGATGGGATCTGCACTGCCACGGTGCCAAAAAATAGTATTATGTAACATAAATTTAACATTTTGATAATTGTTATTATCAAGACATTGTTATTATTACATTTATCATTATAATTAGTAACATTCATATAGTGACCTGAGTTAGAAGGGTCGGTGTATCAGAATATATAAAATATGTTCAATAGCGAATTATATGTTGGATTATTACATGCATTTAAATATTCAAACTTATTACAAATGTTCATTATTATTACAAATATCTTAATATT
This sequence comes from Oedothorax gibbosus, assembly GCA_019343175.1. Classification (NCBI taxonomy): domain Eukaryota; kingdom Metazoa; phylum Arthropoda; class Arachnida; order Araneae; family Linyphiidae; genus Oedothorax; species Oedothorax gibbosus. Next base: position 1,416,128 of record JAFNEN010000073.1, on the reverse strand, counting down.
CAATGATGAAACTTATTGGCTAAAATATCAGTTCCAACTTAGGCAAACAAAAACATTGGCATGCTTCCTTTTTTATTTCTTTTTACAGTTGTTAGTCTCTTAAAATTCTTTTTCGAAGCGTTCCTTGTTACTTATAAGCTTCAGAATTTTGTTGTTAGAGCGTAAAGTAACGGCTTAACAATGTCTACTTTGGGCCTCATTTATCATTTTTTTTCAAATTTTCCTTTTCTGAAGTTGTAAACGGAAAAAAAAACTGTCAAATTCTTGTCACATAATAATCTTGTTACGTTAGTGATTGCTCAGAAATAGGAAGTAATAATTCACTTAATATCTTTTAGAGATAGTTTTAAGTAAAAAAAAAAGTTCAATACATACTCGAAACAATGTCTTATTAACATATTAACAATATAATTTTTGCAAATATACATTTAATTGATTTTAAGAATTTTTAATTAAAAAGAAACTATCCACGAGTATTTTTTAAGATTGACTTTTTAATTATTTTTTATATAAGTAATGATAAATTAGTATGGCATTGAATAATGACAATGATTTAGATTTCTAAAGATAAAAAAAATGAAGTGCAAAAAATTTAACATTTTAAACTGATTTGTCAAATGATATTTCACATTCTCTAAAAGGAAAAGCACATAAATGCTGTTTCTCAAGATTAAATAAATAAATTACTTATAGATTTAAAAATATTTCGTAAATCTTGATTGATTTTTTTATATTTAATTTTTCCGGCAGGTTAACTTCAATATATGATACTTTTATCGATATTTTACTATTTAAAATAAAATTTTTAGACGAACAGTTGGTTGGTTGGTAGACATACATATTCAGGTTTATGTGCTTGGTCAGAGACCCGCTTATAAACCTTCGTCAAGTAAGACAAACACAACACACACACACACAAGTGGATCCATCTAATTTTTAGAGACAGAGGCCAACTAGAGGATCCCCAGAATTGGCTTGTCACCACCAGAGGTATTGATTTGGTATGGGAACTTGGAGGACTTTGTGACCACGACGGATTTAACGTGCACCAGTCACCAATAGCGTACACGGGGATCTTCGGAAGGCAGCGGGACTCGAACTCGCAACCTTAGGGATGCCAGTCCAAGACCTTACCGACCAGGCTATCCCGGCCCCGACGAACAGTTTAATTAGATACAACATATTTAAAATATTACTTATGAGAGAATATTAAAATTATTATACACAAAAAACATTATTTAACAACAAGTATTTACGCGCGCGCGCGCGCGCGCGAATATTAAGTTTGAAACATGTGAATTGTTACTTGAAATAATAAAAACATATTGTATTGTTACCCAGTTACGTAGAAATAATTTGTAAAACAACTATAAATACAAGAATAATACAAAACATACTTACCTTCAAGTGCTTCAAAATATGTAATGTATTTAATGTAATAAACATATTTAATATTTTAATATAATAAACAATAAATATTGATTTATTATCAAACACAAAATTTGTTCACATAAAAAATAACATTAAAACTAATCTTATAATCTATTGAACGTTATGAGGGACACACTGATAATTGGAGTTTTAAAGTTTCCCTATATTAGTAATATCATGAAACGATTGATAGTCTATTTTACCAAAGATGTCAAATGCCGATTGTTGTTCTATATATCATTGTTGACATATCTGCATGATTACTAGTTGGACAACTCTATTCTAACTGACATTTGTCTACATATCATTTGATCATAGTTCCGTAGCAAAGATATTTATAATAATGCACTGAATTTAATTACAATTATGATATAATTTGGTTATCGATGTAGTGATGATGGGATCTTGTATTTGTGCAAAAAATACCATTGCGCAATTTAACATTTTAAAAATTATGTTTATTAGAATGATGTTTTTTTTTTATTTATCCTTATATTAGAAGCATTCAGATAGTGGCCGTAGGTAGTAGTGTCGGTATATCGGAATGTATCAAAATGTGTTAAATAGCAAATTTTATACTAAGGTATTATTAAGAATGTTTTCGATAATTTTCTTTACCATTTACGCTAACAGACGATAAATATTTTGAAGTTCCACAAACTGATACTTTTTTTTAATAAAAACTGTAATATTAATTTATTAAAAAATATATGTAGAAAGATAGATTTAACCTGTAAAATATTTCCATATCTTGTTCTAAGGCTATAAAACTAATGCTAGTTTACTTTGCAGATAACAATTTGAATTAAATCCTTTTTTTATAAACTGTGAAGAAATATTGGTTTGTATTACATTTGTTAAAAATTTAAAATATACATTTTACAAAATTATATTTATGCCAAAAAAATTGCAAATCTTATCGTCCGAAGTCGTCCCTCGAAATGCAAATTTCTCTTCCAAAATGTCACATGTGAAAAAACAGAAGCAAAAAACTAGACTTAACCCTCAGATGTAGGTGCACAAAATAGCTTCTTTTGAATTGACGAACCTCCAAATAGTTTAGACAGTTCATACGTGATTTCATTTTCCAGAAGTAAATGCTTAATATTTGTTATTTCTCCATTTTTAAAACAAGTATTATAAAATATTACTGGTAGTATAGTAAATAAAATTCTAAATCTAATTTAAAAAAAATCGAATTCTAAATCTAATTATAAGAATAATTTTTATGATTTTTAAAAAAAATTTAAATAACCTATAGTAAAAGTTACATGACTATTTGCTTAAAAACTATAATAAAAGGACGTTTGCATAAAATTTAAATAATTGATTTTTAATTTGTCTTGTTTATTTATATATTTTTTATTTCTCTTAAAACATTTATTTACGATACCTCCCTATTTTTACAGACATTTGAAAATACAGCAATAAACATATATCAATCACTGAAAACTTATAGTTTAAAACGATGTTAATGTCTTACAAGCTTTTAAAAAAATATTTCATAATTTTAAAACCCGTTAATGGAATAATTTAAACCATCACGATTTTAAAAAGTAAGTGTTCAAATAATTTTAAAATCAACCTCTTTATTTCACTTAATCTCTTTTTCGTTTAGAGTTATATAATTCTTGCATATTGCAGTCAATTAGCAAAAATTCAATACGTTTAATGGCAATTTCTCGAAGTAAAGGAATTCATTCAAAAAGTATATTCTAACAGAAGCGTCATACAGAGTATTAAAGGGTGGTTATAATTAAAGTTGCAGTGTTAAATGATCTCTGGAAGAAAAACCATATATTGCGAAGTGAATTTTGGTATATAAACTACTTGCAACATGCGGAAATTGATTTTCCAAAAAAGTTTTAATTTTAGCAGGTAGATGCCGTTTTTTTATCAATTAGTAAGCTATGTATATTAAAATTTGGGTTTGGAAGATAGATAAAGCAACCACAATTTTTTTAAAAACATATTACTTCCTCGTTTAACTAATAAACCATGTTTAAAAACATAGATTAGAAACTGAGATCTTAACTGAACTGAGCACTTAAAATCTTTTAATAGATATAATAGAGAACTGAGATAGAATAGAAAACTGGACAATTGATCCGCCCGATGTAAAAAAAAATGAAATATACTAAAACGCCATCTAGCAGAAACATGAATTATTTTAATAGGAAAACCGGCTCGTGCTTACTCTAAAGAGGTGACATAACCTATTTTATACACAATATCGAATGATTTTTTATTCCAGAGTTAATTTAACACAGGAATTTTATGAACCCCTTGCATATACATTTAATGAATTATTAATGTATTTAGTCAGTGGTATTGTTAGTGTTAAGTTTTTTTACATAAAGTTATACATAATTTGGCTAGTAATTAAAATAACGCTGATTTTTTTCGGAAATATAAAAAAACGTTAAATTTTGACATACCTCCTCCTAAATATTCTATGATTCCTTTTAATTGGTGTTAATGTTGTTTTTTAAACGAACTCAAAATTTAAGTGAACTATAACGATACGATATTAACAAACACAGAAGAAAGTTGTATTCTATTTCAACCAAAAATTTTATTTTTTCTTGAAGCAAGCGTCACGGTGATAAAAACTCTTTTTACATACAATTTATTTAAAGTAAACTCACTCATTCAAACCGACACACTTATAAGATGATCTATCCTTCTTCCCCTAAAAGTTTTGGAATTATGCTCCAAAGGTGGCAAGAAAGTATTCCGACCTCTTTTTAGATTTATCAGTAGCAGGAAAATGGATAAAAATACTTCTCTGAGCCACATAATCGTAAATCAAAAGAGTTTCAAGCACCGAGCAGGTCCAAAAAACAAGGAGGGTCGTCTAGTACCCATAACTGTAAACGGCCTGCACATTTGCGAATAAATGTATGTGGATAAAAACAGCTTTGGGAAGCCCATACTATCTTTTTTCAAAATATGGGATGTAATAGGGGAACATAACCCGGCTGTATCACACATAAATCCGTTTGATAGTCTGTAACATGAAAATTATGTCTTAGCTTGTGAATACCAGTAGATTCTTCGCACCTAGCCAAATCTCCATAAACAAAGGCAATCTTTTAGTGGGGTGACATAATTGTAAAGAGATTTTTATTAATGGAGAGTCGGATGAGTAATAAGTTAAATTATACTCTTAACTTCTAAGTGAAATAATAAAAATTTATTATTTTTATAAAATAATTTTTCGAAATACATGTTTAAAAGTAGTTTAATTATTTGCTTGAATTTAAGACTATATCCTTTTTTATGTATATAGACTTTTCCACCGTGGCGACATCCTGAAAATCATAGGATCTCCGAAAGAGGGTCGCATTGCTTGTATTGCTTATTAAAAATTTCCAAATGTTGCTGTACAGTGACGGACCATGTAGTAGAATTGTACTTGAAAAAAATTTTTAATTAAAAAATATTTTTTTATTTTCCAAAAAAACTATATTTCCTGCTTGTTGAACCCCACCCCATACCTATTGTATACTTAAATAGTAAATACTTTTTTGCTGCATCAATTAATTATATAAGTCATAACTATATTGGTATATATAGTAAATAGTGCATTGTGTACATAATTTGCCAGTAACTTTTTTCATCGAATTTTAATTAATAAATAATGTACACTCTAAGACTTCTTGGCTTATAAGTTAAAACCCTGTATACAATAACTAAATCATAATACTTTTATCTCTAAGTGAAAAAAATAGCCATACCCTTAATTCTACCATGTATTTGTAAGTGTTAAATTTCGTAAAATGTGCTAAAAAAAATTTCACGACCTTTGCTACACTATTTTCAATATAGGATTTTTATTATACTTTCGACAATTCAGACGTGAATTTTCATTTTCAAGAAAGAGTCGCGTCAACGGTACCGTCGTTAATTTTTCATTTTAAAAACATGTATTAGAAAATATTACTGGTATATATAGTAAATAAAAGTCTAAATACAACTTTGTTATTTTTTAAAAAACTTTAATTGCCTCTAGTAAAAGTTACGTTAAACCAGCTATTCAACCAACCAAAGTTACGTGACATTTAGCTTACGAAACTATAATAAAAAGCTTTTTGCATAAATTAAATAATTGATTCTTAATTTTCCTTTTGAATTGTCTAACGCTCCAAATACTTTGGACAGCTCATACGTGAATATGAAGTGAATATTATCTCAAGCAAATCAACGGCATATTTATTATTTTTTAATTTTAAAAACACGTATTATTACTAGTAGATATAATAAATAAAATTCTAAATCTAACTTTGTTATTAATTGTTAAAGTTTTGTAAAGTTTAAATAGCTTATAGTTAAAGTTACGTGACTTTTGGCTTACACAGCTATTATAAAAGGTCTTTTGCATAAAATTTAAATAGTTAATTCTTAATTGGTCTTGTTTATTTTATATTTTTTAAATTATCTTTTAACATTTATTAACGATACCACTCCATTTTTACAGACATTTGACAATACACCAATAAATATAATGTAATGTCTAAAATTTATAGTTTAAAACGATGTTAATGTTTTACAAATTTTTAAAAATATTTCTTTATTTTAAAACCCATTAGTAGAATAATTTAAACATTCACGATTTTGCGAGAACTGTAGGTGTTAAATTACAATTAAAGATAGCCTCTTTATTTTACTTAAGCCCGTTTTCGTTAAGTGTTATGTGATTCATGCATATTGCATGCTATTAGTAAAAATATAATACATTTCATGCCATTTTCTCGAAGCGAAGGAATTTATTTAAAAAGTATTCTTACAGAAGCGTAATACAGAATATTACAGGGTGGTTATAATTAAAGCTCCAGTGTTAAATGAGCTCTGAAAGAAAACCAGGTTTTGTGCAGTGAATTTTGGTATACAACCTATTTGCAACATGCGAACATTGTTTTTCAAAAAAAAGTTTTAATTTTGGCAGGTAGATGGCGTTTTTTTTTATCAAATAGTAACCTTTGAATATGATAATTTGTGTTTTAAAGATAGACACAGCAATGCAAATTTTGTTGAAAGCAAATTTATTCCTCGTTTAACTAATAAACTTTGTTTAAAAATTAAGATATTTTAATCGATAGAACATAAAAAAAGATATTTAAAACGGGCAATGTAATAAAATAAAATGTACTAAAACGCCATCTAGCGGAAACATGAATTGTTTTATAAGGAAAACCGGATCGCTTACTCTAAATAGGTGACATACCCAATTTTACTTCACTATCCCGAATATTTCTTTTATTCTAGAGTCTGTGTTACACAGGAACTTTAAGGAAACCATTTATATACTATTAATGAATTATTAATATCTTAGAGCCAGTGGTGTTATTATTGTTTTTGTACATAAATTTATATTTTGGAAAGTAATTAGAATAATACTATTTTGTTCAGAAATATAAAACGAACGTTACAATTTGACATGCCTCCTCCCAAATACTCTGATTCCTTTTAAATGGTGTTAATTTTGTTTTTAAACGAACTAAAAAATTAAGTAAACTATAAAATAATGATACTGCATTAGCAAACACAGAAGAAAGTTGAATTATATTCCAACCAAAAAGTTACTTTTTTTCTCGGAGCAAGCGTCATGGTGATAAAAACTCTTTTTACACACAATTTATTTAAAGTAAACTCACTCATTTAAACCGACACACTTATAAGATGATCTATAATTCTTCCCCTAAAAATATTCGAATTATGCTCCAAAGGTGGCAAGAAAGTATCCCTGCCTCTTTTTAGATTTATCAGTAGCAGGAAAATGGATAAAAATACTTCTCTGAGCCACATAATCGTAAATCAAAAGAGTTCCAAGCACCGAGCAGGTCCAAAAAACAAGAAGGGCCGTCTAGTAGCCATAACTGTAAACGGCCTGCGCATTTGCGAATAAATGTATGCAGATAAAAACGGCTTTGGGAAGCCCATACTATCTCTTTTCAAAATATGGGATGTAATAGGGAAACATAACCCGGCTGTATCACACATAAATCCGTTTGATAGTCTGTAACATGGAAATTACAGTCTTAGCTTGTGAATACCAGTAGATACTTCGCACCTAGTCAAATCTTCATAAACAAAGACAATATTCTAGTAGGGTGACATAATTGTAAAGACTCTTCAATAATGGAGAGTAGATTGAGTTACAAGTTACATTTTACTCTTAACTTCTAAGTGAAATACTGCACATATGTTCTTTTTATGAAACATTTTTTTGGAAATACATGTTTAAAAATAATTCAATACAATTTAAGAGTAAATTCTACTTCATGGTCCAGGGACTGTTTGTATTATATTTATCGTTTGTTAAACTTTAAAATATATATTTTACAAAATCATATGTGTGCCGAAAAATTTGTAAATCTTAGCTTCCGAAGTTGTCCCTCGAAATGCATATTTCTCTTCTAAAATTTCACATGTGAAAACTACAGAAGAAAACTATACTTAACATTTGAACGAAGGTCCAAAAACAAAAGCTTCTTTTGCGTTACCGAACTCTCCAAACACTTTGAACAGTTCATGCGTGAATTGTCATTAAAGACATTTCCCAATGGTAGAAACGTTAATTCTTCACTTTAAAAACACACGTATTAAAATATTACTGGTAGTGATATAGTAAATAAAATTCTAAATTTAACTTTGTTATTAATTTTTATGATTTTTTTGAAAATTTAAATAGCCTATAGTAAAAGTTACGTGACATTTGGCTTACAAAACTGTAATAAAAGGCTTTTTACATAAAATTAAAATAATTGATTCTTAATTTGTCTTGTTTATTTTATACATTTTTTTTTATTTCTCTTATAACATTTATCGCGGATAAAAACGGCTTTGGGAAGCCCATACTCTCTTTTTTCAAAATATAGAATGTAATAAGGGAACATAACCCGGCTGTATCACACATAATTCCGTTTATCGTCTAAAACATTAAAATTATGTCTTAGCTTGTGAATACCAGTAGATTCTTCTCACCTAGCCTAATCTCCATAAACAAAGACAATATTCTAGTAGGGTGACATAATTGTAAAGACACTTTAATAATGGAGAGTAGATTGAGTTATAAGTTACATTTTACTCTTAACATCTAAGTGAAATACTGCACATATGTTCTTTTTATGAAATAATTATTTGGAAATACGTTAAAAAAAAATTAATATTCGATGCAATTTAAGAGCAAATTCTACTTCATTGTCCAGGGACTGTTTGTATTACATTTATAGTTTGTTAAACTTTAAAATATATATTTTACAAAATTATATTTATGCTGAAAAATTTGTAAATCTTAGCTTCCGAAGTTGTGCCTCGAAATGTATATTTCTCATCTAAAATTTCACATGTAAAAACTACAGAATAAAACTATACGTAAAACTTCCACGAAGGTGCAAAAACAAAAGCTTCTTTTACGTTGCCGAACTCTCCAAATACTTTGGACAGTTCATACGGGAATCGGTAAGAAATACACGAGCCAACGCTAGAGACGTTAATTCATTTTAGAAAAACGTATTAAAAATATTACTGGTAGATATAGTAAATAAAATTATAAATCTAACTTTGTTATTAATTGTTATATATTTTTAAGATTTAAATAGTCTCTGGTAAAAGTCACATGACTTTTAGCTTGCGAAACTATAATAAAATAATTGATTCTTAGTTTTCCTTTTGAATTGCCGAACTCTCCAAATACATTGGACAGTTCATACGAGAATTTTCAAAAAAAGGTACAAAAAGACACAACGGAAATTTAATTGATTCTTACTTTTCCTTGAATTGCCGAACTCTCCAAATACATTGGACAGTTCATACGTGAACTTCCAAGAAGTTTTTTTTCAAGACGACGTTGCATTTGTTATTTCATTTTAAAAACATGTACTATAAAATATTACTGGTAGCGATATATATTTAAAAAGACTATAGTAAAAGTTACGTGACATTTTTCTTACAAAACTATAATAAAAGGCCTTTTGCATAAATTTAAAATAATTGATTCTTAATTTGTCTTGTTTATTTTATATTTTTTTAAAATTTCTCTTATAACATTTATAGCGGATAAAAACGGCTTCGGGAAGCCCATACTCTCTATTTTCAAAATATGGAATATACAAATATGGAATGTAATAAGGGAACATAACCCGGCTGTATCACACATAATTCCGTTTATAGTCTGAAATATTAAAATTATTTCTTAGCTTATGTATACCAGTAGATTCTTCTCACCTAGCCAAATCTCCATAAACAAAGACAGTCTTCTAGTGGGATGACATTATTGTAAATACACTTTATTAATGGAGAGTCGATAGAGTAAAAGTTAAATTATACTTTTAACTTCTAAGTGAAATAATAAACATTTTTTATTTTTATAAAATAATTTTTCGAAATACATGTTTGAAAGTAGTGTAATACTTGCTTTAATTTAAGAGCAAATCCTACTTTATGGTCTAAGGGTTTTTCCACCGTGGCGACAACCTGAAAATAATTGGATTTCCAAATGAGGGACGTATTGCTTATATTGCTTATTAAAAATTTCCAAATGTTCCTTTAAGTACAGTTTCCAAAGTTTTTTTACAGTGTTTTAAAAAGATTTTTCCAAGTAATTATGTATTTTAAGGATAAACTAATGGATTAACGGCTCAATATTTTACAGAGTTTAAATTTTATTCTGGCGAATATGAGACATACTTACACCTTTTCGTGTTTGTTTAAATCGCATTTCTTCCCGAAGATAAAGTACATTCTAAAACTTTTTTAAAAATTGCTTTAGAATGGAGATAAAATTGATATTGATGTTAGGAAATTTACAGAAATCCTTTCAGACATGAAACAATTTATATCTCCAGAATGGCAGATACTCGAGAATAATGGCCTAATGGGGTTGTTCCGTATGTATTTATTACCTTTTAAAATCGATTCAGTTCGAAAAAAACATAGTTTTTAATTTCACATTTCATCCAAATTTCAAGAAGGATCGAATTATGTAATTATGTTTGTGAATATTTAATGTGTAAAGACCCATTGGCTTAGTGGTAGTGCTTCGCATTGCCACGCCACAGGTCCGGGGATCGCCACAGGGCGAGGTTGACCCATCCTTTAAGTGGATCGATAAAATGGGGACCAAACATGCTTGGAAACTAAACACTGGGGGTTCCGCGTGAGGCTGACTACCTTACCGGGACATATGCCTAGCAACCCAGAGCCCTAGGTCACGTAAGCTGAAATGGGAACGGCAGGCCTTGGTCCTCTAATGGGCTGTTGCTCCGAGGAGTTCAATTTAGTATTTAACGTGTAACTCCGTTAAAAAAAAACTTTAAAAATGATCAAGCAGACCACTAGTTGGTGTAACGCCATTTATTCAAAAAACAATATTAAATTTTGATTATATTTCATATTTAGATTAAATTAAATTTTGTTTCAAGGAAACGTCACAAAAATTGAAAATCGATTGTTCTGTGCAAAATATCGAATATAGTACGTTATTAAGTTTGTTAGACATGGGATTTATCGCACAAATACAAGCATTTTTATAATTTCGTATAATGGAGCAAAATACATTTTACGACAATCTGATTTGATATTCGCAGTCAGTCTTGCAATGTTTCATTTTCTAACACGTTTTATTTTTTTTAAAAATATGTTGCGTGACCATCAATGCAATTCAGAGAACATATAACAAAATATAACATTTTCTTTTGTAATGTGGATTCTTGCAGATCTCGTAGAAATATTAGGTTTTAATGCAATTGTCTGCAATTAGAAATTATATATCTATGCATTAACGCATGGTTTAACAGCTTAAAGACCAAACGTGTATGCAACGAAAATGTCACAATAGTCTGGTCTACTATCATATGGTAGTGAGTAAATTCTTCGGAGGCAACTCAAACCTATACTCTTCACCGCTAGAGATGAAGTATACATGGACGAGTGGCCATTAAACGTTTAAATAAAAACCCGTTTTTGAAAAAAAGAGTCTAAAATCTCCCACTTAATTCCTGTGAGAAATGCAATCATTTTTTTAATATTTAAGAGCACGAAAGAGAGCCTTGTTTCAACTGTTATAGAAAATAGTTTTCAAAGATCTTGCAAAGAACATAATAAATAAATTATTTTTTTTATTAGAAGGCTGAATTTTTTAGGGGTTTTACTTGACTCGCTAACTTACTTGCTAAAACATGACAATAATTAAGCATTTTTTAAAAAGTTTAAATCACATAAGTATACATCGAACAACAGATATTGTCGCTGAAACTTTTACAAAATCTTTTTGAACGTGAACAAATAAGTTTCCATGTTATCCTAGCCATCAGTTAAGTAGGGAAAAATACATCAAATATTCATTTTTTCCGTTATAAATATTTTTACTATTATAACCCTTTAAGAACGGGCAATCACGATCGTGCGGGTATAAAAGAGAAGGCTCAAGCTTTTCAAAATTATCGATACCGAACCAGCTGACTTGTACCATTCGTTATTTGTATAAAAAATATTTTTAAGGAGTTGCTGGTTTGATGCTGTTTAAGGCATTTTTTAGATAAAATTCTAACATTTAGTCTCATAAACCTAAATCAGCGCCATCTGATAGCCGGTCTTAAAGGGCTAATGAGCAATATTTGTACAGAAAAATAATTAGTTAAAAAATGTGAGTGTTCTTTTGGGTAGTTCAAACCCTAAATATAACACATAAAATAATTTTCAGGAGTTCCTGTGATGATATAGCAAGTGCCTATCAATGTAACAGGTTTAATTAAATATCATTTTGGTGCAAATACGAAAAAGGAAAAAAATTTGTTAAAATTCGTCATAGTTCTTTTTTTAAAGTGAAAAGGCAATCATGCTTTTAATATTATCGAACACAAGAAAGGTTTTGCATAATGTAAACAACCTTCAGAAAAGAAATTTCAATGATCGTCCAAAGAGCGATGCAAATCGCATCTGTTTTCTATTCTGAGTAGAAGATTTAGATATTTTCGAGGTTTTTAAAATCTTCTTTACTGTTATTATGCACGTTTTAGAAAGTTTTTAAGTTGCTTTGAAATACAGTGATAAATTTCATATGCGTCATAAGTATTTTTTATTTTGAATTTAGTGCGTGGTTTTATGACTACGTTCTAAAAAGATAAGGTCTTTTGAACAATGGGTATGATAATGAGGTGGTGAAGATCCTAAGAAGCACTCTAAACATAATAATGAATACACTTAAAAGCTTGTTTGCTACATGTATGCTTCTTTGCTATGTCTTGTTCTAAGTCCTGATATTTGAAACGTCATAAATTGTTATGGAGTTAAATTTTTATCTATTTGATTAACCATTTAATATTTTTGTAAATAGCTTTATAGCTGCAAGAGCTTTAAAGCTACAGGGTGTCCAGAAAAGGACTCCCTGTTTTCAAAAATTAATAAACAAGAAATGGATAGAGATATTAACACAATTCTTGCAGAAAACGAATGAGTCATGTCTGGAATTTGATATGGAACACTTTATTATGTTAGTTATGTTTATTACGTTATTATATGTTATTACACTTTATTATGTTCAATTTAACCGACAGATAGCGCTGCAATACCATGTGTTGGATTCCACGCAATAACTATTGCTGCTTTCCCTGAACTGAAAGCTACTGAACATTTCTGACCACGTGTCCTTCTTTTCGGTATATACGCATGCCTAGTTCTTTCATAAAGCCAACACACGGTATTACCGCGCCATCTGTCGGTCAAATTGAACAGAATAAAGTGTAATAACATAATAAACATAACTAACATAATAAAGTATTCCATATAAAAATTCCAAACATGACTCATTCGTTTTCTGCAAGAATTGTGTTAATATCTCTATTTCTTTTTCATTAATTTTTGAAAACAGGGAGCCCTTTACTGGACACCCTGTATAAAAAACCTGACTTTTCATATTACCACAGCATCCTATAAACACATACAAACCTAAAAAATATTTTCCAAGCCACTAATATGGATAAAATAGGATTTTAAAACTTTGCATAAATTTAAAAATACTATTCTAAATCATACAAGGTTATAATGGTAAAGAATTAAAGCTTTTGACATATTAATTTTAACCAAAATAATGGTCAGGACCATTAACTCTAGATATGTATGTTCAATTAATCTTACTGAACTTGAACTTCTTTTGTAGTTTCTTTTCTAAATTAAAATTAATGTTTTGTGAATTTGATTAAACACGAAAATATATTTTGCCTAATTTTAAGGTCACAATATTTTTCTTTAAGGTAGAATTGTAGTCCGTTCGGGTCTGGTTAAAGTTTGTCTACACAAATTTAAGTAAATTCAATCATTTTTAACATTAAAATAGCATTATGAGAATTTAAAATCCTTTGAATCTTAGCTCTCGTTACAACTTGTATACCAAATAGAAGAAATGGAGGAAAATAAGTTCATTTGTATTCATCTTTCCAAAAAATATATAAATTATAATAATTAAAAAAATACAACCATTATATGTATGGAAATTCCTAGTTTATCCGCAGTCTAAACTCGGGCGCCTTTAAGTAAAATGGCTTAAGTAGGTTTAATATTGTTATTCCTTTTCTCTCGAAATTTTGTCTGTTTAGCCCTTTAAGACCGGCTATCAGATGGCGCTGATTTAAGTTTATAAGACTACGTTTTAGATTTTTATCGAAAGAATGCCTTAAACAGCATCAATGCCAGCAACTCTTTAAAAACAAAGTCATTTTTTACACAAATAACGAATGGTACAAGTGAGGTGCTTCGGTATCGATATTTTTGAAAAGCTTGAACATTCTCTTTTATTCCCGCACGATCAAGATAGCTCGGTCTTAAAGGGTTAGGAAAACGCTGGTTTGGAGATTTTTGTGGGTAGAACTAGATATTTCTAGTACTCAAATTTTAAACCAATTGTTTGGGTTGAAAGCAAGCGATTTCACTATTCGTTGACTTTTTATAAAGTAGAGACAATACTAGAACTTCCTACTTTAAACTAGGTGTTGCAACTGAATTACTCAATCAGTTAACAAATTCACTTCTTCATTCTCCTTTTTTTAATCCTGCAACGCTCACATAAGTTTACAAAGATAAAATCAGCTAAATAAAATATAATTTTTTTAAACCGAATGATGCTTTTAAATCTGCTCAAAAACGCCTTAGATGTAATAAGTTCTTATTCTTTTCACAAATTTAGTAGTGAATTAAATTATATAACGAAACAGAGATTGTAATTTTAAATATTTTCTTAATTCTGAATATATATGATTTTAAATTATTAAAGTAGTTTGATAAGCGGAATTGATTGCATAACTTTTTTTATACACTCATGTTCTTAAAATTATGTTTACATCATTCTTTTTAGATATATTTCTAAAATACTACTTCGAAATATGTAATTTTTCTGTTGACGGCTTCTAACACGCCGACATAACATATATAACTTATCTTTTCTGATTTTTAAGCACATTTTTGGTTTCGCCTTTCAAAGCATGATTTGGAAAAAAGTTGCAGTCATGCTTGATACAGTTTTGTGATTGGTTCTTCAATTTTATGTATTATATGTTTAAATTATTATTAACGTAATCAAAAGAATAATTTTGTTGGCGTCAACACGTTTCCTGATCAAACTTTATTATTTTTTAACACTTTTTGTTAAAGTAATATTTTTTTGTTAAAATACAATCGTTGCGTTAAGTTATAATTGGTTTTCGTTATAGACATCATTTCTATAGTCTGTCTAGCATATGTCTTCGTAAGCACTTGATTTGTTTAAAAATAAAACCGAAAATATAGTTGTTTAAAGACTAAATGTATGTACTGATAAAGTAATGGTATTTAGAACTTAAAACTGAAGTTATTTTCCACATGAATTGCATATTTAGAATTTAAAAAATCTTTAAGCACTTTTTAGTCAATTAACCTCTTATTTCATAACGATTCGCACTAACTCTGACAAAGCATGAAAAAAAAATGTATATTATATAATTTTTCTATTTATAATAAAAAATTGAAGTGTATCTGAAACTATAAATTGATTTCTGCTTTAGTGTAGTTGCAGCTGTGAAAGAAAATAACGGATAAGAATAGCTTTATATACAGTTTTCGATTTAAATTTATGAGGGAGAATCATGCGCATTAGTGCGCACCATTTCACAAGGGAAGGATCTAAAAACTGTGCACGTGTGGGAAGAAAGAGAATGGAGCAATCGATGCAATAAATGCAATAGAAGCTATTGAAAAACTTAAATGATAAATATTTATTTCTTTCAAAGTTACGAATGTTTGAAATGTTACAAAGTTAAACGTGAATTATGAAATGTATTCGATGTGATTTAATGATTTGGGGAGTTTCTGATGTACAGAGCCCTCTATCGGAGTTTACATGCTTACCAAGTTTTGAGTCTTTACTCTGAGTAGTTAACTGTATAGATGTCTGAGAGTAGAGGTGTTTTATTACCGAAACGGATTGTGCAAAAAATAGTTCCCGAAACTCCATTAGAGGGCCTTGTACATTTCCGGAACTTGATTTTTTTGGGGGTTTTCCGAAAATCTAACATAATACATGTATATTTTCTTACCAAATTTCATTAATTCTATATATTATTAATTGACATTTATATCCACTAGCCAATATCAGAAAAAAAGTTCATTCTTTTCCATGAGATATCATTGTTCGGAAATATCATGTTCAAAACCTTAACATTTCCTCTAAATCAGATTTTGGTCATACCCTTTTGTTTTGAATTTCCTCTTATTTTTACATATTTATCTTTGTTCCTCATAAGCTTTTTATTTGCTATCTTTGGGGGATCACGTAGAGGTAGATCAATAAGATTTTTGTTTACCTACAATTAAATAGAAAGAAAAAACAAATAGTTTGGGTAAGAGTGTTTTTGTACTTACTTAATTTTGCATTTTACTTAAATAAGAAGGATTAAAATCAGGGTTAAAAACTGTTTGTCTTCTATTTTACTAAAGCCTTTATTTTAAAAGAAAGTTTCATTGTGATAAATACAAAGAAAATAAAATTTTGTTACATGAGATGCTCGAATTGAGATCCTATACAGCACTGGTCTGGTCTACCACAGTATCTGCACAAAATACTTGGATCATTTTGAACCTGAATATCCCGGTCTTCAATTTACTTTCTAATAAGTTAAAATCATTGATTGTTTCTAAAGAAAAATTGTTCACAATTAGACTATGGCTATAGTAAAATAAATTAAATGAATAGTACTTATATTTATAAATTGAAAGTTAAACCATTTTGATTTTTAATGCTTATCTTGTAAGTTGTGTGATTTAACTCCTGAGGTCGTTATTACTATACAAAAAAACTTGTAACAATGTAAGTGCAAGAAACAAACGCGTTATATTCCCAAGCTCAGACCCCATATTGATGACGTCTTAGCAAAAAACCTCTTTGTTTTGAGAAATATAGTAGTATCCATTTTCGGATTCATCACCCTTGACTTATATTAGAAACAATCAAAATACTTAATATCTATACCGAAATTTTGGGTTCAAGGAAAAAATAAATTTTTAAAACTCCTCCCTACAGTCATGGTCAACTGCCGTATCCCCAAAAATGACATGGACCATTTTAAATCTGAAATTCTGAATCTTTGCAATAATTTCTTATTGGTTGTATAATTAGTAGACTTTTATACAATGACATATCCAAGTTTTTTCATAAATAAGGCATTTTACTTGACTTTAGCAGCTGCTGGACTGTAGTTAAGTGAAAATAAATAGGAATATTACTACTATATATTAGTTTTTTTGTAAACAGTTTTGCGTTTTAATGAATATATATTTTTTTAATGAATTCAAACATCAGTATTTCGTGAAAACTGGATACTTCTAATGTCTAATAAATGTGTTGTAAATATCTATTTCGATGTATATCCGTAGATGTTCCAAAGTAAATAAAATTTATTAATGGTCCCTGAGGAAAGCCATAAATGTGCAAAAACACGAATATATCACATTCATGATTTTGCCATTTGAGCGATATCAAAAGAAGCCATAAATGTCATATATATATTTTTAAAATTTGTAATAAGTTACATGGAAATCGACGTAATTTTAAAAACACAAGAACTTTTTTTTCAAAAAATCATTTTTATTGGAAATTTACATCAATTTTAATGTTTAGTTAAATATTAAAAAAATTGTCGGAAAAGTATTTTTTAAAAAAGTACTTGCTACTCTTAAAGCCTCGCTTATTATATGACTAATAGAAGTGTAATTTCTTTGTTTTTTAAAAATTTAAACGGTGCTTTATTTATGAGTGCGTTTTTTTAAAGGGATTAATTGTAGAAACATGTAGGGTCAAGTGGGGTAAGTGTGATAGGGTTTCCGCATTTTTCCTTTAAGAAATTAGTTCTCTGCTTCAAGTAAATTCCAAATTTGGTAGTGAATTATTATAAGAAACATACCTATGTAGGAAAAAATTTATATGTTTGAATTCCAAATTTAAGTGAATAAAATTTGCATTTCAAAATCCATTCCTGTTTTATCACACTTACCCCACATAGGGGTAAGTGTGATTTTGATGTGGGTAAGTGTGATTTCAGTTGCAATAAGTGTTTTCAAGCCATATAAATTACCTAGCATACATTTTTCTTAACAATTTAATATAAACATAAATTTATTAGCATTTTACATCTTATTAGAAATATACGGATAAGAAAAATAAAAAAATTGAGAATTTTCGTTTTTGATTCATGTTGTGATATATTAAACTTAAGTCAGGATGTAAAAGAAACAAACAATTTTAAAATCAAAATACCTATGGTGCTATTCAATTTTTATTATTAGTTCGACTCCTTTTTTTACAGATTGTAATTTTCAAAATCTTGCGAAAAATACAGACGTTCTCTTCGGTTCATATTTGGACATGGGAGGTTCAAAACAATATCGTCCGCATCAATTATACAGACGTCATCTATATTTGGCCATGAAAATGTCTTTGTTATGATATCATATATAAGAAATTTTACAGTAATCCCTTCTCGATTCACCTCATTTTCAGACTGAACTTGTCGCAAAAAGTGCTTTACCGTGCGTTTTTTTAAAGGCAACAAGAATGTAGCATCCAGCAGAAAGGTCGGTTTTTGGTATTTTTAATTCAAAATCCTCTGGCATATTATGAAAAGAAATGTCATTTCCTTTTATTCATTTTTTAATAATAATTTATAATTTAATAATAATATAATAATTTTTTTTATATTTATGTATGTTTTGCACAAGATAAATGGGGTGTTTTGGATTATCACACTTACCCCATGTCACTTATCACAGTTACCCACAACTGATATTTTGAGGGGTAACTGTGATTGTACTTACATACTTCACAACATGTGAAATAATAAACCAAAACCGTTTTATATCTTTACCTTTATTCTTTTTACAAACAGAGAAAGAAAAAACATGATTTTTATAAAAATATGACACTTATGGAATTTGGAAGAAAACCTTTCGAATTTGAAAAAACCCAGACAGTTGCACTTAAATTCAAATGCTCAAAACTATCTTTAAACTATTATTTAAAGTCAATATTTCTTTTTAGTTTAAGTATAAGTGGTCTAATGTTATATATTGCAAACTTTCAGATTTTTAGAATGATTCCCAAAGTTACAAGAGCTGTTTATCACACTCACCCCCTATCACACTTACCCCACTTGACCCTAAATTAAAATAATTATAAGTAAATATATATTATAGTTTAAAAAACATAAAACTGTATTTAGATAGTTATTTTCAAAATAATAAAGTAGGCTTAATCAAATGCCCTTAATGCTTAAAAAAAAGAAACTCAATATTTTTTAAATCGAAGTTATAAATTTACCCAGACCATGAAATAACAATGACAAACAATAAAAAATAATGTATTTTGATCAGATACGTTTTAATCACCGATATTTTTCCAAGTACTATTTTTATAGCTGTAAATATAGCAAAAAATAAAACATAAAAATTCATTTAATAATTCATAGTTTAAAAACTAAAAAACTGCATTAAAATGTTGTTTTCAAAAAATAAGGAACACTCAATTTATTATGCCTGCGAAAACAAGAAATTAAATATTTTTTAAATTTAAGTTACAAATTTCTCTAGAAGAAGAAATAATGATAACAAACGATGAAACAACGGCATATCTCGATACAATAAGTTTTAAACAACAATATATTTCTAAGTACGAATTTTATAGGGTGAATTTGCCGAAACAAATAAAACACAACAATTCAATTAATAATGCATAGTTTGGACACTTAAGAACAGCATCTAAAAAGTATTTTTTTCTGAAAAAACGGGGACCGTTCAAGCTTTACTGCCTACAAAAACAAGAAATTCGATAGTTTTAAAGCGAAATTTAGAATTCTCCCCAGTATAGCATTCCCGAAGACATCCTATTAGGAGCTATAATTAAGAATCCCGTTATTTTTCCCTCCCATTTCAGTGGCCCGCTCCTTAAGAGCGGACATGCGCCCTTGAAAACGCCGCCCCTTCTTAGCCCGAGCGCCACCAGGGCGATAGATGGATCGCGCCCCTTCGCTAGATCCAGATAGCAGCACTGCTGTCTTACAAACCAGTTGTGCTTTCAAACTTCGCTGTGCTAGAGAGCTCCCAAAAGTTGTGCTCAAGTGTTGTTCAGGCGCGCACCCGTCGGCGGGGCGCATAACTTTGGTTTGAAGATGGGGATCTTTTAGAGTGCTTCTTCTCGGAAGGTCCGGTTGGATAACTTTCTAGTTTCTTCTTTGTTTGGAAAAAGGTTAGTTTGTGGTGCTGTGAAAGTAAAGAAGTAGTTGCAGTTTTTGAGTTTGTTGTAGTTGAATGCCATTGCGCGGAAAAGTTCGTAGTTTTAAAGTTTTGGTTGGCGGACTTTGACGAGTGATAAGTTGAATTGACTCTTTGGTGAAACATACGTTTTAGTAAGAGATTGTGGTTACTTTGAAGAGTTGAGATAAACTTTTTTGAAAATTACTGTTGATTCGAATTTCTCGATAAATTAATTCAAGAACTCTACGACGGCGTGATTTATAAATAAGCGATTGATAAAAGTTGTTAAAGATAGTATAGCAACAATTTGGCAATATAATCTTTTTCAAAGCAAGGAAAGCAAAGTATTTTTAAGAAGAAACTTTTGAACAGTTGTAAGATATTTTTCAAGAAAAAAAACTGACAAACACGAAAGTATTGTCGATTGCTATGGTGCTGAAACTCAACTAAAATGTCAACGCTACGAAAATTTGGAATAAGTTTGATCCTTCGTATTTCTTTACTTATCTGCGTGACCCAAGTCACATGTGGGCCACAGCCGGAACCCAAAAAGTTGTCATCAAGAATCATCACTACCAAGTATGGATCTCTGAGGGGATTCGTTACTACCCTACCCAATCGTCAATGGAGACCCGTTGAGGTCTTCCTGGGTATTCCTTACGCTAGACCCCCAGTTGGGTCACTGAGGTTTATGTTCCCAGTGACCCCTGCTAATTGGCGTGGGGTCAAAAGCGTGGAAACCTTCAGCGCTGTTTGCCCGCAGAATCTGCCTGATGTCAAGAACGAGACAGATGCATTGAAGAGGATGCCGATAGGAAGATATGAATACCTTAGTAGGTTGGTCCCGTTATTGAAGAACCAGAGCGAAGACTGTTTGTACCTCAACATCTATGCTCCAGCGTTAGGTAAGAGTTTTTAAGAACTTTAGTCATGTTATAAAATAGTTTTGTAATGATTTTACTAATGAATTTTTAATGAAAAAATCGACAGTGTTACGGCGTGATGTAATCGACAATTCCATCAACGATAATCGCTAAATTTATCAACAAAATGTATCATTGAAGTTTATTATTTAAATTGATATTCATATCCAAATACATTTAGTTATATAAACTTTTATTAAAAAGTTAAACAGATAATTTAATAATGTTTTGTCTAAGACACAGTTAATAAGCTTTTGCCTAAACTCTAAATGTTATAACGGTTGTTTAGTGTAATAATGAAACATGTTTCTTACTATAGAACAAATAACGCCTTGTTTATTGTTTTTAGAAACTTATAATTTCACAGCAATGTTAGTAGCTTACATTTAATTTAAAAAAATGTTTCTTTTGTATACTTATTCAGAATTATTTTAATCTAAAATAAGAGGTGTAAGTAAGTAAAATATAATGTATGTTTAAGTATGAAAAATGTGTGATGGTAAGTTTTTTTGTATCAATTATGGGAGAAAGAGCTCAGCCAAGCTGATAACATGTTTTCACGTAATGTATTTTTGTTTCGTGTAAAAAAACGACGTGAAAGTTATGTATTATTTTCGCTCGACACGATTTGTTTTTTTATTCCAGTTCTGGTGGTAATGTTGTAAAATACGGTTGCTTAATTATTTGAATTTAAAAGATTATTGATTGTAGCTGGTTCTGTAAAATGTTGAGATTGTATATTAAGTTTCATATCAGAATATGACTAAGAATTTGAATAATTTAAAAAGTTTACTATGCTTTGTTGACACAAATTAAAAGTTAAAAATTGTTTTGAAAACTCATTGTAAGCTTATGTTTCACTCTATTGAGTCTGATGTCAGTTAATTTGAATTCTTTCATAAATTAAAAATTAATTTAATATTAAATTAAATTCTAAATTACGAAACATGCTCTCGGTTGCTTGGCTAACATTCTAAAACGATTCATGGTTTTTCTTTGGACTCGATTCTGGGAATATTCTAACTATTATTATCTATTGTGATGCATTCGCTTTGCAAATCCATGATGTTGAGCGATAGTCCTTCTTTCATTCCATTATTCAACTTCCATGGCAAAAACCATGACCATGGCAACCTGTTTTCAAAATATACATGTTTAGTTTCTTTTCAAAATTATTGAAGTGATTTTGAAGAAATGTAGCTAGAACCGTGCCGAAGAAGAACGGACCATTCAATAAAAAAAAACTTGTATGATGTATGTTTCGGAGCCCATAGCGAAAGTATAGGGGAAAAATGTGTTTATGTGCGTGTGAAAAGGGCATATCTGACAAATATGACTTTTTGAGAAAGGCCTACCGTTTAAGACCTTCCCAATAATCAAAGTCTAAAATCGTTAGTAAAAATAGGGCTACAATTATCAGAACGCTTACAGAAACTTCCCATAAAATATGCAATGGAAATGAAAAACTAAAAATATATTCTTGTGAGGTTCTATTTCTTACAAGCACTTTTATACGAAAAAAAGCTACATGGTAAAAACATATTCCATTACGAAGTAGCAACGAAAAAAGTCCGAACGGGTGTTTAACACAATAAACATAAACTAAATGTTAAATAAAAATGATGTTTTTACTTGTATCGCATTATGTTTCTTTTGTCGTAAATTCGTCATTGGAGTGACCAAACACTGAATTATTCTTTTTTAGTCACTGATGTGCTATTACGTCGCAGTGATGTCTTCATCTGAAAGTGTAATGCGCAAAAGATGTAAAACTGACATTAACACATGCCACTATAAAATTAATCACGTATTAAGATGCATTAAAACTTTTCTTGCGACTTGGTTAAGTTAACGTCGCACTAAAAATACATGTGAGATATCTGCCGTGGGCAAGTAAACTTCAGTAACCCTAACAATGATATGGACCATGTCATCCCTGCAATAATTATGTCAATTAGAATACATTTTTGTAGGTTAAAGTTATTGAGAGTTTGCAACAATGGTCCACGTCATTAGTCCAGATATTTCCTAAGCTCGCCGTAGTTTTGAATTGCAATCAATTAATCAAGTTGACACCTGACTAGATCTTAAATTAAATTTTTGTATAACAATTATTTTGAAGTTGCTGCACTAAAAAAAATTGGTAACGAAGATAGTTTTAGAAAGTACGTAAACATTTTATAATACGTCCGAATTTTAATTAACATATTATAAGCCCAGATAATAATGTCAAAAAAATGACATTCAATTAATAAGCATTGAAAATTCTTGTTCGCTACTTGTATTTGTAAGTATATACTTAATATTTAAGTAAAGATAATATTGTCACTTGAAAATAGAAAATATACAAACAATTATATTAATATCTTACGCTGTTAATTTTAAATTATAAATATTATTCGTTTACGTACATTGTATAGTAAAACTCTCACGTAGAACAAGTTTTGTTAATAAAACCTAATACAAAATTCGAATGCAACTGTGATTAAGGAGTTTTTAAACAACATATGAAAGCTAAGATTAATTTTGATGAACAAATGTGTAGCAAAGTATTTTTTTTAAATAAAAATAATTTAGTTCCAAACACTATTTTATTTTAAAGTAATCGTACTTGTTACTGTAGATTGCTAGTCCAAAATAAAATGTAAGAAACTAGTGCTAGAATTTTAATTAGTCAATCGGCGGTCTGTTTTCCCATCTGATATAGAAGCAGAATGTTATTTATACTGTCGTAAAGTTTTAATTAACTGTTTGCGGCAACAAGTTTAAGACTGGTATGGAGCTGCTGCGTTCAATATTTAATGCTTGTGATTTGCGGATGAAGTTCTTGTATTAGAAAATTACCCCTCATGTATATCATATACAGAGAGTTATATATATATATATATATATAGTATATATATATATATATATATATATATAATATATATATATATATATATATATATATATTATATATATATATATATATATATTATATATATATATTATATATATATATATATATATTATATATATATATATATATATATATATATATCCTAACAGCCAGGTTTGTCACAGTTACGTCGCTGCAACGTAATTTTTTGTCACTCTAGGTCACAGTCGCAAATGTGACAAAAGTATGTGACATCACAGTGATATCGCGTAAGTCACCGTCGCAATATCGTCATATCAAAAGGATGTCACTATGCGATCTTGCAGTGACATCATATTGTGACTTGTATGTGATATCGCAGTGATGTCATCTAAATCCTAGTCACAATGGGGATATCCCACAGATGTCGCAATTTGCTCTTGTAGTGACATTACATTGTGACATGTATGTGATGACACAGCGATGTCGCTTTAATCCCCGTCACAATGTGACTTGTATGTGATATTCCAGTGATATCACAATGTGATATTGCAGTGGCATTGTGTTGTGACTTGTATGTGATATCCCATTTTTGTCCCATACCAATATGGCTGCAACATGATCTATGTGACCTTGCTGCGATGTCAAGTTCGTCGCTAATTCGCCACGCAAGTCACCTAGGTCGCATACAAGTCGCAATGTGACATTGCTGCAAAATTATGTTCATCATCACTATACCCAGCTAAAAATAAACTGCAGTTTTATTACAGAAGAGAAGTGATTTTGAAGTATTTCTACAGTCAACTGCAGATTTTCTGTAGAAGAATGTCGACTGTAAAAAAAACTTCAGTTATTTTGCAATAAAATCTAAAGTTAATTTGAAGTGATTTATTTCAAAGGTTACTGTGGGCTGTTAACTGCAAAAATACTGCAGATATTTTGAAAGGCCATCTTGATTTTAAATACTTTAACTTATCTAAAGGTGATTTGAAGTGATCTATTAAAAAAGTTATATAAGCTGGTTAACTGCAAAAATACTGTAGATTGTTCGTAGTTTCATCTTGGCTTAAAGTATTTCAGCTATTTTTTTAAAAAACTAATCTAAAGTTTATTTGAAGTTATTTTTAAAAAAAGAATGTGTGCGTTAACCCCAAAAATACTGTAAATTTTCTTGTAGTGAATCTTTATCTTAAAATTTCTCTTTATCTTTAAAATTAGTTTTGATATTTTACACTTGTAGTAATTGTATCCCAGCTAAAAATTGTTGGAATTTTTCGCGGAAAAACATTTAATTTTTAATGTAAACATTTGCAGTTTTTTTGCAAATTAGCTTAATATTTTACGCATGTAAAACGGGTACATTTTTGTTGTGCCTTCCTGTGGACAAAATGTTTGCAAAAAAAAATTATTTCTGTTGTTCAGGAAAATTTAAAATGAGTTTATTACATTAAATTTAGTAATGAGGTTTTTTTGTAATCTAGCTAAGTTCAAATCGCAGATCTAGATTTTGTTAATCTGTAACTTCTAAAAATTCAGAAACGATAGCAAAGCTATAATTGGCGATTCAAATTCTTTTTTCCAATTTCCATGGACGTTTTTGATTTGATTTTGCTAAAAAGAAGAAAATAATGCCACCTATATAAAGAGACAGTAAAATTTAAACAAAAAAAAGCAGATTTAAAAATTATTTGCTTAATATTTCAGTTTGCTCAATAGCTTTGCTCTCACCTTTTTATAGAAAATTTAAAAATAAATTAATCTTAAAGGAATTCTTAAGATATTTTTTTTCTAACTCAAAAAAATTTGCATCCAATTTATTTATTACCACCTTAAAACAAATAATTCAATCTAATTTAAATATTTTTAAATAAAAATCTTAGACAAATTGTACGCAAAATTATGAATCAATTTTGAAACTATAATATAATCCATGGAGTGTGTAATTTTGTATGTTCTAATAATAAGATATACCATTCCTAATTTTAAAACGCGCTCCAATTTGCAAGTTTTAATAGCGCAGTTGGTAGTGCGCTGAACAGCTACACAAATACCCCCAGATCAAATCCCGTGCTCCTGCCTACCTACTTGGGTATAAATACAACTCAACTTCCTGATAATTATTTTTATTTATTTTTGTGAGATTAATAATATATATATATATATATATATATATATATATATAATATATATATATATATATATATATATAATATATATATATATATATATATATATATATATATATATATATATATAATATATATATTATATAATATATATATAAAATATATATATAATATATATATATATATATATATATATATATATATATATATATATATATATATGCAACAAGAAGCGGCAAAAGTTTTTGATATTTTTTTTATTACAGACACATGTACGTAAAAATTATTACTTTAACTCTAAAGAAAAACTGCTTTATCTTTCCCATGATCCTCACTACAAATTAAACGCCAGTCCGGAAGCAGATCACCCGCATTCATTTAGCCAGGAAACCTTAAGCTGCATTCCTGACCAAACCCCCACAAAGAGACCGACTGAGAATATAATGAAAGATAATCCCCGACCAAAACAGCTTGTTACACTTTTAATCGTCTTACAGGGAGATCATCGATAATGAGCTAGGTTCGCATGGCTAACAAAGAGTTGGACTCCTTGTTTCTTAGTTCTAGTTTTTGACTAGTTTTGATAGTATATGTTTGTCAAGTTCCTTAACTACTGGATATAGTCTGTATTTTTTATATACATTTACTTTTTTAGTTATAAATTAATCATGGTGATATAATTGTATGTAATAATAGCTTATTAGGAAGTGCTAAATTTCTAAGCATGACACTTTTTTTGGCAGTTACTGTTTTATGTTGGGGTCGCCTTTTCCGCGAATATTCAATTTGGTTTCGGGTTTTAATCTCATATTACTTCAATTGGTCATACATGCTTATTAAATCAATAAAGTACTTGCCCCGATGACGCCTAAGATGTCGCTATAACCTCTCAAGACTGCTAAAATTCCTAAAGATTGATTTTTCATATAAACATATTTTTCCAACATTTAACCAGAAATGTTGGAGAAAAAATAATATCGTTTAATATTTGCTGAGGGGCACATAAATTTCATGAGAATTGATATCTTAAGCCTTATTACCTTAATTATAATTGATATCTCTGGACTTGGGCATAGTACCAGTATACAAGAAATGTGAATGCGACTTCAAATTTATGAATTTGTATTAATTTTTCTTTGGGGGGGTTGTGTATTCCAACGAAAGCATTCCTTTTAAATAACACATCTCGAACCAAACTCTGATTCGACCAATACCACTATCTTGGTTCCATCTCCAATGCTAAGAATTCTGCATATCACCATTCATTCGAAGTTTGGAAGCTAAGCTTCTATTTTCAATCTATTGAAAGATATGCTATCTTTCGATAGATCAATAGATCACATATGCTATCTTTCAAAAATCAAAATGAAAGCACAGAAGTATTATTTTGCAGAATAATATTTTAAATATCTCCTATATATGCATATGACCACAAAATTATTTCTTGAACCAGACATCTACATAGTTCTTTGACGTAATATACGAAGCGGTATTTGACGTAATTTAATTACTGATACATGTATGTGGGAATATTGAGTGTCAAGTCTGAATCAATGGAGTCTAGCATTCGTGTTACATATTTCCTTCTACTTTGAAATATGCATGACACATGGGCGAAAGCTGACATTTCTATATCCCGCAATAATTTATTGCATTTTTATCGAATTTACGAACTTACCCAAAATATACTTATTTATTACATTTATTCCTTAATTATTCTCGTTAAGCGTGCATTTTTGATGCGATGTATCTTAATTGAAGAGCTTAGTGGAAGAACGTGCTAAGTGACAAAAAGGTGAAAACGAGAAAATTAGCTTTTAAGTTTTTCGTTTGCACTCAGTTCTATTGAAAACGGAACTTGCAAAGAGTAAAAAAGTGTATTAATTTTAATTTTGATGAAAAAGGATACACTTGTTATCGTTAAAGAAGTTAGTAATATGTTCATTGGCACAGAAATATCATTTTTTTCAAAAATGTCACTTAGCACGTTCTTCCACTAAGCTCTTTAATTGGGAACTATTAATGATATAAAAAAATAATTGATGTTTCAACTAGTTTTTACTCTTCATTAAATTTATAGAATTTTTAAAAAAAATAAATGTCAATTATATGTTATTTTATCAAATATGCGGAAATTGTCCATGAAGTTTTCAATTAAAGTATTTTTGTAAATACATTTTCATTGTGAAACTTTCTTATGCTAATATAAATGTTTACTATTCAACGCAAGCATAGAAGTATAAATGTGTAATGCATTTAATATATTTAACTAAAAGATTTTATTTTCTATTTCAATCGCCATGGATTTTTGAAAGCAATTTAGTGACATGTTTTATTGCCAAGATATTTATTAGATTAATTTTCGTGTATTTTCTATTCAATTGCATAAAACACAAATCTATGCCAAAAAAATCTTTTGAGCTGCTAATTTTCAGAATACATTTAAGATCAAATAAGACGTGGCTGACAAGTGTTGTTTTAAGGTATTTATAATATGGTCTGATTATAGTTTCTGAGAAATTAATGCGGTTGTATAAATGTAATATCAGGTTTTCGGAAGGTTTCAATTGGTTTTCACTTGAATGATCTTACTTTTAGATGACATACACATTTTAGTACAAAAATTATTCAAGTGAGAAAAAAACTTGTTTTATGCTGCTACTTTATTGTTGTTTGTTTAGCTGATTATCATCCATTTATGGATGACTCTGCTACAAGGCGAAACAGAAAAAGATAACTAGTGTAGGTCAATAGTTTTTTAATAAGCTCCTTTTAAAAACATTAATTCTGAGTTTCTTTTTGTTTAATTAAATTAGTTTTGTCTAACATGTTAATGTATTCTCACTATATATCTGTTTGGGCCTTTGTCGTTCTGGGATCGTTTTCAGAATACAAGCGTACGCTTTGGTATTTCGTTATGCTTTGCTAAGAAGCAAATTTATGGATTCGGTTTGAGTGATATAGCCTAACAAGCAATGCTACTTTATTTTTAAGTAAATTCGGATGCATTTGAATTTTTATTTTGGAACAGGATTTTCAGTTTTAAGAACTAAACATATAAGTATTGTTTTTTTATCGTTAATAATCTTTTAAAATATTCAAAATGCTAGCATACTTTCTTTGATTTTCTTTATGTAAGAATATGTCTTTCATTTTTGAAAAAAAAATAAGACTTAAGTATAATACAAGATCTTGACTCCGCCGTAAAGGATCATGATTGATCATCGTATTGTTGCAATGGAATTGCATGACATTGATTCATTGCACCTTTGTATTGCGGGTGAGGATCAACTGTTCAAGGTTTAAAACATTCTGTTGGATTGATAAACGTTATATTTTGTTCTTATTTTGTATGAAATATTTACGCAAGTTTTAATAAATTTACATTACAAAAAAGTTAACGTTTGGGAAACATCACAGCTTGGCGTTTTGAAGAATATATCAATAAAATCTTTTGGAAACTTTGGAAAAATATAATGTAACATAAAGTATATAATCTATTTTGCCAATTATTTTTTTTTAGTTTATGCTTATTTAAAATAAATTTTAAACAAGTATTTATGAACATTACACACAAATTATTCCAGAAATTCCTTATATATATATATATTTACTTTTAAATACATTAACTATGATATATTATAACATTTCTCCATTTTCAGTTAAAATATGTTTGTTGAAAATTTATTTATTTAGCTTATTTTAAGGAAAAAATCGCACTAAGTTTCATAGGTAAACTAAGTATGGACTTATAAAAATCAGCACAACACATTATCCATTTAGTTTATTATATTTAAATAAATGTAATTTTATAGTTGATATCCAATGAAAAAATTTCGTTTTTCTACATAACCTATTAAATTGTAAAAAAAAATATATTATTTTACTTATCAAATATACTCTATTTTTTATTTTGATTAAATGTAAAAAAGAACTTTAATTGTTATAAATCAAACTAAGA
The DNA here is from genome assembly GCA_019343175.1 of Oedothorax gibbosus. NCBI lineage: Eukaryota > Metazoa > Arthropoda > Arachnida > Araneae > Linyphiidae > Oedothorax > Oedothorax gibbosus. Next base: position 1,386,056 of record JAFNEN010000073.1, on the reverse strand, counting down.
GAGTGATTATGTATCAACAATAAGCAAAAAAATAAATATTTAACACCATATATCGATTTTTTTTAACTTAACCTCCAACGCTACTATTGTCAAAGCGTTAATTGTTATTTTTATTACTCCAAAAAAAAATGAATACCTTTATTTAGGCGAAAAAAAGACATTCACGTCACGAAACAAGGGTTTTCTGAACATCATTTCCTCAAACTGAACTCCATTTAGGAAATTGGGAGCTGTATTTGTGAAGTGCAATTGCCACGGTAATATTTCAATTCATCTCTCTGAACAATGAATCAAAACAACGGCCCATAATGATTGTGGATTTCTACAGTTCATTGGGACTGGTTGACAAAGATGTATAGTGGACCATTTGGGAAACGATAAAACTAATCTCAATGTACCCCTTGTAGTTATATCGACCTCATGATGTTGTTATTATTATTGTGTGCCTCCAGGGCACAGCCTGGGAAGCAGAAAGGTTTTCAGTAGCTTCCATTGTCACAATGTTTTAATCCCCCATGAGGGTTGGAAGTCTGACTCAGGTATGAGATTGGACCACCTCCTCAATTTAGGCACGTCGCTGGAGGAGAGAGGCATTTTTTTCCAGTCAAACTGCAACCATGGTAATACGCTATGACCGCCTACATGACTTTCACACCCACATATTTAACGAGCACGTTTTCCGCATGTACTCAGGACAATACAAATATCCATGCCTTATCCGGGATTCGAACCTGGGCCCACTCACATGACAATCTATTTAAATAATAATAATTTTCCAATAAAAATATGATATATCCATCAAACTTTTCATTTAAATAATTAACGAATAAAAAGTAATGCAGAAACAGTAAATTAAAAAAAAACCTCAAAATTTGACGAAATGCAGTTTTTCTAGGTCATTTTTTTTGTAATGTCAAATATATGAGTCTATACTATTGACACCTATTTGTTTGACAGTTAGATCAGTTTTTTTCAAATTATATGTTTTAATATTGAAAAACTTCATTAGATTTTTCTAAATAAAATTTTTTTTAATGGATATGCCATTTACTTAATTTCACATTTGAAATTTATAATTTTGCCGCTAGAAACAACATCTTAGAAAACTTTAACGAAAAATTATCTTGTTTTATAGTTGACTGTGATAGACATAATATGAATTATTGGAAAAAATACAGAAACGGACTCCCTGTTTTCAAAAATTTATAAAAAAGAAATGGATAGAGATATTAACACAATTCTTGCAGAAAACGAATGAGTCATGTCTGGAATTTGATATGGAACACTTTATTATGTTAGTTATGTTTATTACGTTATTATATGTTATTAAACTTTATTATGTTCAATTTAACCGACAGATAGCGCTGCAATACCATGTGTTGGATTCCACGCAATAACTATTGCTGCTTTCCCTGAACAGAAAGCTACTGAACATTTCTGACCACGTGTCCTTCTTTTCGGGATATACGCATGCCTAGTTCTTTCATACAGCCAACACACGGTATTGCCATGCCATCTGTCGGTTAAATTGAACATAATAAAGTGTAATAACATAATAACGTAATAAACATAAGTAACATAATAAAGTGTTCCATATCAAATTCTAGACATGACTCATTCGTTTTCTGGAAGAATTGTGTTAATATCTCTATCCATTTCTTTTTCATTAATTTTTGAAAACAGGGAGTCATTTTCTGGACACCCTGTATTTAATAGTAAACCAAAAGTTAGGATACGTTATAAGAAGGATCTATAAGCAAAACTTACGTTATTTGAAGTAGAACTAATATATAGGGTCCATGCCGTTCATGGGAAACATTTGATGAACGTAAATGCAATGCGACGACGTCACCAGTTAACGTTATCGGTCCCTATATCTCAGTTATACTTTTCAGAATGAAGAGAGATTTACAACTATATCCCTTTACATATATTGCCATTCAAAGGAGTTCCATGTCAATCATTATTTTTAAACCCATTTGCTTGAAAAATAGTCAAATAGCACATGCACAGTTTCCAAACCAATGTAGCAAGTTGTAAGAACGGGAGTCAATTTCCTAATGTGTACCATTAATTAATCTCTCGGCACATTTAGTTATTGCAAGGAATGATATTATATTGCGATGATTTTTGTAAGTGTTCTGGGTTTCGTGGATTTTTTCTATATTCATTACAGGATCAATGATAGCTTTAGATTGTATCAGAACGTGGTATCCGATAAAATATGATATATAATTTGTGATTAGGGTAAGAGAAAGTTTATTGACTTTACCTAACAAGTAGTTAAAAAAAGAAGTTGGAAAAAATTCTTTGAAATGTAGAATTGTTTTATGCATTATTTTGAAATGTAATATTTTGTTATAAGTAAATAATTGTTGAATGAGTAGATAATAAACTTCCGATTGAATTTTCGCTTTATAAGACTAAATTATTAAAAATGTGAGACACAAAACATGAGACTTTTGAAAATAATTTTACTTAAAATAGTGTTAGGGTAAACTTACTTTAATATATGTATAGCTGGCTGATATAAATCTAAGTTATAAAATTCGTTGTGCACAAATTGGAAAGTGAGATAATTTAAATAACCACTCAAAGTTTTATATTATCTGATTAAATATTTAAAATAAATTACTATATAATGCTATATTAATCATTTGCATCATGAATATTCTACTTTTTTGTACAAATAAGCTTACGTTTTAACACATCAAAAATATTAATTATTGTTATTCAAACTGGTTTTTGGTGCGAAAGGACTCGCAGTTTGATTAAGTGTTCTCGAATCCAAATATGTGAGTTCGAATGAAACTTTTCGATGAATGTTTAGTTGCAAGTTGGATTTTTAAAGACATTTTAAAAAGTTAATGCACTAAACACTGTTTCAATTAAAAAAAAACCTTATGTTTCAGTGTATGCTTCATATTCTCGATTCTTCAATTTATCCGAAACTTCGTTAAAAAGGATAAATGTTATTGACATTTTTTTTTCGTTTTTAAAAGATCTTATGCACGTTAAATATGCTTTTGGTCCTAACAAGCTTCCTGCTTGTGCCAGCTAATATTTCAAATAATTCAAATAACTTTCAAACACTGGTGCATGTTAAATATTTCCTCATATTGTGACGCTTATATCATATTGCGGTTGTTATTAAATTATATATTCATCATTTGGTCTGAATTCAAAGTAACTCGACATTGTTTCTGGACTACTTTCTTTCATTATTTATTTATTTTTATTTATTTACTTTATTTTATTGAGTCACATAACAGAAGAAAATCCCAATTACAGGAGACCCATACAGAAATTAGTTAAAACAAGTACAAAACAGGAGATTTAAAAACATTAGGTGACATATAAAAATTACCAAGAACGTAAGTAAAATAATTATACATACAATAAAAAAAAATAAAATAAGAAAACAAATCATGCGCGGTAGAGTCCAAACTTGTTGAAAATAAACGTCTATTACACAGTCAGATAGGAATAACCAATAAATAAGGGCAATCAATGATCTTCCGAATAAAATATCGTCACTAATCGTCCTTGGTGTAACCGATAGCTATTGTAATATTGAAGCAATAAGACTAAGTTACGTTAGGTTGAAAAGTCGTCGCACTAGAGCTACACGAGGGCTATTGGTAACGGGTGTCATAAGTTAGAACCACAGTCACGTGACGAGCCGAAACCTGAGTATACACCCAACACAACTTTCTAAGGGCGAAAAATAAGAGAAGGCGGGGGAAATTTGATGAATATTTAACGTGAACTCCCTCTACACGGGGTATTATTTGTCGGACAATTTCTGGCTAAAGGGGCCGTTTATATATCGGTAGTTATTTTGGCGATGCCTGGGCGCTCGCCTTTAACTGACTGGCAAAAACATCCAGTCAGTTAAGGCGAGCGCCTTAACTGACTGGACTGGACATAAGGAAGTATCACAATCCTTATATCGATATCGTACAAAATCGTTAAATCAATTTTATATGATATTCTTGCATTGGCCAGATAGCCCTTTAAGACCCAGCTATCACGATCGTGCGGGTATAAAAGAGAATGTTCAAGATTTTCAAAAATATCTATACCGAAGCAGATGACTTGTACCATTCGTAATTTGTATAAAAATGACTTTGTTTTTAAGGAGTTGTTGGCATTGATGCTGTTTAAGGCATTTTTTCGACAAAACTCTAAAATTTAGTCTAATAAACTTAAATCAGCGCCATCTGATAGCCGGTCTCAAAGGGATAGTGAAAAGATAATGTCAGATAGCCAAATATTATCAGATAAAATTGGCCAGATAGTGTCATATTACGATATTGTGTGATACTTCGGAACTATGTCAAACCAAAGATATGAGGTGAAAAGCTATTATTTTCGATCATATAGACTAGACGACGCCGTATCCGGTTTTAGACGAGGACATTGGAATGTGGATGTTTGGTCATTTCCTTGCTTAGCAATTGCATATACTTAAAGCTTTTAGAAAACTATACCGTAATTCGTCGTGGGAAGTGAATGAATTTCACGGTAATGAACTGAGTCAATTTGCAAGTTAACTGGGATATTAGTTCATCAAGTTGCCTCAAAATTATTGCCATTTAAAAAGTTTGTTACCCGCATTCAATTAATTACTCACGAATACATAACTGATTAATTGCCACTGTTTACGAATTATTAAGTTTTTTTGGAGAATGCAGTCTATATTTTTTGAAAATTAAATACAGCTCATGAATGCCTTTTTCTATAAAAAATTGTGAGAATATATTCCCATAAGAATTCTGTTCAGCTAATTTTCCTGCACAATATGTGAAATTTTAATGCAAAATACAGTTTTTTATTTAACTAAATGAAAATATTAAGATATTTTATTCTTTCAATGCATTTTTTAAAATATTTGTTTTTAATAAATCACGCTGTTTGATTCAGAAATGAAATATGATTATATAAAAACGGTCTTTAATAATACATTTTATAAATATTGTTTAAATATTCTCATACATTTTTGCCTTGGCAAAAAATTATTTTCGCTAGATATGTTGTCAGTGTTGAAATTACTTCGCCCGCAGAAGGGAATATTTTTATAAATTTAGATAATGAGCTTTAAATTAAAAAAAAAGCAAAACAAATTAATTTTAAATAAATACAAACATACTTATCTAAAGCCATCCAACAAAAATTTTATATTGAAGAGTCGTGTATTATAAAAATTAAAAAAAAACTAACAAATATATTTTGTTTGTTAAAAGCTTCTAGTTTAATGTATAATAAACATCAATGAGTGGAATAATTATTTTTGGGTATTAATTTATAAAAGTGCAATAACTATCAAAGCTAGCTTAATTTTTTGATACCATTTTTTACATTTAAATAAAATAATTAAACTTATTTTACAAAGATTTGATGACGCCTTGAAGGAACTGGATGAAGCCTATCGAAAAGGACTCTCATTAAATGGTAAAACATTTGAAAAGAGTCTATTTTACGAAGTAGAGATTAGATTAGTAAAAAATATTAAAACTTAATACGAATAAATATTTATATAGAATTTTATATTATTAAGTTATAGAATATATACTATTTGTTGAAATAAGAATTTAATACTTATAATTGAATAAAATATGGATCTTTAAAACATAATAAGTTACTTTCAATTTTGGCTGCAAATAAATACACAATATATCTCTCCTACGAATGAGTTAAATAAAATAATATTTGATTTTGTTTATTTTTATTATCGGTGAGTAAAACTAAAAAGAAATATTCTTCACTACAAATTAAGGCTTTTACTGCGATTGAATCTTTGTGTGCGATTATTGTCGAATATCGCACAAAGATATCTACTAAGGTAGGATAGATTAAGAGGCTGCTAGTTTTTACCAGGTTCTCTGAAATTAATGGACTCAGTTTATTCTTTGAATTAGAAACTAGACCCCACTTCCATGTTCAGTTATAAGATCAAGGTATGGCTGAAAAAGAACACATAAACGGCTTTATTTGAGATATTTGTAAATTTTCCTGATGCGACTACTTTTATAAATAAAAGCGCATTAAATGTTTCAAAAACTGTTGGGGGTGCTCCTCGTTTTCGGGTTAAATTAAAATGTTATTTTTTTAAAGATTTAATTCTATTAACGTACAAACACATTTAATAGATCTTCTATACGATTGTGGCTTATCAGAGGCTGGAGTCACATAATTATTTACTCAGCAATCCAAAGGTTGCACGTTTTGTATTCATTGATGAACATATTTGATGGACTAATGTTATGTTTATTGTATTATTTTATAATAAACTAGTTTTTCTTTTTTCATCCTGCTTGCAGAACCTAGGTTGTATGCGATGATAGGGGTTATATGGGGGAACCAATAACAACTAATTCCGCAACGACGTCCTTTTTGAAAACGGCGTATGTATGTAACGCCCTAGTGTATTTCACCAATGGCTAACATATCAGATTTCGAAGGATTTAAAGGGCGCATAAAGTAGTATAATTGGTTTCGGTTGAATTCAAGTCGTACTAGAACCGTACTACAGCTACATAAAGGCTTATTGACGATAAGATTTTTAAATTTGAACCATGTTCTAGGAACGAAGCCAACAGCTCAACTGACACCAAACGAAACATTATAGGACACTTAACTTCACATAGTTAATGAGCGCAATTGTACCAAAGTAATCAGCCTCTCAAATAGCAATTGCAATAACCCCCTTAAATAGGAGCCATCCACCTTGTCGATAAGAGTTTCGATGGAATCTATCGGATTGGTATATAATTTAGTGTGTGTTGATTAATTCTACTTAACATGTCTTTAAAGGTCTTTTTATAACGCATACTCATCCGTAAATGCCGGAGAGTTCCACATAACTCAAAGAATCTGTATTTGTAAACGTAAATTTCCAAACAAAGCAACAAATATACATTAAAAATCAATCTTAAAATAATGGTATTCAAAATAAGCTACTAATCTAATATTCTATGCTCGGTATAAAAACACGCAATTACTGTTAAGGGGAGTCGGATGGTTTTATCTCGCCCATGTTAATTTGACTAACTTTAGGAAATTTTTTCTCATGAACTCAGAGATATCATTATGATTTTTATAGTATGTTCCTTACATCTAGCTCTTTGATTTAAACTAAGGATATTTCACAGTATAAAAAATAGTTTTACAGTGATTTTTTAAAAATATATATTTAAAAAAACCCAAAAAATCCGATTTCAATTTATATAACTTTTTTTAAGCAGATATATTTAAAATTCCTCAGTTTATATCAAAGAGCTATTAATGGGGAAGAAATAATAAAAAAAACTTGTTGATATATTTTATAGTTCCTGAGAAAAATTTTCCTAACTGTTGAAAAACCTTACATTTCAGGATACGCAAAAGAAAATTAAGGTACAGGTAAGAACTGATATACATAATTTCTGAAAAATGCTTATAAAAAGAAAACTACTAAACAGAAATCAATAATCTTGGTTTTAAATTAAAGCTATAGATATGCAGATTAAAATTAAAAGAAAAACAGAAAATCTACTGTTTTGACCCAAACACCCTTCCGACTTCCCTTAAAACACACATCATTGTACATTGATAATTAAAAAGTCAAGTATTAATTTAAGATCTCATATAGTTGTAACCTATTTTTAAAATATGTTGAGCATAGCGCTAATTAAAGGAAGTCAATTAGCCATATTTCTTAACACTTGTATCCCAAAATATGTGTAACAGTATTTGGAATTTTTCATAAAGAAAAATTGTACTGAATGGTTCATTTTAAAAAAGCGGTCGACTTAAAATTTTGAAAAATGATACACTGCCTTTCCAAAGACAATCATAGCTCTTATAATCGAGTTTTGGGTTAGAAATGGTGTCAACTACGATCGTAACCTCAATTTCTCCATCAAAAATATATCATCATATGTCAAACGCCTACTTCTAATCTGTAACGGTAAGGAAAAAAATCGAAAAGAGTTTTTACGTTTTTTTTTTTTTTGTCGCCAATAGCCCTCGTGTAGCTCTAGTGCGACGATAATTCAAACTAAACGTATTTTTTACTAAACTTTGCTTTACAATTTTTTATTGAACACGTATTATATATTAAGACCGGCTATCAGATGGCGCTGATTTAATTTTATGAGACTAAATTTTAGAGTTTTATAAAAAAAATGCCTTAAACAGCATCAATGCCAGCAACTCTTTAAAAACAGTCATTTTTATACAAATAACGAATGGTACAAGTCATCTGATTCGGTATTGGTATTTTTTAAAAGTTTGAACATTGTCTTTTATACCCGCACGATCGTGATAGCTCGGTCTAAAAGGGATAAACAATTATGGGCATTAAATATTTAACTACAATCAGTAATGTGGTTTGGCTGCAATAACGCTGCACTCTTGCTACACGAGGGTTATCGAAAGCTACCCGTAACTTTGAAACTTCTGTTAAGTTAAGATTTAAAAAAAACAATAACTTTGATAGATTTTAACTGATAAGTAACTGTTTAAAATATATCTCTTGTTACATTTCAATCAATTTAAAGGTTTAAATGCTGAATATTATAAAGTAAACAGTTATCAAAATGCTTAGTAAATATTTATGCATTTTTTATCTTTAAATAATAATCACTAAATTTTTAAACTAGCTGACGGTAATAAAACACCCTTTCTCTGAACCCTCTATACAGCGAACTACCCAAAAAACGAATCAAAATTTGGTAAGCATACAAACTCCGGTTGAGGGAGCTGTCCATCAGAATACATGCTAAAAAAATACACATTGGTAACTATTTTTTGCATAATTCGTTTCCCCATGTCTTGAATAGTATGCTTACCAAATTTTGAAGTCTTTACTCTGAGTAGTTCGCTGTATAGAGGCTCAGAGTAGGGGTGCTTAATTACCGATCACCATGTAGATCATATAAATTTATATTATTTTAATTTTGTTACGACAAACCAAAATATAAAATATCTGAAAATTTTCATAATCTTTTGACCGCAAAACAATTGACCACAACAAATTGTTAATCATGTGAAGGTAAAACTATAGATTTGAAATACTCATATTGCAATCTTATTTACTATTAATATATAAAAATTATTAAAATTGAAATATTTATTTAATATTAAACACCAATTTTATATTTCAAAATTATAATTTCCTTTTTTAACATTCTAATGCTAAGTTACGCCACAGCTATATAATACTGTTAGCTCTAGTCTAAAAGTATTTCGAATAACTGCATGGAAAACATTTTTTCGAAAGAATGTTGAAAGTAGAGCATTTTAAAAAATAGCCCCTGTCAGTTTTTGACAGAGTATTCACATTTTTAAAAAATATTTTTTATCAAGTGACGCATCTCACAGAATTTTCTAAAAGTGGCAGTGAATAAATTGTGTATTAAAAATGTAAAGAAACTGGAAAGTATAAGACTAAATTTAAAAATTCGATACATCTTCCATCCGTTAAAACCTTTCTGAAACGCTTAAGCTTTAAAAATAATTCTTGTAATTTGTTTATTAAGATCAATTATATGATTAATTTCGATTATATGATACTTATTTTTTTTCACTTTTTTTAAAATCTAAGTTATTTTAAAATTTCATAGGACGTAGATGAGCAAAAAAAATAGATTTGTTATATAAATGCATCAATGTAAAATGCTAATCCTAGATGATGCAAAAAATAAAGCAATTTATAACAACTTAAAAATTATTCGTATATGTTTTATTACTAAATGGTGATTCGTTTGATAATGACAAAATCTAAGTTGATCAAAAATATTTCTTTTTATTATAAGAAAAGAAGAAAATATATATTTCAAAAACAGTACGACATTTTCTTCAGTTGATTCATTGAATATAAAAAATGCATAATGTAACAAATTCTACTCTTTTTACGGATAAGGAACAAATACTAAAAATACCACTTGACAAATTTCCTTACTAAAGTTTCTGAGTTGGCTGATTGTAGTTTTTATATTCCACATTACGTTTATAACGTAAAAAGTGGAAGGTATAAAGGTATTAGAATGCATTGAAAATTTCAGAAAATAATTCGAATTCGAAGTACTTTAATTATTTAAAAAACTGCAAAATTTAATTCTCATTTAAAAAGCATAGGAAGACATTTTTATTAGAATTAAATCACCATTGCCATTCACAACAATCGCTCGAGAAACTTTAATTCTTTTAGACAATAAATTAAAATAAATTTATTTTAGTGACATCGATCAGTTTGAAATGACGTCAAATATATTTCCCTACGAGATTCTTTGTATGTTGATATGAAATGTTTTTATTCTATTTAAAATTGAGGAAATATTACATCTTTATTCTTTGAAATAAAAATTAATTTTTGCAAACGATAAGTAATAATTATTGAATTTTCGAAATAAAATAAATGAAACTAGCCAAATTTAGCATGTAAATGTTTAATATAGAATATTAATGCTGTGTTTGTCACCTTTTTACCTGTTAAACACAACTGTTGTGTGGAAGCGGGTAAAGTGACAGATTTTGTTAACAACCTAGTTGTTTATAAATATAAAAGTTCATCGAATTACCCGTCGAAGCATGAATTTGAGATTTTTAATTCACACGAACTTGGCTGTAATAGAAAAGCCATACAAGGCAAAATAAGATTACAATTTAGAGATGTTATTATTAGAATAATTTTATTTAAATGAATAAAAACACACATTATGATCGAGGCTATTTTTTATAAAAATATATTAATATTTTTATTTTTTTATTTAAATCATCCTAGAGAGAGCAAAAATTAATAAACTTATAACGGTAGTAGTGCTGGTTAAAATTATAGACTTCAATATATTATATTTTGACAAATTTGTTTTATTTGTATGTCTTAAGGGATGGTATATATTATATATATATATATGAAGAGATGAATATAATATATGAAGACGAAATATGAAATTTTTTTAATAACTTTATAACATGATAATATAGTAAAAAGTGTTCTTGCTGTTGTTAAATATCGTAATATTAGAAAGAAGATTTCTTTTTTTAGTAGTATATTTATTATAAGTAAAGTAAGTTAATATATTTTTGAACACAATCTTTCGGCAAATCAAATAGTTTTTATTTATCAAACTTTGTTCTGCCTAAAAAAATCTAAATCAAATAGTCTTTGAACATTTTTTGGAATTAAATTGTTTTCTAAACTACTTTAAACACAGCAAAATCTTTCGGAATACTATGTGAGAACAACATAAAAAATCTTATTATTTTCAGTTGCAACATCATAACTAAATAAAAGAATAAACTTTGTAGCCAGGCAAGATGAAACATTTCTACCAAATATTTTTCTTCTAACCTTAACCTTATATGAATAAATTGAAGTGTCATTCCTATTTTGAATTTGCATCATTTGAATGTTTTTAAAAGAACAGGTAAAGTTTGCTCAAGAGTTTATGTCGTCGTTATATATATATATATATATATATAAATATATATATATATTATATATATATATATATATATATATATATATATATATATATATATATATATATATATATATATATATATATATATATATATATATATATTATATATATATATATATATATATATATATATATATATATATATATATATATATATATATATATATATATATATATATATATAATATATATATATATATATATATATATATATATAATATATATATATATATATATATATATATATATATATATATTATATATATATATATATATATATATAATAACCCCAATACACACGTACCTTTAAACTATTAATTACATTTGTAACTTTGACTAGAAACTATATTTAGACATAATAAATGCATGTCTACTGCCAATCCATTTATACCATTTATATATCCATTAATCATTTATACTATATATATATATATATTATATATATATATATATATATATATATATATATATATTATATATATATATATATATATATATATATATATATATATATATATATATATATATATATATATATATATATATATATATATATATATATATATATATTATATATATATATATATATATAGTATAAATGGATTAATGGATATATAAATGGTATAAATGGATTTGGCAGTAGACATGCATTTTATTATTGTCTAAACATAGTTTCTAGTCAAAAGTTACAAATGTAATTTAATAGTTTTAAAGGGTACGTGTGTATTGGGGGGGGGGGTGAACTCATGCAGCTTATTTATCTGTATCTGTAAATAATAAATCGCTTATAGCTAGCAAATTTGTTAGTTTTTTTTAATGAATTTATAATTTGTCATTTAATTGAAAAAGGGTGTATTTTTGTAAGTTGAATTTTGTGAATTGAATTTGTAAGTAAAAACATATTTTACATTTTTAATCAAATATATTTTTATTTATGATTAAAAACTTAAAGTCGTTAGGATTTGGGATTTCAAACAATTATAGAAGTTATGTAAACATTGCTCAGGCAGTTTTTATATAGTATTTTTAATCTCTTCATTAGCAATATACTTTGATAAAGTGGTAAAAATATTCTTTGTAAACATATATTCATTACATTCATATTTTATTAAAAAAATTTGCGGCTAATTAACAACAAATGCATGTATGTGAGATTTATTAAGTACTTACAACCTTGCATTTAGCTAAATTAAGAACATATCACATTAATTTTAAACACATATTCTTACAAAAGTCCGAAAGCACAACAAAAATATGATGCATTATTCTTGAAATCTCTACAAATATATCCCCAGATATATCTTTTATTCTACGTAATTTTCCCCAAAAGATCTAACGATGAAAGAGTAGAGACAGTTTTTTCGTGAAAAACTGATATTTTCTTTTTTTTCGAAGAAAATAGTCCCATTTGGAGAAATGTAAAATTCCTGTTTTATTTTGATTATTTTCTTCAATTTTAAATCCAGAATGCGTTTCTTTCCCGCGCTATCAGAGATTTTTTATGCATTTCGTCCTCAGGTTAGACTGCGAATAAAACATTACTTTTTATTATTCATTTTTTCTGTTTTATTCCATAAAGTCCACTTCATTTATATTTCTGTCAACGGAAAAAGTATTCGGTAGATGCACACAAAAAAAACCATTCTGGAATATTCTTTCTATTGGCAAGATTTGATCTTCACTACCGTATGCTTTAAGGATTCTTTTTTTTTAAATCGAGACTGATTGCACTCAGAATTTGACGCTTTGCATTACAAATGTTCTTGCTCCTGAATTGGAATGTTATGCTGGTTTTTGAAACTCAAGTAATTTTTCAAACAGTTGTAATTTTAATTCCTTAAATTTAAGCAATAGTTTAAAAAAATTTAATTAATTATAAAATGTGTGTTTTGCCAATGGAATATTTGCAGTTTTTTTACTTAAGTAAATAGATTAAAAAAATTAAATGTGCTATTTTATCAACTCAAGACTATTTTTATTATTACTGTTGTTATTAATAGTATTATTTCATCAAGCTGCTCAATCTCTACTGTATGAAGATGCAGTTTTTTACATTTCACCTTTAGTATATGCGTAAAAAAATAAGTGTATGTTATTCACAAATTTAATGTTTATTATAAACTAGATAGAATATTTTTTTTAATAAAGTTTATACAGTACATAGTTGTTAGATTTGTTGCCTATTTTTGTAATAAGTCATCAATTTTAAACTACGGTGTAAAACCATCTTTCTACAAAACAACCACGCTTTAGGACCTTCGTGGCTGTGGTAGATAATCGACCATCTACTTATCAAGAAAGTTCCCGGTAAGTATTACTGATATACTATAAACCTATTTGTACTGGGGAATAAATCATCAAAAATCACGTTGAACCACAGTACACTGGTACTGGGGTGCTTGTTAAATCTATGGAGCTTATTGGGTGCCAGCCTAAGGTGCTCCTTTGGGTGCCAGCCTTAGTTTTGACCTCGTCACGTGACCGCGGTTCTAAATTAAGCGGCGCAATTGGTTTTGTTAAAGCTCCCCATGGAGGCGATAAATATTTACCCAGAAATTTTCAACCTAACCACGCTTACTTATTAACCTGTCATGCTTTAAACTATTAAATACGTTACGAACATCCACTATCTGGCACAGTCTTATCTACAAAGTCCCATACCGGTTAAATTAGGATCCTTAAAGTTAAAACATCCATTCCACAAAACTATCACGGACTGTCATATCCCATTTCTTCCACATTCTCTTCATCATCCGAACAGTAGTAAACAATAAATTTCCAACAGCGGCAGAGCGCTCTGTTGGGAAACAAAAAGACGGACAGGTTCCATCTGTGTGCGGGTAGCTATCTTCATTTCGTCATCAATCATGACAACAGAAACAGCAGTGGAGGCTGTTCCAGGTTCTTCATCACTATCATCCGAGCCATCATTTGTTGCCTTTGGAACCAGCGCGAGCGACACACGGCGAGAAAAAAAAATTGTAAATGATGGAGTTGGATGGATGCACTCAAATGATAACGTCTCTCTATATTTTGTCATGTTCATGTCGAGGTAATATCGAGGCAAGCACGGGGACGGGAGCTATCTTTCGTCAATTTGGTTCGGGAGGGTTTTGATGCACCACTTGACCGGTGATGAATAAACTATTGGTGATAAGTTTAGAATGTGTATAGTATGTAATACTATTGATGACATTATAAATAAATCGGATAATTTCTGTGCTTAAATGATGCACATGATCATTAGATTTAGAATTGTATTATTCGAAAAAAAAATATGGCTTTCTCTCTCACACATTACAAAAAATAAATAAAAATCTCTAAAAGGATTTAAAAAATAAAAGAATACATTAAAAAAAATATTCAATCTGTCATATATATTTTAATGAGTTTATTGATTTGATCATTTGAAATTGAGTAAAGATGCATTAATTTAATATTTGGTACTAGCGTGACCGACATACTGAAAAAAATGTAAATGATTGATGCACTCAAATGATAACGTCTCTCTATATTTTGTCATGTTCATGTCGAGGTAATATCGAGGCAAGCACGGGGACGAGATCTTTTTTTCGTCAATTTGGTTCGGGATTGTTTGTGATTCGCCACTTGACCGGTGATGAATAACGGATTGGTGATAGGTTTATAATGTGTATATTATTTAATACTATTGGTGACATCATAAATAAACAAGGAAATTACTATGTTAAAATAATTTAAATGATCGATTTACGGGTCTGTCTACTATAAAAGAGCCAATATCTAGTGAAAATATATTTTGCGAAAAGTTCATGGATATGCTTCTTATAACCCAATCAGTTGAGTCTTTAAGAAGTACTTCACAAAATTAAAATCCAAATTTCTATACACTTTTATAATGTGAACTTGAAAGGTCAACTTCAACGCTATTTTTTAGCTTATAATGTGATATTTTAAAGTAATTTTTACAATACTTATCGAGTCATTCTACAAAGGTTCCTCAGCTCACTCGATTGCGAAATAATATCTTTTGTGTATGGTTATACACATTTTACCATTTGTTGCCATTAGAACACACATCGAAAAAATATGCAAATGATGGAGTTGGATGGATGCACTCAAATGATAACGTCTCTCTATATTTGGTCATGTTCATGTCGAGATTGGAGCACGAGGATTGGATCTACCTTTCGTCAATTTTTATTCCGGAGGGTTTGTGATGCGCCACTTGACCGGTGATGAATAAAGGTATGGTGATACCTGTCAGTTTAGTATGTGTATGGTGAAATTATAAATAAACTAGATGTTTCAGGTTGAGATTGATTCCTATTTAGAAATATAAAAAGAATTTCATATTATTGGTGAAATTATAAATAAACCAGATAATTATCGCGTATCGTATAGATCAGATAATTTAAGTACTGTAGTATTTGAAAAATGATATGGATTTCTCTTTCTCAAATTAAAAATTCAATTTAAAAAACTCTATGAGGATTTAAAAATTAAAATAAATCATTGAATAAAATATTCCATTGATCATATAAGTTGTATTGGATATATTGGTTTTAAGATAGAAATGAATTTATATAATAAACAAGTTATAAAACTTAATGACAAGCAAATATACTTCGGTAAGCGAATAAATTGGTTATTGAATAAATAAATCAGGCTAATATGAAAAAATAAGATAAAGAGCATTTTATGTGACAAAAAATGTTTTATAATTGTTTCGAAACTTTGGCAAATCATATTTGAAGGTTTAAATAATATTTTAAAACAAAAAAAATCAATCTGATATGAAAAAATAAATAATTAAAACAGATGAAAAATATGTAAAAGAATGACGAATCAATTAAATAACGATATTTATGATGAGAGGCAAAACAAATCATCCATGTTTTAATTGTAATATTTATATATGTATCATAATAAATAATTTTGAATCAGACAGAATAAGTTTTTAATAATAGAAATATTACCAACCACTATATTGTTATTCTAATATTTTGGTAATTTCCAGTATATTAATATAATATTTTTTGTATATTAAAATTGAATTTTATACTGAAAATTTGTATCTTGTGTATGAGGAATAATGTATTGAATATACACAACACGACGTTGTGTATTTTTTACATAAAAAAATAAGTAACTGCTAATGCTATAAAACAAATTCATATTTCCTTTTAAGCCTGATTAATGTCACAAGGATAAAACATCATTTAAACATTCAAGACAACAAGAACGGAATAAAAAGTTTTCTCTAACTTTTAATTCAAATAAAACCTAAACATTGAATTAAGTACACGGTAAATGAATTTCTACAACTTTTGATATTTAATAGTAGTTATTCAAATTTTATGACTTATTTTAGGAAAGAGCAAACCATCTCTTATTAATGTTGCATATTATGCTTTTCAGTTGATTTTTTTTTGTGTTAACGTATTTCAGTCATAAACTTAAACTTGCTACTCCTCTAAAATCAAGCGTTCCCAGGACAATCGTAAACTCCAATTGCATTACGTTAGTAGTTGAACTTTTTTTCTACGTTTTTAATGTTGTTTTACGGTTCATTAGTTTCCTTATACGTGTTTTATTATGATTATGTGACATATACCTCCCCAACGTGTGCTTTGATATAAAAAGTAATGTAAGCTTAAGAGATAGTTTTAATACGATTTTAAAAGAAATCTAATAGGCATTAAATGATAATTTTAGCTGATGTTTTATTATTTTTTTTAAACTTTGATAATGTAATAATTTAATAATTTATAAATACACTAAAACGTATTATTTATGTTTAAAAAATGTTGGTAAAATGTTTTCATTAAATATATAGTTATTTAAAAATGAATAATTTTTTGAATAAAATATTATATGTGGACAAAATCTATAAAAAAGTTTTATTTTGAAAGAATTTGTTTTCCAAGTACTTTTAGGTAGTGCCAGAAAAGTATACATTTATTAGTTTAAAATCCAATACTAAAATAAAAAAAAGATAAAAAAATAAGAACTCGTTAATTAAATCATGTTTCTAGGAAACTGGATATTTTAAATGCTGAATATTTACTGATTAAATTAATATATTTTATTAATATTTTACCTAATTTATAATGTGCATTTTTTTATAATTGATAATTAAATTATTTGTTTTAAATAATTTACTTTAAATATGATAATGTCCTTTTATTCATTTTTTATCAATATCAATTTTCTACGAAATTAAGCAATTCGAATATTGCTAAATAAATATTAAAACATACACATTTTAGCGAAAATAGATTTATATTTTGTTTTTTTATTAATATTTTTATTCAAAATACTTATCAAAAGAAAATTCTCATTTTTTAAAATTAGTTATCCGTCAATAATTTTGAGAAATTAAAAGAAAAAACTCAAATAAAACTCAAAAGCTTGTTGTGTTTGTCTCTTGTTTTTTGGCGTTAATCTGCGACTTTTCAGTCGATTTACACTTCTGTAAATACATTTAAAAGTAACTTTACTACGTACCGTTAAAGCTGGTAATTTTGGCCCAAGCGTTGGAAAATTATTTGTTTCTTAATTTACCTTCATAAAATGATCGAATCTCAACATTTTTTTTTACATAATTGCAAAGGTGGAAGCATTGCCTTTCATTTCATGTAAAAAAAATTAATTTTTGACAATGCCACAAAAAACGTTTGTATTCTTACGAGCATTTAAAGACGAAAATCTTATTTCTTCAACTTTTTGTCTGGGTTATCTAAAACTATATTGAAAATAGCTAAATAAAGCACTCTATACTATTATTTTATTTATTGGGAGGAATATTGTACGATTTGGTTTAATCTAAGATGAATACTGTTTATGCTATGTGTAATTATTGCCCATCGGGAAACTTTTGACAATGAATGAGGTAACTTCGACCCAAGATGTTAATATTTTTATGAGACTTTACACAATCAAAAATGGATGTAAAAGTCTATTATGTTTAACAATTTAGGAAGAAGTCTTACTTTTATTATCATCCATAGTTGAGACGATTAAAAAAAACGATTTTTAATAATAAAAAGATAAAGATAAAAACATGAAAGTACAAAATTCAAAATCACTAATGTCAAAATGTAAACATTTTCAAATTTCTAATTACTAGTTATTAATTCTTGCTTCTTAAATTTTGCCCTATTAAAATTGAAGTTTACATTTTTTTTCTTTTAAGCGGCGATCAATTGTGTTATTCATAGTGTAATGTAATTATACGATGCACTGCAATGCAATTTGGGCACTTGGTTAAGCTGTAAAACATTTTTTTTTATAACTTTGTAATTTTCAATTTTTTAAATATTTAATGTTTATACATTTTAATATTACTATTTTTTCTGTAAAACAGCCTTTAAGGGTAGTAAAAGGTATGTTTCAGGCTTGGACTAAAGTTACCCGCCCGGATTCTAACCTTGTCCTATTATTTTTAAAAAAACTAATACCATTTTTACAATACTTCCAAAATTTAAACAAAAAGCTTTTAAACTATTTCAGTTTAATACTTAAACTCCATGGTGATTTCAAAGTGTTTAAATAGTTTTTGTAGCTTAATATGTTCTCCTCTTGTAAAAAAAGCTATGGGTTAAGCAAAGTTACCCGTATTGACAGTACTTTTACACTTTTTTTTAATCTCCCGAGGCAATTAAGTGCCAATTAAATGAGTTCTAGACAAAATCATGTAGTACGTTTATTTATCCAATAAACTTGCTGAACGAAGGTAGCCATACGACTGTTGTCAACCATATCAAAGCCAATATCTATAAAAATATTTTTATTGAAAAAAATCATGAATATGCTTTTTATAACGCAACGAGTTTAGTCTTAAGGGGAGATCATAGTCTTCGACAACAAAAATGAGCAGTTCTTAGTATTGATTTCGAAAGGCTCTAAATAATTTTAAAATTATGTTACAAGAAACAAATTGTACTAAGTTATAAATTTTACTTTACTTTTATTATTATATTTACACCGAAAATTCTTAATTTTTAAAAAATCTTAAACTTAAATAAAAATTATTTTTTTAGAAAAAATACATTTTTTGAAACATACAATTATGAATTTTCAAAAATACAAGTATTTGTTTGGTACACTTTGTACAAAAAATATACAATGAATTTACATAATTTTTTTTTCAAATACAAGTTAACAGTTAGGTTCATATTTGTCACCAATTTTTTGCCAAACATAATTTTTAATTTTTATTAAAAAAGCATTATATTCTACATTTAAAAAATTTCAGATTTTCAACGCAGAAAAATGTAAAATAATAATATATATATTTTTAAAAATTTGTAAGACTATATTAGATGACTTAAATAGAACAAAAATGGTTTTATAACACAAAAAATAAATATTAAGAAATATTTCATAGGTTTGGAGAAAAGTTTACCTATGTGTTGACAATTATAGTTTTGAGAAATACGCAAAAAACAAATATTTACCCTATAAACTTTCAAATAAAAAAAGTTAATGTCCTTAAACAATGTCCATGTAATAATTAACCAATAGATACAAAATTGGTCTAATTCGACAGATCGGGCCAGAAAATACTGGTTTCAAAAATTCGATTTTTTGGTCATTTTTAACTATGATCTCCCCTTAAAGAGTTGTGTCAAAAAATTTAAATCTCAATATTTATATGTCTTCATACTTTTAATTCGGAAAGTAAAATGCAGCGCGCATTTTCTGCTTGCCATGTTGTATGCTAAAAGAATTTTACAACTTTTTTTATATCTAGTTGTTCTACAAAGGCGCCTCAGCTTACTCGATTATGAACCAGTATCATAAGTTTATTTTGTGAATGGTTCAAAATATTTTATCCCTTAGATACTAAAAACATTACACATTTTAAATTTATCAAACCGGGTATTTTATGCACAAATCGCGCATAAAAAGTAAATAATATTCTTAGGGTTTACGCATGGCCTATTATTTGGTAAATCTAAACATACAATATATCCCTTATACCTCATAGAACTCCCAGCGAATACATCTCAGTGGAAGTAGAAAAACAACTTTTCTGCTATGTTAACTCAATGAGGGATATGCCACTTTTCCGCGCCCAAGATGATATTCCATATTTCTGATTTAGTTATTTTAGAAAGTGCTTACAAGTTCGAGACGTCTTGTATTCTGTATTTCAAATCTTTTCTTTAATAAAAATATAAAACCCGGTGAATCAAGCATGATTTGATTTTGGCGATGTGCCAGCCGCTTTACTTCCTTCTTTTATAGATCTCAAATAGCCTATTGGTGGTTTCGCTCTGAGCAGAATAGGACATATGGAAACTCTTTTGTAAAGATTTGTGGCAGACACATGGTGATTTAACACTAAAATTTGCAATGGAATAAAATAGTTTTTTCAACCTTTAACTGATGGGTCTCGGCGTTTGGAGCAATGTTTTGAAGGTTTAAATCTTCTTTGTGCAGATATATGCTGCTGAAAAGGTAAAATGGTTGCCATTTATCCCCGTAGTCCCAACAGAACCCAACTGTTACTATCAGTGATTTTCGATAGCAAATAGTTAGTAAATTGTGACTATAAAAAGATTCACGGGAACGACGAAGCAGTATGTGGCTTAGAAATGTGTGAATTTATCCATATATATTTTACACAGAAATTATTTGCGAAATATCATTAAAAGCGCCCTCTAACGCCAAAACTAAAATTGTTTTTAAATATTTTGGTAACATGTTTTGGTCAAGTTGACTACAAAACCTGGGATAGTTTTCCTCCAGCGCTCATTGAACACTTGATCTTGAATGAAAATAATCGGCATGTAACAAAACAATAAACTTTCTTAAATCAGATAACATGCTAAATGTGTTACTTGTTTAAACATCAAAAATCTTGTCAATCATTGTTCCATGAATATCTCGAGAAATAAACATTTCTTCGTTCTTTGTAACATAACTATTGCTGTTGTTCAGATAATAAAGCTATTGTTAGCTATCAGTGTAGCTATTGTTATCTTTCATATAGCAAATGGAATTTATCCAATGCTTTGCAGAATTATTGTTAGCATTATATGCACTAGTAGTTATCTGTGCATATTTATTTTGCTAAAGAACGTAGGCTAAAAAAACTAATCTAAATTTTATTATAAGAATACCTTATCGTTCATATTTTATAACTAATTTTAGATACAATTCACATTTCAGACGTACTATCTGATAAAAATATATCCACTAAAGGATTAAAATATTAATTAAATATAACTATCAATATAAAAAAATAATTGAAAACTTATAACATTAATAATTTATCTATTTCATATTCAACTCTTAAAAAACTCTTTATCAAAATATCTTTTAATTTAAAGAATTTGTTTTTAACTTTAATATTTATTTTAGAAATAATATTGTTTATTCTTAGCGGTTAATACATTAAGTCTACTAATTGCTTTTAAATAATGAGGTTATGAATAAAAAAAGAGTGTACTGCTAATGGCCTTTTCTATTAGCTCATAAAATACTAATGTGACAAAATATTGGATATTTAAATAATTTTTAGTACTTCATATTTTTTAAACTATTAGCTATAACATAAAATAAAATATTAATTATATGCATTAACCATTTTAATTTTACCAAGAGTATGCAGTTAATACCAACTGCATGAATTTTGCTGAATTAGATAATTTTGAAGTACTTAACTGTTATAAAAAATATGATAAAGTTATTTTTGTTTTTGGTGTGAATCCAATTATAATTACATTAGTTTTTGTTTAATCAAAAATCTATAAAACACAATAGATTTTATTCGTAATAAGTAAGTTTTAACTTTTAAATACATATTTATGAAAATTTTAAATTAAGGAGGTAAATTATCTTTCTTTTGCACTTGAATTTATCAGTAAGAGTATAATCAGGAATTGGTCACATAATTATATAAATACTATTACGTGCATAACTTTGATTACAATCTTTTGCAAGTTTAGTAGATTTGCAAAAATTTTTATAAAGTAACTTAAATGTTTTTTAATAGTTTGCAAGAAATCGTTCGGTAACATTATTTCTTGACTTTAAACATATGATTGATGACGTTTTTATTGGAAATAAAAATTTCTTCAATTGAAAGTAAAGCCATTTATCATATTAATGATTTATGATTTGGCGGTAACATTTTTGTTGAAGCCAAATTGTTGATTTGAGCAAAAAGCAAAAAAGAAAAACATCAAAATGAGGGGTTTTTTTATTAAACATTACTTTAAAAAGCCACCGCACAACCAGTGAAATTTAATCAAATATTTTAAAAGTCTTTACAAATTAGTCAGTTAAAAGCTATTTTTTAGTAAAATAGTGTTGGGAAATATCTTTAACTAGTGCTTTTGCAACTAGACCTTTCGAATGTAGTTTTTAAATTATGATAGCGTTACTTGAATGTAAATGCTTGTTCCCTTAAATAATTCATGATTTAATGGAATTTCGAAATTATCTTATTTTAGTTCAGGCATTTAATATTATATTATTTAATTTTAAAACCTATAAAAATACAAAATGAAAATATTCCAATTATATTTAAGATGCTTTCATAAATAACTAAAGAAAACAAATTAACACCGTAATTCTCTTTTATAAAAAATGCAACTTAAAATGTGCTTCAAAAACTTAGTTACTCATTTTTAATTTTCAAAAATATTTCTCGCCAAAAGCGATTACTCCCTCTTTCGCTCTTTATGTTTCTTTAAACTTTTATTGCAAGCTTTTCGGAACAAAAAAATACACTTCCAAGTAATGCGAAATACCGAAACTTTTGTTCAAAACCAAAGGTGTGGGGAACTGAAAAGACCATCACAAAAGTATTTAAAGAATGATGATGAAAATTCCGGGAGTAATATATGCTATGTGGGTCTTTTGAATGATGAATGACGAAAACAGAATAAAAAAATCATCTTTCTTGTTGCTCGTTTTTGGAAACGGATATTCATTTTATTCAAAGTGAGGATGAAAAACTGAATAAACAGTTCTAGGGCAGAATGTTGGTTCGGCACAAAGTCAGTTTGTTTTAAGGCTGTCATCAACTATTTTAGATATAGTGTTTGTTCTGATTGCTTTTCCCCTTCATTTTTCTATCTTTTGCGTTTATGTCAGTAAATGGAAAAGTATGGAAGGCATTAGATAAATTTCTTTCAGAAAACAAAAAGAAATCATTTAATAAAAAGTTCGACTTTTTTCATAAAAATGAAATATTACTCATTGGGTGTATGTATATTTATAAGGTATTTTTTTATATGTTGCTGCATTGAAGGTTTATAAATGTTATACTATTACTGGGTAATTAAGAAAAATTCTGTATAAGAATAGCATTAACAGTTAACCCTCTTAGTGATAAAGACGTATAAACCCGTCACCTGACTATCAGGTTTTTCTGCAAAACACATAATTTTTTTTTAATTATAAATTTTATAATTTTGCTACTTTTTTTAATTTGAAAAATGGAGAAGTCAATTACAATCGTCTGCTACAGAAATATAATTAAAAAATAAATTAACTAATTTTTTTAGTTTAAAATTAAAATATAAATTAAGTAGTGAAAACAAGTTTACATTTTAGTCAATTTGTTTATTCGTCAGATGTATCATGTATATATAATTACTAAGATTATTTCGACTTTAACTATAGTTTTTCTTTAACTCTACATAACTAGAAAATGCATATTCCTTCAAAACATTATCTTATATAATGTAAATGATATTGGTTGTATTGTCCGCTAACAAGCAAAACGAATAGGTATGAATTTATACCAATTAGATAAAAGGGGGAAACATTAGATAAGAATATTGCAGGAACACCAGACGATGACCGTAAGTAATGATACCGGAAACGCATTTATCATTCTCCCTTTCTTATACGATACGAACCAACTATCTTTACTTATTTTTTCACTAATGCTTCCCCTCTGTAACAATAATAATTCCTAGTAGCCTATTTGAAAGCTTTCAGTTCCTAGCTTTTGTCTCAATTGCAGTTGCTGCCTGCCTCCAAGCTTTTCTCAGAGAAAGGAGTATTTGCTATGTGTTTCTCTTTTTTTTCTTTTAATAACATACATTTTACCTAACTTTCTTCCGAGCCATCAGGAGGAGAATACTTCTGTTCGAAATATTTTCTTATGCTGCAAAAAAGAGTTGTAGTAAGTTGTCCGAGGCACCCTTCAAACATTTTGTGGGAAGAAAGTTGTTTGAGATTATATTCTTTTCTTCAATGGAAATATTGGTTTTGAGAATAGGAACTGTGTCAGATTATTTTTTTTCATATGTTTATAAGGGCAATTCTACCATAATTTTTAATTTTATGTCCCTTGGGCATAACTTAAAAAAAAATATTTCTTTTCAATTTTTTCTTATTATACTAATAGACTGGTCCTTATATAATTGCAAAACGGAATTTTAAAGCAAAAAAAATCTAAAAAAATTTAGGTCACAAAATAATGCAGAAAATTCCTTACCTTCACATGTCCCGAATGTTAAATTTTTAGTTTAGGGCTCAAACTAACACATTTTTGAGCTAAAAATTACATTCATTTGGATTTTAAATTGAACTAATACTGTATCTTAACAAATTCCTTCCATAAAATTTTGGCTTTTAATATTTATAATGTGTATTTCTCATCTCCTAACTTTGTCCCTGGGTTTGGTACATTCACTGACCTCATTACTAAAGTGGTGAAGAGAGGCACTAAATGGAGCTACATTGATTCTTCAATCATGAAAACTGTATTGCAGAAAACTCACATTTCAGTTATTAGCCGCATTTGTTTACTATACTTCACCAATAAGCCCAAAAGTTAAAAATCCCCCAGTAAAATGAGCTGCGTGGCTTTATTACTTTCCTTACAATCCCCCATGGTTAAGGTTAATTTTTGCTTAATAATTGGAATTTTTTTCTATAAATATGTTTAAGTGGAGTATAAGAAGTAAAAAAAATCCATTTTTTATTAAACTGAGAGTTAGTGTCAACACAAACAAGACCGGAAAACATCGTGAATTTCCTCACCGCCTGTTCTTTACCTTCCGTTCCTAACCGTCACAATGATCTAGGGATGGAAAACCGAAACCTGTTTTAAGACTAATCGGTTTGTTCGTGACTTCGGTTTAATTGAAAATTAGTTATTTTCATAAGACCAGTTTAAACCGGTTTCTTTGAAACCGAATTTTTTAAAAAAGCTGCCATCCCTAAATTGTTTGTAAAAAAAAATTCAAATGAGCCTTGCTAAACTTTTTTTTTAATTCTAGAACCCTTATAAACCTTTTTACAAATATTTAAAGTGATTTTGAAAAAATAAATGTCACAAGTTTTTTATACCTCAAATTAAAAATTATGGTAGAACTGCCCATATACCAGTAGAAAAAGACTTATTTAATGTTACAAAATTGGGAATTTGCACTTTTCAAGGTACTTGTTTTTATATTAAAATGTATTCTATTTTTTTGAAGGATTTAAATCTAAATATTTGAAGTTTGCAACAAGTCCCATTTGTCCAAATTGCTCAGTTTAATTCGAAGATGAATTTTTTAAATGATGAGTTATGTTGTAATAACTGTATTAATCCATTTTTAAAAAAGAAAAAAAATGGTATGTTATAATTATTAGTAACTTATTTCCTGTTTTTTAATAACTAACAATGCAAAACATTAATTTTCTCTTAAAAATTGTTTTTCTTCTGTGTAATTTGTTTACATTTTAGTCAATTTGTTTATCCCTCAAAGGGTTCATGTATATATAATTACTAAGATTATTTCGACTTTAACTATAGTTTCTCTTTAACTCGACATAACTAAAAAATGCATATTCCTTCAAAACATTATCTTATATAATGTAAATGATATTGGTTGTATTGTCCGCTAACAAGCAAAACGAATAGGTATGAATTTATACCAATTAGATAAAAAGGGGAAACATTAGATAAGAATATTGTAGGAACACCAGACGATGAACGTAAGTAATGATACCGGAAACGCATTTATCATTCTCTTTTTCTTATACGATACGAACAAACTATCTTTACTTATTTTTTCACTAATGCTTCCCCTCTATAACAATAATAATTCCTAGTAGCCTATTTGAAAGCTTTCAGTTGCTAGCTTTTGTCTCAATTGCAGTTGCTACCTGCCTTCAAGCTTTTCTCAGAGAAAAGAGTATTTGCTATGTATTTCTTTTTTTCTTTTAATAACATACATTTTACCTAACTTTCTTCCGAGCCATCGGGAGGAGAATACTAGAGTTCTGTTCGAAATATTTTTATGCTAGAAAAAAAGTTGTTAGTAATTATTGTCCTAGTCATCCTGCAAACAATTTTGTTGAAAAAGTTTTTTGAGTTATATTCTTTTCTTCAATGGAAATATTGTTTTTGAGAATAGGAACTGTCTGATTATTTTTTTCATATGTTTATATACCAGTAGAAAAAAGACTTATTTAATGTTACAAAATTGGAAATTTGCACTTTTCAAATTACTTGCTTTTATTATTAAAATGTATTCCATTATTTGTTTTGAAGGATTTAAATCTAAATTTTTGAAGTTTGCAACAAGTCCCATTTGGCCAAGTTGCTCAGTTTAATCAATGAATAGAAACAAAAATGTGAAGAATAGAGTTTTGTTGTAATAACTGTATTAATCCATTTTAAAAGTAAAAAGATTGGTACTTATAATTATTAGTAACTTATTTTTTTATATAATACATACTAACAATGCAAAACATTAATTTTCTCTTAGAAAGTGTTTTTTCTGTGTAATTGTTTTCTGAATTTATTAATAATTTTCTTCTAATTTTATATATATATATATATATATATATATATATTATATATATATATATATATATATATATATATATATATATATATATATATATATATATATATATATATATATATATATATATATATATATATATATATATATATATATATATATATATATATATATATATATATATATATAATATATATATATATAACATATTTATAGTCAGATGGCATCAAACCAGAGTATTCTATTCAACTTTTCCTTATATCGATTCCACAATTTATCAAGGAAGTGTATTCATCTATTTCGGATCTGCTTATATAATTGAATAAGGTATTAGATACTACTTTCATATAAAAGATTATACAGGTGGAATGCCATAACAACAAAACAAATAGATGCATCATTTAGACAGCATTATTAATACTAAATCTCAACGTTTTAAACACGAGCGTTAAAATCAAGTGTTGCGTTAAATGTTGACCTTGTACTTAGAGACGGACATTTGCTAAAAAATAAAATAAGTTAATAAAGTAAATAAAAATGACATTAATAGTATATTTTCTACAAAAACAATCTCCTAAATCCCACACAACTATTTGCGACCGAAGTCAGGTGTAAAATCCAAGGCAACGGTATTTAGGAAACGCAATAAGCTCTTAAACAGAATAGTCAATTTTACACTGATTACACAACTGACAACTACTTACTGATTGACAGATACAAAAAGTACTGATTGAATGCATAACGTAATCGCTGATTGCCTGATTCTCGACTAAAAAAAAAAGGTTATGTACTTTATATTAGTATTATTTAAAATGAAAAGATGCAAGTGCTATGTGGAGAAGCACATATCTGAGCCCTCAACATCCAAATTTAAAATAGAACAATAGTTTTATTCTGGTCTCCAAAATCTTATCCAGATACCTGGGAGAAAAAAATGCAATCTAGGCATATAAAATCAAAGTGCTGTAATATCGACATCAAAAGTGCACGATTTGGATCAAAGATGTGACATAATTTTTTTTGCGGGTGTGGGGGCTTAATTGATATAAATGTAGGTTTCCTTTTCTGAATGTAGTAATGATACCACATATCATAGTTCCTGGAAAACCGAACTAAAAACGGAGAGTATGATATTTAAGTCAAGTCGTGGCAAAAAATATTTTCATGTCAAAATGCTTGTTATTGATTATTTTCGTACCACTATATTACAATTCCAGCGAAAATTTCACCAAAATAGGCAAAGTATAATGCCCCAAGAATTTAAATTAAACCGAAATTTAATGGCAAGTTTAAGTGGTAACCAAAATTAGTCACTTCTTCAAAATATGTCTTTTGGTAACATCTTCCCATGGAATAAATATCATATTCAATTTCTATTTAGAACGTGGTTATCTAGCGGTTCAATGTTAAAATTTCTCCCACAGGCATAATGTTAGAGAATTTTTGTCAATAAAATTTTCGGATTTTTTTTATTATAGAATTAAGTAGAATCATAGGTCATCGAAACAATATACATTCATATATATAACAATGTTATTTTAGGATTGTCTTTAAAATAATTTATGAAATTTATTCAATGAAGTTCAATACTCAAATTACAAATAACATTACAAAATATTCATAGGTGATCCTACGTAAAATGTCTGATTTATGAATTCCATCAATATAAGAAATTGTATTTGTAATAATGTATCTATTTATATAGATTCTATTTTATTCATTTAAAATATAAAATGATTCTCACAAAAAAATATTACATAATATTTTGCAATACCAAATATTATTTATGATAAAAAAATCTTTAATAAATACTTAATACAATTGAAAGTATTTAAAACTTTTAAAGTTATTTTTTAACAAAATTTTTGCATAATCCCGTTTTGTTTTAGGATTTCTTTTAAGACACTAATTTTTAGATATCTATCATCACGTATCATTCATAACCATTTTTAGAGCAAGACGACAGTGTTTCTTGTATTAATCTTTAATAAACAACACTTTTTTACATTTAACAATACATAATCCTATTAGATGAAATGTAGTACAAGCCTTCCTATAAAAAAAGCAATTTTTATACAGAAATTATAACATTTATGAACGTTTGGGATGTAAAGATTCAACTAATTCCTATTAATATATGAAACAATGGAAATATTTTCAATTTGAAACATTTCCCAAAACTTCATTTTATATGTCAGCAATTCCTTGTTTGGGTTTTAATAAGTCAGCATTTGCCATTGTCGCACAAGAATTGGAAACCTAAAAGCATTTCTACGCCAATAATCTCCCTGATTATTCGACTACGTGGCCCATCTATTTAGGCACAACAGACCGCCTTTGATACACGGCCCCAATCGTTCAATGGGAAGCTCCCCGAAATTCCCTTAACCGAACAATTCAAGTTCTCATACCCCTTTAGAATTTAAATTGCCGCAGATGCAACTTCATCCAAGTCTCCAGAAATCAGCCATTGATTCAAAGAATCAATGGCCAGAAATCTACAGAAGATGTAAGCTTCGAGTAGAACAAAAGAGGCCATATATGCAGGGATAGTAAACGGGATTTTTGGTTCTGACATGTCTTGGAGATTTGAAATCATTCCGAAAAATGTAGTTTCGTTTTATAAACAGTATTTGACTGCTTGGTATCCAGATGTAAGAATTGAAAAACTGTCTCTCCGCGTTTCTGAAAGTCGATCGGAAAAGTGTGTCGATATTTTTTTACGGTTTTTAAAGAAGTGGAATTTAAAGAAGCATATGGAATATATACATTTTTTTCTAAAATATTTTAAATTTATTTTGATATTAAGTGTGAGACTAAAACAAGAAATATTTTTTTATAAATATTAAATAAATTGAGATCTATTATATATTTTTTCCACATAAATAAATATTATTTATTATCAGGAAAAAATTTAGTTATGAAATATTTAAAAACTTAGATATTTTCTATTTTTGTTGGTGCTTTTAATACTAGTTTGATTTGAATATTTATTACACTTATAAAACTGGTTTTCATATTCAAACTGAAATAATAAAAAAAATATTTTCTAAATAATATTACACATATAAATTAATTTATAGATTTTGTAAATAAAATACAATCTTAATTTAAGAAGTACATTTTTTAAGCAAATGCAATTTGCAAAGCAGTGAAAAAATAACGTTTTATGATTGGGGAAATGCAATACTCGAGTAGAAATCAAACAGAAACATTCGAGTAATATATTCGTAGTTATGTAAATCATGTTATCTTTCTTCAATATTCGGGAATGCGTACCTTTGTGAATAAAATATTTTATTTTTAACATTTCACAATTCTTTGTTGAAGAATGTAAACGGAAATGTGGTGAACCTCCCACATCAATTTATCATTTACAGAATAATGATAGAAATTTAAGAATTCTAAACCTCATGAATATTTTATCCAAAGGCATTGAACTAATGGATTTCAAAAGGTTTAAAAATCACATATGCATACTTCACAAGATTTGAGTAATCTGCTTTTTCTAACGATGTATTTTTGGTAATGAGAATATAGTAAACCTTGCCTTTGAAACATGTTGTTCTTATGCTTCGAATCCGTTCAATCCAAAACACGAAGCAAAAGTTTTTAATACACTTGATCCCATTTTATAAGACACATATTAATATTATTTTCTAGATTGTCTTTAAAATGAGAATCAATTATTAAAAAGTTATCGTAAAACATAACATGGTAACATATTTGAATATTTGGTACAAACATTGTTGTGTTCCATAACTTTTATGATAGTTTTTTTGTAGTTCTAAGGTTCTAAATTAATAATGACTATAGACAAATATTAGTATGAACTCTAATTTTTCATTATTTGACGTGACAAAAATCAAGGCTTGATTAGTTGACAATTGCGATTTTGAACAAAATATAAGTGAATAATACTACAAAATGAATTTTACAATTTTTAAAACTTTCAATAGTATTCATTTGCGTTCACCACCAGGCTTAGAAATGATATCTGTCAGATTTCAACTCAAAATTTTTTTTTATGATCCAAGTCTGTATTTCTACAAGAAATACCAAAATATTATCTGAGTTAATTATAGTTATTTTTAATAATATTTTTTTAAAAAGATCATATAAATAAATGATCATAAAGAATTTTCCAAAAATAAGATTGCAAGTCTGGTTTATAAAACAACCCTTCATATATTTTATCTGAAATAATTTTTTATCTCAATTTTTCATTTTATATTTACGCATCAAACTCGTTTTATTCCATTATATCACGTGAACGTGAAACGATTTTAAATTTGTACTTATAAAAATTCATAGCATTAAATTAACTGCTAAAAGGAAAGCATTAACGCGTCGAAGAATATAACATGAATATTTTAAGATTACCTAACACGAAATATTCCTTCGAGAGAAATCCATTAAAAGTGAAAAATGCGGAATAGATTCAAGCGAATAGCAGCGGGTAAATCTTTTACTAGATTTACATTTCATTTTTTTTCCGTGACTTTCTAGCTGATATATTCTTCGGCCTAACACCTTCTCGAGAAAATATAACTTACAAAAAACACTCTTACAACAAACGATTCAAGGATCCATTTTTTACGCTCAGAAGTCTTCAGGTTCATCAACTTTTAAATATGTCCCATAGGAAATAAGCGAACACTATTCATCGGCATAAAATCGAAAGCACTTTTCTGACAAAGCTGTATCCCACATGTCAAAGTTTGGTTGGAACGTTTTCGGTGCCTATTTCTAGTTACCAAACGAATCTCTAACCCATCTTTGTATGCCTCTTAATTTTTAATTATGGTCCATTGACGCTAGTGTAGTTTTCCAGTGTACTTTTGCACTCCCCTGATTATAAAACCAAAAATCATATTTATAAAACAACTGGTATAAGGTTTGCTTTTAACCCTAGCGCACAAGCCAAATGTCAAGGTGGTATTCTTTCTCTAAATTTTCTTCTTAGATTTGATAATACATGTTTAACATAATACCTGCAAACATTTGTTACATTAGTTGTAGAACAAATACAATACCTTTAAAAAATATCTAGGGTCCTTATTGTTTTTTTTCCTTACAACAATACATAGCTGGTGTCAGAATTGAAAAAAAAAGTCATTTTTGCTAATAAAGCTGTGGACCTGTTTCAATTCTCAAAATCAAATAACTTGAAATGTCAATTGCAGCGATCTCAAACCACCTAAAATAAATGTAGAAATTTTTCTACAGACAGACAAAAAATCATCCCTCGCAGTGAACGCTGAGCTGAGGATAATTCATTGAGTCCCAAAGGAAAAATTAAAACTCTGATACGTACCCCCCGCAGGGCAATCGTGAATTCCACCATAATTTATTTCCAAACTCGAAAAGTCTCTGGAGTTTCATTACGATATACGGTCTTGAAAGGAAGACAGCGAGCATAAAATTTGAGTATTTGTTATACTTTTGCTGAAATATGTCGATCATTGAAATCCCTGTGGCCCTAATTTTAATAAGATACTCCATAAAGTACACTATTCTTTTAGTTCTTTATAGACTGGCTGGAAGAGTAATACATTGATTGGTTAAATCTTCATGGAGCTTAAGTAGTTAGAAATTGTGATTTTTGAAGCTATCCGATTAGGTTCTTGATAAGTCTATCTATCATAATAGTGATTTAAAACTTTGTAACAGTGGTAGAGGGGATTACGTATATTATAATGGTAGATACATTTTTTCTCATATGAGTAAATGTAGCAATACTTAATACATCTTACAGTTTTTCTTATTTTCTTTGAAATAAACACTTGCAATTCGAAGTTTCTTTGATAATAAAACTTAAATATTAATTTTAAATGGAATTTATAGATAACTTTGACTTAAGTTTACGAACAAAACAAAATAATACAAAGAATAATAAACGGTCTGTGCAGCCAAACGGTTCGACGAATAATTCCTCGTTTAGAGGGAGTGCATGATATATGCTATATAGACTCCAAAGACTCGACGCGGCGTACGATGTCGCACTTAAACTTGCGTTGGGTGCCTATACAGGTGTCGGCTCGTCACTTGACTGTGCTTTTAAATTACTACACCCTTCTTAAAACGCCCACATGTAGCTCTAGTGCGACGTTATCTTAACTCAGAATATTAAAAGTGCAAACAATAACCAATTATATATTTTCGCTTAGAAAACTGAGAAAACTAAAGATTGTTCCATAGATATATCTTTATTTAGTGTTATCCAAAATAAAATGTATTTCTGACTATCTTTTTCATATAGAATGCAAATAAACTTCAAGTGTTAGTAAATAAATATCAAGCCGCAAAGTAATTTAAATAACCCTACATATTGCAATCATGCGGGGGTGAACATATAAGTAATTCCTTGTTCTGACAGCACTCATAAATACATCCTCATTTTTTCATTTAAAGCTATTAGCCCATTTTAGTTTTTAAACAAAATCGATAAAAACTTTTTGGTATAATCGATTGATATATAAGCTAAATTAGCTTCATTATTTTTTAATGTTCTCCTAATGATCCGAAGGCTAGAAACCAAAATTTTTTAGCTTTTTTTCTTATATCGTTTGGAACGTTTTTTAAATAATATTCTTTGACATCCAGCCAGGCTAAGTTTAATTGAAACGTAAAAATACTTATACAACGTTAATGATAAATCGATCCAGCTTGTAACATTTAATTCTTATTTCTCAACTCATCAAAGATGACCCCACAAATTTTCTTTTAATTAGCGTTAATGAAATATCATTGCTCCTGCTCTAAAAAATCTTTTAATATCTTTCTAATCAATGATTATGATGCTGGCTTCTAGTTGATGCCCTTGATGATTTTCATTAAAAAACAAATACTGGCGGAGCTCTTTTTTCGGATTTAATGCTCTTGTAATTATGGAAATGTATCACTTTACATTTTAAGTTTTAATCGATGAAAATGTTAATTGCGGAAGGAAATAAATTTTTAAAAAATTAATTCTGAGAATTATAAAAAAATTCATTCGATCATATTTCTAAAAAAATATTTAATATTTCATAATTTTTATTATTTTAACGAATCTGTACTTGACATATACAAATTATCTCTTAAAATTACTCCGGAATTTAAGAAGTTAAAACGGGAATGACTAGTATATTACTATAATATATTGTAAGATTATAATAATATACTAGTCAATCTCTCTCATGTTAATATATATATTTTAAGAAAATATGTTACATTTTGAGGCTTTATTCTTTTGCAAATTCAGGGAAGATTGAAAGCCTCTCCAAGATAATGCAAAGATAACAAGAACAATATTTACATTTCTTAAAACGTGTCTTCTTCTGAATGGAAAGTTTTCCTTTTATCTCAAAGAATTGTTACAAATAGAAGAAAGGGCGTTAAAACTGAAGTAGTTTATTTTAGTGGGTTTTGTTAAAGTTGCAACAAACAGTTTTATTTCTAACAAACTATCTGTTATTCTACGAATAGTCACTACCAATTTTTTCAATATAAGCATAATTAACCTAATCAATAATTTGAAGTTGTGACTGCATCCCGTTAAAAACATAAAAAAATTCAGATAATCAGATTTGCCCGTTAAAAAAAGTTTAAAGTTTAAATTTAAAGCATAATTAATCACTATATAAGTTTAAAATGAAATAAAAACTAATTTAAGGGAAAATACCTTTTAATGAAATGAAATGGCAATACTTTTGCATGTTAATCTTATAGTTAGATAAATGAATTTAGCAAATTGAAATACGTTTAATTCGGATAATTGGAGTGTAACTGTATGATCAAAAGAATTTTTAGTATTATAACTCTAGTTTATAATTTATATAGTCACGGTTTAGAACTTTAGCCCTTTCAGTCCCAGTGATGCCATTTGGCATCATCATGTTTCTGATCATATTTAAAAAAATAGGGCTGACATCTATTGGGATTAATAAAAAAATATTTTCTAATAGAAAAAGTTTGAAGAATCAAATGATGTGCTTTTTGATATCATAAATGGCTATAGACGATCAGAAAAAAAATTCTAAAATGTTGATGCCAAATTGTCATTGGGACTGAAAGGGTTAAAAATGACTAAGAATTGGTTAATACAATGACCGAAGCGCATTTTTACACGTTATTAAAGTACGAAAGTTTTCATTACATCACTAACTTAATTATCTATAACTGTTCCATTGCAATATTTATACAGTTGATATAAATTAATTGGTTAGTAAATAATGAATAACATATCATAGTTCAATTAATTATAAGTGATTAGAATACGTTGCTTTCCCGGTGTACAATACGTTTTAGCCAATTTCAATAGCAACAAAATAGGTCATTTGTTTAGTCCATGCAAATTCAAAAAAATCCTCACAAGTTATTATTGAAGAGCTTAATTAGCTTTTAAGTTTTATTGGTACACAATTAAACCTTAAATGTAAAATTTAGGGTGAAACGTATTGGGTAATTTTCCTCTATGATTCTTTCTTTCAACATTTTAGTGCAGGAAAAAGCGTTTACGAAAATACCCCCGAAGTTTTGCTCCTTTTTGTATTTAATGAGTTTGCTTCTCAACGAGTTAACGATTGAATTTTCCGAAAAAATCCTTTAATATGTATCAGTTACAATTATGTCAAAAGGCGCAAAAAATGAACTCGGAAATGATACGATAGTATTTGGTGTTCCTTTCAAACAAGAAAAGTTATACTTCTGAGAAGAATATCATTTTTAATTGTTTCGCTTCGTCGATTCCCAGAAAAATATATGACCGTAAAATATAGTGAAATATATTTTTTCTATAAAAGTAAATGGGAAACCTGATTTTGTTAATACCCACTTTTGATCGAAAGTTCAATTCGTTTCAATTTAATTAAAATTTGTAAATACCACATAGACGCGTTTTTTTTCGAACAAACAATAAATAAACAGTAAATTGCTATATTTTTTTTGCGAGATGGGGGGTTTAACAGTATAAAAAATTTGCACTATAATAGCGTAATATATAATTGTAATATTAATTCATAAAAAATAGAGATACAATTTATTTCTTTATAACTAGGTAAATGAAGTATAATAATTTTCGAAAATTTCGTAACATAAATTTCAATACGAACTCGTATTTAAGAATAAAATGAAGACTTCTGTACATACAGTTCTAGTATATACCTACAATATATATAATATAATCTACATCTTAAATACAAAAAAAACAATTAAAAATGTATCAACATTTTTATAGTTTGATGCATAACGTTTGCAATAAAAAAATACCAGACAAATGCTTAGGTTATTGTATATTTGTAAATGTTCTTTAATTTTTTTGTCTTGATTTCTTTTGCTATAATTATATATCTTAATATAGCTTTTTTCAAATAAAAAATTACATAAAATAACATATACCACGCATGTAGAAAATCCAAAATTAGTGTGACTTATTATATAAAATAAAAATATATCTACAATCTTCAATTACATAGCTAGTTTTGATAGAAATAAAGGTGAATATAAACTTTGTCATTTTACTTTAAAAAGTGATGTTATAAATATATTTAAATTCAATTAGTTTATACTTTTTTTTTTAACAAGAACCTTAATTTTTTTCTATTCCAACAAATAACTATCTACTTTTAAACATTCCTTATTGCTAAATTGAGCATTATTTTAAAACTCAGTTTCGTTAAAAAAATACGACTAAGCATACAAAAAAATTTATTTCAAGTATAAACCGGAGCCACAAACAAAAACTATATATTTGTTTTTAAATTATTCCCAATTTTTATCGTGTTTACTTACTCAATTATTAAATTTTTATATTTGTTCATATTTTAAGATTTAGAGCAGAAATTTTAATTTTTCTTAGACAATAGTTTTTCTTCTTTAAATTATAGAAAAGTTTCTGGATTTATAAATATTATTAAATATTCAAGTATATTTGTATTGTTAATTCAAACACAATGAAAAATTAAGTAATGTATTTTAAATTTAAAACTTTTACAATTATTTTATTCGTTTGGCTGTCTTGCTTATTTTACTTTTTATTTCTTATTTATTTAACTTACTTTTTGTTACTCGAGATATTTCTATTGAGTAATAATAAAAAATTGAAAATACAGTTTCGTTATTGTAAGATATTTATCTTGTATTATTAAGGTTATTTAATATTTTTCAATTTGTTCGTTTTTATAACTATGTTGTGTTTTGTATTTTTGAACAAGAATTCAATTTATGTTTTTGAATATGAAATAAAATATACATATATATGTATATATATATTATAATAAAATATAATATATATTATATATATATATATATATATATATATATATATATATATATATATATATATATATATATATATATATATATATATATATATATATATATATATATATATATATATATATATATATATATATATATATATATATATATATATATATATATATATATATATTATATATATTAATATTGATAATAATATATATATATATATAATATTATATATATCATAAATAGATATTAATAATATATATATTATATATATATCAATATATATTTTTATAATAAATTAATGTATCTAAAGTATACAAAACAGCTAATAAACCTGAAATCAGATTGTGAGTTAAAGTTCTATGCGATTCGCAATATATCATATTTCTAAAGTAATTAGGTCTTTCAATCTCTTATACCTGAAGTTAAGGGTAAGTAGAAATTTAATATGTCTTTTTTCAACAGCAATAAGTTATATTTGTTTGGAATGTACAAAATTTCGTTAAAAATAAGAGTTTTTTATTGTTTATTTTACTTTATTTTCTATCCAATTTATATTGCATGTGGTATTTTTGGATGCAATAGTAATTTAAAACCATTTTTTAACAAAATTAAAAATTAAACCTTTTGAATAGAAATATGTAAAATGAAAAACACATTAATATCTACTGTTTCGGAAATCCTTTTCTGGAAAGTAGATTATTATAGATCACCAGTGATTGAAGGGGGTGAACATTTAATAATTCTTTAATACAAATAAATCTATATTTTGTTAAAAAAACAAGAAGTGGGAGGTTTTGTATTTCATCGTGTCTTATTGCTTTCTCTTCTACTTGATTTATTGTCCCTCTGGGAAACTCTGAAGCGATCTGATGGATTTTCTCTGTGTGTGGACTTTGGTCAATCCGAAACCATGTGGATCATCTATTTTTTTGTTCTTCTTTTAGAACCATTGTTTCTCTGCTGTCAATGAAATTCTCGTCAGATTGAATGAAAAAAAGAACAAAAATACAAGACAAAAGAAAGGAATCGGGAGATTTGATTGTGTAGAGAAGCGTATCTATGCTTTTATTGGGAGACGTGTAACCGTGTAATCTTTTTTTGTTAAATGTAGTAACACTCCCAATTAAATGAAAGTGAAGGCTTTTTTTATTTAAATAAATCATATAAAAAATAATAAATCA
Organism: Oedothorax gibbosus; assembly: GCA_019343175.1. Lineage (NCBI taxonomy): Eukaryota > Metazoa > Arthropoda > Arachnida > Araneae > Linyphiidae > Oedothorax > Oedothorax gibbosus. The sequence goes on along the minus strand of JAFNEN010000073.1, from coordinate 1,347,398 downwards.
ATAAAAAATATAATCATTTATAAAAAAAATCCCATCAAAATATTTATTTTATTTTTATAAGACAGTGCGTTTGTATTTCAAAATAACTTTATGTGCACTTCCAAATGATATTTAAAAATAAATAACTTATTTAAGGCAGATCAGTACCATGCAATTTCGAAAAAACCATTTTTTGATTTTAGTATTTGTGTAAAATACGCTTCAAGAGCTTTCCAACGATGCCCTTTGTATGTCATTCAGAAAACTTTTACCTAGTTACATTTTAATTTGGATATGGATCAGCAGTATTTTCATAATGTAAGTTTCAACTTTAAATCTCATTTTTCTCAGAATGGTGTTTTTTCAAGTTTATGTACCCTTTTCTTCAAAACTATTTCATATATACACCTAAAATTTTTATAGGATAACTGTTTCAAGATGTTTTGCTTACTGAAATGAGCATTTCTCAGAATTTGAAGGAGACAAAAATATATAGTTATATAGTAATTTTGTGATGTAAAAATGTTTTTTTTAAAATAACATATTACCTTAAATAATATTAAAAAAAACCTTATATAATATATATATATATATATATATATATATATATATATATATATATATATATATATATATATATATATATATAATATATATGATAAAATCACATTTCAGTGTATTGTTCAAAGTGTGTATAATGCACATAATTTTTTTGTGTTGTTTTGTATGTTAGTTTCAAAGAAAAAGGAAGACAAAGGTCAATTTAACATTAACCGTATACAAGGTACCGACCCGCCTTAACAGTTATTTTAAATAAATTCATTAATCTAACAAAATAAAAGCCCTATTATTCAATTAAAGTATCGATAATGTATATCAAATAATGTTTACAGTATATAAAAAATGTTTTAGCATTTACAAATATCAAATAAAAAAATTAATAGTTGAAAGAATTAATAAAAAACTTATTCACTATGATACAAAAATGACTGTTTATATGTTGAGAAGATACACTTTAAAAGTATCAGTTTCCGTTTTTTAAGCTATGCTTTTCCAAATAAAGAAAACAATTAAAACTTCTTTTCAAGAACATCGCAAATGCAATTAAGTAATACCTCCAATTTCATTCCAACCCTTAATTTCAAACACTACACTAAAATTAACTTCAATACATCAATTAGTACCGAAAGAAGAGCGCCAAGAAAGTTCTTCAAATCCGTATATCAGTTAAAAAGTGACCCAAGTCTTTTATTTCGCCTTTTGAGGTCTAAAGAATTTTGGTCGATGGCTTGCCACTTTAGTAATGGATATAATTTCTTTACATTGCCTTGCACTAATACACAAATCGTATTTCTGTCGCGTTACAACTGTTTATCCCTTCACCGCCGGAGAAAATTTTGTTAGGTCCAAGGTAAACGCAGGTTGCCATATCACCAAGGGTGTCACGACTGTGCATACATTAGTAGAGATCATATCTAGTGAGTCTAAAGTGGATGGGGTGAATTGTGAATATATGAATCCAAATCATATTTTTATCTTCTCAAGTGGTTCCTGCAAGGCTAAACTAAATAAAATATCAAACCTCGACAACAAGCGGTTTAGTAATGACAGCGTATGGACGGGACTACACCTTTGGAAGCGACACTCGAGTGAAGCGGTGGAAATGGTTATTCAATATGCGAAGCTTTGTTTGAGTTGGTAGTAACGATTTTCTCCGTTTGACTCGAGTAGCGTTCGTTTCGGTGAAGACCCGTCCGATCACGTTCAGCTGTGATTCCACAAAACCGGTGAAGTAATTTTCTATACGACAAGTTTTAATAAAATGTTAATTCTTGGGATGTCCGTTTCATGATATTTTGTTCAATTCGGGCTTGGTTCCGGTAACATATTGGTTAAGATATTGGAATTATTGTACAAAGTTCGATTCATTTCTCCTATCTTTCTCTGTTACTTTACCATAGTTTAAAATAACAAGACTATATATATAATTCGATATGCATGAACTCTGTAAATAGATTCTAAAATAAGCAGCTTGGGGTTGTACCATGCACTGTGGTATTTTGTATTTTGTAATACTTTTGCCTGCCTATTTTTGCCTTGTTAAGCTGAAAATGGAATTGACCTTTAAACTTTTTTTTTTAACTATCGTACAGTTTTGTGGGCAAGTAAACGTAAATAATATTGTGAATTCGAATATGTTTTTTTTAATATACATGCGTGGAAAACCATTTCTAGATCATAAAATATCCGAATTTGAAAATCAAGCTCTATAAAATCAACCACCCACGTACTTCGACTAACATCAGTCTTCCTCACAGTCTGCGAATTTAATGACTGAATTTTGTTTCCTCTACCTTCCCAAGTTAAACAAGAAAGGTAAAATGAAGTGTGTTTCTTGTCGAATGCGGCGACAGAAGAGGAAAACTTTAAGATAAGAAGAAGAAATGCGAGGGAAATGAGGGGTATAAAGAGGGGGGAGAGGGCGGGGGCGCAGGTGCTATTTGAAGAGGGGCCGTTACAGAAGCTCAATGATTGGTTCCTGAATGACCTGCTCAAAGCAGGCCAACCGTATCGAGATATTCGGAAAGTAAATGTGCTTTCGAGAACTTGGCAATAAAACTTGATGCCAGGGCTGTGAAAACAAAAAGGTAGAAAAAATATAGGGGTGGCTATTAAATATTTAATACGGTTTTAGACAAGGTTTTTAAGTTTGTGTTCTCGAATGTTTCAGTTTTGTTGCGTTTTCGATACATTATGTATTACTTTATCATTGCAATAGAATGCATTACTTTGATTAAAGTCAAGTTTTGTTTTGTGTGCAACTATTATATTTATTTTTGTGTTTCGTTTAAAAATAAATTAGTTGTATTAATAATTGGACGAACAATATCAATAAAAAACCATAATTCTAGTTCTGCAGAAAATATTTCAATTTTATGAGGTGATTTAGTATTTTCTTTTTCTAAACTATGAAAACTAAAGACTAATTACATATTCTGGTTATCATAACATAATCAGCAAATTGAGCTTTTAGTAAAAAGAGTTGAGTATTACAGAAATAATCATAAACATAATTATTTTTGGGCCGTATGTAAGCTGATGTGTAGTTTGAGTAACCTTTAAACTAGTTAGCAGGATAGTTATTTTTTAGTTATTCAAATTTAAATATACCTTACAAGTGCCATTACTTACAAATATAAACGAGTTGACACACGGAAATACCAAGTTACTTAGTAGTATTCCTTGAATATCACCCAGTAAGCTTGACAGTTTGACACGGCTGGGTTATGTGGCCTGATACATTGTTTCTTCCCTATGATGAGCTTTACCGTCACTCATGTAGACGATTTATACTCTGAGTATGCATTCTGCATTACATGGGACTATAACATTCGCGTTATATAGAGATATTTCAACTCGGTAGTAGGTGATTCGTATGTGTTATGATATGTTATCAGTGTTTATATATAACATGGTTACAATTGTTATGTTAAAATATTTTACTGTATGTGATTTAAATGTAGGATTAATACTCTCTACGTTCGACTGTTTTTATGTTTGTTTACTGCACAAAAGGATATTGGTTAGGGAATTTAATTGTTTATTTCATACTTCAAATAAAAAAGACTTATTTAACAAATAAAAAACTATGCATTTTATATACTAATGTTAGAGAATATTTGTTAGAGACATTCTAGCAATGTTTTTGGTGAAGGAAAATCTGGAGGTGGCCAAGGTTAAAAGATATTTATTGAGTTACCTCATTAAATATTAAGAATAAGACACTAGGATAACTATTTTTACAATACATCATTTAGTAAAAGCATCACCTCCATTAAATATAAAGTTATTAACGCAAGATATTAAAGTGCAATGTAACCAAATTCATTTGCAAAACGAAAAAAAAAAAAAAACGAAATGCTGAGTGTAACACAATTTCCTAAAAATCAACTTAATAGAATTCAAAGTAAATAACATTGTATTTATAACTTTTATCTATGATTTATTTTTGCCCAAACACATTTTACAGACAAGTAAATACTACCTTTTTTTACTCATACTTATTTATAGAAAAAATATATATTGCTAAACGAATTTAGCATCTTTGTTGCTAAACTTTGATAACTATTTTAACAATAATAACTATTGTGCATGTAATATTAACGTTAATTTTATTGAATATAACGTGATTAACGCTAAAGATTACAGTTCAATATAACTATAGAAGTGCTTACGGTAATGCAATTTATAAAAAACAAACTAATACAATACACATTAAATAACATTACATCCCACTGTTTTTGTCTATGATTTATTTTATCATATACATTTTACAGAGATGCTTCACACACTTATTTTTTTATAAAAAAATATCTTTAGCTAAGCGAATTTAGCATCTTTGTTGCAAGCTCAATTCTCTCCAACCCAACATTTCCGTAACTTGATCAGGCCATTTGGTAGCACATCATTGTGCTTCGCTCTCGAAAATCCCTTTTCCCCTATTCTTTCGCTACTATTCGTTGTAAAAAATCAATCCAATTCCCTCTTTTTTCCCTCTCCAATAAATCAAAGAAATGACCAAGGCAAGGAGACGAGAAGAGCCGATAAGACGAATCTATGATTATTCCCGCTTCGCTTTCTTCCTAAATCCGATAACTTATAAATTAATCACAGGTTTTTAGCCTTTGTTTTTCTTTTGAATATTTATCACTCTCTGTTGTCATTGATTTTCGTATTCTCCTCCAGGGACCGTTTATGAAGTTTATGCATGAATAACTTTAAATAAGAATGTAGTGAACCAAATGCGACAACATTTCTGCCTTGTTTGAAGAATATGAATGGGTGGGCTCGATTAACTATTTTTTATATGCAATTCACATTAATAATTTGACAGAAATGTAAGTCGTTCAACTTTTTAAAGTTAAACAATTTTATAAACGTGCGTTATAGTTGAAGTTTATTGATGTAAAAAAATGAAATTTGTCTAGAACGCCTTTTTTTACTAACAAAATACCATAAAAGTTCGTATATTTTAACAGCTTTTGTAAAAATAAATATATTATTTGCTACTTTTCCTTAAAAGGTTAAAATGTATTTTGGTAAAAATAAGCTGTTAATTTTAACTAAAAGGAGAACATTTTTCATAAATAAGGAAATAAACATGCAATACCATTACATTAACACTAACTATTTAACAACTATTATTTATTAGCATTCTATTAAAATGATCATAAGAACTCGTCAGCATCATTAAAAAATTAATGGAAAATGATATACTGCTATAAATGAACTACAAAGTGACATGGAAAATTTATGTTACAAAACGTAGAAAATATTTACTCTGGATTTAGTTTTGTTTATAAATAGCATAGTTTTTTATTGAAACTTGCTTGTAATCTACGTCAAGGATTAAATGTTTCCTTAGGATTATATTGTAATCACAAAAAAATTAAAAAGCAAAAAAATCATAACTTCCTCCTTACTATAAAAGATCATTATACCAAAAATTGATACTAACAGCAATGACAAACCAGTACAGTTATCTGTTGAGCGTATCGATGATTAATTGATAAGACTCTTGAGTAAAAAAAACATCTACATGAAAGCAGTGAACAAGTATGAATAATTATTATTTATTTTATTAAAACATATGAAATCTAATATCTAGAACAAGTTTTTATTAGTTTTATTATCATGGAATGAAATAGTTTAACATTAATGGGCTTGATCGATTACGTTGTTATCTTCAAGAGTTATTGAGATTGAAAATAAGAAATGTTAAGTTTTTTGTGTTATGAAGTTATAACTTTGTAAAGAGGATAATCATCAATTGTAACATTGATTTTTTCTTTAAAGAAGTGAATATGGGGATAATGATATTTTGTAGTTAAAACTAACTATGAAGAATCTTAACAGCGTACAATATTTTTACAAAAAATACTTTTATTAGTTTGATTCAGTAAATGAAAAATAAATATTCATAAAATAAATTTCATAACATGAACAAGTTATAGCGATTACATTTTAGTACTTTGTACTTTTCTTAACACGCCATTCTAATCAGAAATCCGAAACTTATAAGGATTATACTGTATCTTTTTATATCTTGATGTCTAGACGAAAATTATTTGTTTTATTGTTACACGGATTACTTTAGGTAATGGGTTTAATCGATTGATCTGTTATTTTCTACAGTAAATGAGCTTGCTAACAAGATAGTAATACATTCTTAATTTTACCCATATGCACATATAACTATTTTTAATCTTTTATAACGATGGCGTAGCACTAATTTACTAATGGGTTTTGTATTTTGTAGCAAATTTGTTCACATTAAAATCGTGTTTCTATAGAATACACTTTTTATTACTGTAATACTGAAGGACATTGATTTTGGCTAAATTTATTTACGTATGTATTTTATGCATTATAATAAAACGAAACCAACCTACATAGTTTATCACCTTTCTTTTGGTTAAATATTTTACAAATTAATCACAGGTATAGAAAACACATTTATTTAATGGAATGTGTCTGCACCGCAACTTTAATGCTAAAAGTGCAGAATTTAACATTTCAAATTCGCTTTTATGAAAAAAAATTTAATGCACCATTAATGCCTTTTTCAAGAGATATTTTTTTATTTTACTACTATCTATGCTTAGTTTCAAATTTGAAAGGTACTTTTCACCTCAGGCGTTATTTTCCTTAAACTCACAAGTACAAAATAAAATGCGTAATACAAGTTAAATATTCCACTGAATACATTATGGATTTATTTTCTTAAAAATATCATATAAAAATATTTTAAGTGTATTTTACTAGCGAACAAATTTATATTATTTTTATCTTAAAAAGCAACGAGATTCTAAATAGTTCAATGGCATAAAGTTGAACGTCCCTCTTACATTAATCCATGTCCCCACTCTTGTATTTTTATATTTCTTGGTGATGGATAGTTTTGAGAAAATTTAATACAAGTCACAAGCATAAAACTGGATGTCAGCCAAATAAAACTTTAGTTCGCGCAAAAAGAGTTTGCGACACAAAGAAAACAATTTTAGTATGTTATGAACGATACTTCGCATCTTTTTCGATGTATTTAATGATACAATCGCGCTTAAAGATAATAGTACATATTTTATTGTATTTCTTTTTAACATCCTACAATAGGCATCTTTGCATGTAGGGTTTAAATACTAGATTTTGTCGATACCATTTTATTTAAATATTTTTGAAAGAACTCAAATTGCATTTTTAACTAGTCACATTACAGTGTGGCAGTTTTAAAAGAGAATCAAAATAGAATAAATTATTCTATATTGAGCCCTCTTTAAAATTACCACCCCGTATAATATAGTTTCAAAAGGCTATTTCAAAATCTATTAAAATATTTTGTACCTCGCAGGGAAATTTTTTTATATAAATCGCTTTAATTCAATTAATCAAAAATGCGAAGTATCCCTTATAACAGTTTTTTTTAATTTACCAGAAACAATGTAAAATAAAGCATTTTTGCAAAACTTAATAGATAACACTTTTAAGACATGACTAGCAAAATTATAAAGCTTTTAAATAAGTATTTTGATTTCTGTTTATTTTTTGAAAAAAAAAGAAATGATTCGCTTTTATATTTAAATGTTGTTTTACATAATTTTTAGGGAATATGACTTACCTTTTTTTTACAAAGTTTTGTTACTATTGACTAATATAAATAAAATTATAGTCATAAAGTTAGTTTATAATATTTTTCTTGCAGAACTGTTTCTCAAAAAATTAAAAATTACAATGTTAAGTTTCGTGTTAAATTTACTTATAAATTTTAGAGAATTCAGAATTAAAGAAAAAATTATATCCAATTATTTTTTCCTATCTTTCATTAAATATAAAGCTAAGTATAGTTTTTGGCTGGATAAATCATTTGTAAAATAAAAAGTGTTAAAAATCTTAAATATGGTAGGAGTCTGACTTTTTGAGTCCAGCTTACCTTCATTACACTTAATTCTTTTTTTAAAAAAAGCGAATTGCCTTTTTTTTATATTTGGCATATTTTCTCAATTTCCTGCCGAACGCATGTGTGTTAAAGTATATATTTCTAAATATTACAAAATACAACTGTTGGCAAAGTAAAAAAAAAACGCTTTATAAATTCAAAAAGTATCTTGTTAAATGAATGAGAAAAACTGAAATTCATTTTTATATATTTTCATTTCCTGAAAATTTATGTAAGCATTGGAATTTTGTCTATAGATTTTCAAAACGCATTTTCAAAAGTCTAAAGGTAATGCTGCATACGTGACAAAATATATCTTTCGTTCAATCCTTCTTTACAAAACATTCCCATGTGTATGCTTCGTTGGATTCATATTCTTTATATTTGAGATGTAAAAAATAATATTAAAATTATTCAAAAATATTATTCAATAATATATTAATATTATTCAAAAATTAAAACTATTCAAACTCTTACGGCACAAAATGGCATAGGATATTTGTAACCTAAAATAATATTATTTAACTTAAACCCTCTGAGAGATACAAACGTAAAAACCCGTCACTTGGTAGTCAGTTTTCCAGCAACATATATATTTTTTAATTATATTTTATAATTTTACTAAATTCATAATTTTAAGTATGGTGTTATCATTTATGAACATATGCTACAGAAATAAGATTTTAAACAATTTAAAGAAATTAAAATATCAGAGGAAATTTTCAATTTTATTCTCATGCATTGAAAACAAGATTGAACTTTAACTGAATTGCGTGCCTTTCAGAGGAAAAACAAATCACTAAGTATTTTTTTCAATTGTGTATGCATTTAAGAAATAATGCATTTTCGTACTGTAAAAATAAAGCGTATTAATAAATCTTATCAATCACATTAAATATCTTGCTTCTTCTGAGGTGGAAAATATTTGGAAAATAACGATAATTTTAAACATTTTAAATACACTTGCACGTAACCAAATACACAAGCTTATCTTATTCGATTACTGCTACATTAAGCACTATGCATCCCCCAATTTTCATATTTCTTTTTAGGTACTCATGCAAGTAATATTGCTTCATTTTCTTGAGAAAACATACCCAAGACTGTATTTAGAAACCCCATCATGGAGCGGATCTTAATTAAAGAGGCAATTGCCAAGTTTTGGATATGCTGCTTATCTTTGCGTGGGATGTTATTGAAAAGTTTCTGCGGTATTGTATGTTGAGAATGTTTTCATTATTTTCGTGTTGAGTAATATTTTAGAAGAATCTTCTTTTGAAAGGGAATTTCTTATTATCACTTTATAACAATATTTTTTATCCTTCTAAAATGCACAGGAATTTTAAAAAATGGGTATTTGTTTTATTGATGTATATTAGAATTTCCAATTGAATATGAAATTTTGGCTCAATAAATTCTTATTTCACATTCAGAATTTTTATAAAAAGATATTTATTTTCATAACAATATTTTATCGACTCTATTGTGGAAAATAAATTTAAGACTTCTAAAATGCTATTTACCAATACGTATATTTTATGTGTAGCGGAAAAAAGGACATGCTTTAGAAAGTAAAACTACAAACGAATAATTTTTCTCAATAAATATCCTATGTATAATGCATATTAACTTATGGATACAGGGGCAACGGTAATTTTTTTATAGATTCAATAAAAATCAAAGAATTCAAACTGTATAATAAAAGTCAGCGATTGTGCATTTTTCTCCTTTTATAACTCTATGACAACCTTTTTTACGGTTACCCTGAGCCTCCTTATATCAATGCGTCTGAACTCTCTCTAATATAAAAGAAGTTTCTTTCAAAAAATGGCATAGGCCATTTTCCCCCCTTTTTTTCTCTCATATTCTTCCTTCAGAACTGACTGTATTCGGTTGACAAAATTACAACGTATACTTGACATATTCTGAGTGGAATCATTGGAGATTTGTATCATTGTAGATAAGGACCAATGATAAGTTTGGATTGCAGAAGTGATGACCGTTTTTGCAAGACTATTAGCAATTGAGATACATTTCTTCTGTGATGTATTGTGTTTTTTTCAGCATAATATAACACAATTTATGGGTTTGAAGTAGCATATTTAAAAGTAACGCAACGAAAAATTCAAATTTTATTTACAATGTACATTGTTAGTATACAAGAGAATTTCCATATTTGATACCGAATATGTAAAATTAGTCTATTGTTTCACTAATAATCTATAGCGAAAATTTAACTTGATGCCGTAAAGTTATATTTTAAATACTAGTTTTTTTTTAATTTTTTAATATATGTTCTTAAATTTCTAACAAGTGTCGTCTTGTGTTTCATCTCAAAAACATTCCAATTCTTAAACTCTTCAGGAATTGGCGTATGTCTTTTAACTTTCTAAGGGTAAAGCACGGCCACAACGAAAATACAATTTATAAATAGACGTATTTGGTTGTAGATATACTCTTGATGATGACGTATAACTCGCCCAATGCGGCACAGTGGCACTAAAGCTTCTATACTTTAAAACCCAAAATAAATCTAAAGTTCAAAGGCTCACTAATGCAACGATTATACCTAAAGATTCGCGAAAATAAATTCAAAGTGATTAGGATTGTTTTTAAAAATGTGGTATATTTGAGCCAAAAGTATAAATTTATATGCGTTTTGTATTCCTTAATACAAAATAATAGCGTTTTATTTCAAAAAGTAGGCCACGGCCTTCATTTCGCGGTTTAAAGGTCACATATACTAAATTTCTTAAGTTCTTAGATTTGTTTTTAGTACATGGGAAATAAGCTATTCAATTTTTTTATTGGATAGATTTCTGACAGGGATGTCACTTGCAATTTTATCAAAACAACCATGTGCCCTCTTATACATTTTAAAAAGGTTCACCCTTCTTTTTATCGAGTCTTCAATCGATAGCCTGTGGAAAGAGACGGATTTAATCTTGGCTTGGGGTAAGAAGCTGAACAGAGCATCTTTGATAGCTCAACTTAGTTGTACTGGGACAATGACCAGAACTTTGGCTTGTCTGTGTTACTTTATGTAGTAAAGGCCGGAAATTATCTTGTAGACCTGTAGTACATTGCAAATTCCTATATTTTTTTTGGCTTGAATCAGTAGGTATACTTGGAAAAACATAAAAAGAGTTTGTAGGGGGAATTTTGTTTTTATTTTAATACAATTTATTATTGCGGGTGTTTTGATTTTATTGGAAATGCATAAGTTGGAAGTAACTACTTACTTTAGGAAAACAAAACAGGTGGAACTTTTTGTAGTATGTCCATTAAAATAAATACTGTTTTGCTTTGCTCTCCTATGTATATAAAACATGAATATAAAATTTATATTAATACATGGTAGGACATAAATTCGTGTTATTTATAATAATTTTATAAGAAAAACGTAAATATTATAAAATATTTGGTATTTGAGAATATATGATCAAAGTGCCTTCGATATTTTTTTCAATAAAAATAACATTAAAATAAATATTCCGCTATATGACGCTTCCATAAATTCACGAAAGTGGTGTAAATTTTGATAACTTCAATACGTTGCGTATCGTTAAGTTATCTTGAATCAGTTTAAGTTCCATGATCACTTCAATACACTTTTAATGCTGGCTGATAACGATATCACACGTAATAAAAGGCGATTTTGTACAAGTTGTGATAATTAAATCTTGCCTTTCAACAAAGGCATTAGTCAGTACACATTCCGATGTGTTACCGTTTATGCGTATTCCCGCGATTCATTTGCTTTAAGAGAACCCCAAAGTCGATTAAATTATCGATATTTTATTGATTTAAAACAATATGTAAAGGCTCCAGTATGTTTTCCTAAAGTTAAAAAACAATTGATGAAATATTTTCACATAAAAAGCCTTTTTGTAAATTTCATCAAATGTCCCACTACCATTTAATTCTTTAAAATGATTTGACTCAGTTTGTAATATTCGGAAATGTACGTAAAATGCAAAAACCTCAATAAATGTTTATGGAAAGGAATTAATTTTTTTTGAATAAACATAAGAGTATATTGAATAGAATTAGGGATGAAAAAGTGAAAATATTTGATACGTTCTTTTAAATTAAAATAAAAAGTTTAAAATTCATATATTTGTATGCATCAAAAAATAAAATAAATAAATGATATAAAATCCGGGTTCAATAGTGTAAAAAGTTTCGAGAATGCGTTAAATACTCATATAGAACATAAACATAAATACTCTTTACTACTTATAAATACTCTTTACGTGACTTTAAATTAATTCAATATTTTATATTCTTGTAATGCGTAGAATTTGGAAAGAATAAAATTCTACTTAAAATAGTTTTAATTTGGCAGAATTGAAAGTATAAACTTTAATTTTCGAAGCTATCCTTTTTTGTACCTTTTTTATCTCTCATGTTGATTTAAATGGTCTACAGAAGTCAAATTAATAGCTTGTAATTCTAACGGCTTGCTTATATAACACCAGTATTTTTGTAACACAAATGTAATTATAATAAAATAATTTATTTATATAAATATTCTATAAACTATTCTTTGATATACCTAGAGTTGCTAAGATATTAGCAGCATGTATAAAATAAGAATAATCACATTTTTATTTACCCCTGGCTTGTTACATTGTTATCTACAATAGACTTGTAAACAATGTATTAAATTTTTTAAGGTTTTATGTATAAAATATCTGTTTTAGACCATAGTATATCTATTTATATTAAAATAAAAAAAAACATTTATGCCCGTTTCAATTAAAGGAAAAATTATATTTTGGGTATTGCATATCTATAAAAAAACCTGTGGTGACACTTTAAACTTTTCACCGATTCGTTACAATTGCATATACCACATTTAACCTTTACTATTTGCTTTTGTATAACGAAATATTACAGTTTTCTTTTGTTAAAAATAATTTATATACATCTTTTTTTATTACAAAGGGCCTAACTGGAAAACTCATTTTTAGTACGGTTAAATTTTTCAATAATTTATTTATTTTGAACGTAATACAGAAAAATTCTAAGCTAATTAATAAAAATGAAGTTAACTTTAATCTTCAACAATCTAACTATAACATGTCATTTTTTATTTTAATTACAATACTTAATTTAGTTGCAGTTTTCCTTCACAAAACAAATGAAATTAATATGAATGTTAAAAAATAAGGCTTTATTTAATTGAAGCAAGCGAAATAACATTTAAAAAATGAATTCCAATTAACATGTGAGACATAACATTACAAAATAATAAGATTTTCAAGAGACTAATGAAATTTCAAATTCATAAGAGATATGTTATTTAAGTTTTCTTAGCATATAATCATTAGATTGCATAAAATATAATCTTATAATCATTTAAGGACTTTCAAAAAATAAAAACTGAATTTAATTGAAAACATTTATTAGAAATAAGACAAATTATTTGTTCTTACAATTTAAAAATAACCAATTAAACAATTAATATCCCAACATTTTATAAAATGCCACAAGAAACTCTAAAAACGAAAGTTGCGGCTTTACGAAACTGTTAATAATTCTAATTGCATAAGAACTCCACATAAAAAAAAAATTACAAAAAAGAAAATTTAGAAGTAAAAAAAATATTTACGAACGATTTCGAACTTGATTTTTATTACGTTTCCTCTTCAACTCATGAATATTTATTGTATTATTATTGTGTGTTTTCTACTTCTGGTTTCTGCAGTGGTTTCCCGTCTTTAGCATGGGCCAGTAGTTGCAATGAATACAAATAAGAAAGAAAATCGTGTGAATAATCATTAGCAAAAAAAGTTAAACAAATAGTGTAAGGGAAAACAGCTTTTGTTGGTCAAAGATTAATTTAATTAATTATCTTTACGCTTACAAGGATTTTCAATTCTTTCCTTTTCAACAATTTGTTTTTGTGCAGATCTGCTTCTACAAGATGGCAATTTGAGAAGACACATAACAAAGTACAAGGAGGCCAAGGCCCTTCAGGGGCTGTAGTGCCACTGATGATGATAATGAAATAATAAAGTACGGTTTGAGGCCTCTTTTAAAATTGCTACCCTGTATTTCTTTGATATAATTTTGCTTTTGTGTAATAAAATCGTCGCATTTTAAGAAAACATTAAGGTATTTAGTTTTTCAAAAAGTTGTTGTATTTATCAGGTTTCAAGTATGTTATAAGTATTTTTTTAGTTATATAACATGAAAAATATTTAGAATTAAGGAGAACATAGTTAGTTTATTTAGATGAAGATTCAAAAAGACATGAATGATTTTGGTATGTTTTTGTAATTACACTGATTATTACACTGAAGTCTGGTGACATATTTTCGGTTTCAAAATATAATTTGATTTTAATAATTTGTAATTTTTTTTATTTGTATTACAAATTCATTTTCAAAATATCTAAAGCATACATACTATAGGTAAACAACCAGTTTGAAAATCTAGAGTATATGTACGCAACTAGTTTTAATGCTTTATTTTGAAATTTATAAAAAAAATAATAATGTATATTATAATTGTTACATGTATAATAATTAGTAAAAAACACCATACTACAAAAACATAAACATTTAACCTTCAAAACACTTGTCATGTTTGGACATTTTAAGCCAAAAAGTCATATAACCCAACGACTTTACTAATTGCGTCTAGGGGAGTCGAATGTGTGTTTGGGTCAAAAATGTCGATTTTATGTTTTTCTTTTATTTTTAATCTGCATATCTATAGCTTTAATTTAAGACCAAGATTATCTATTTCTGTTTAGTGGTTTTCTTTTATAAGCATTTTTCAAAAACTCTCTATATTAGTTCTTACCTATACTTTAATTTTCTTATGCGTTTCCTGAAATATAAGGTTTTTCAACAGTTAGGAACATTTTTCTCAAGAACTATAAAAGATATCAACGCGTTTTATTTTATTATTTCTTTCCAATTAACAGCTCTTTGATTTAAACTGAAGAATATATATGGTCAAAAAAATTATATAACTTTAAATCGGATTTTTGGGGGTTTTTAATACATATTTAAAAAAAAAATCACTGTAAAAGTATTATTTTATACTGTGAAATATCCTCAGTTTAAATCAAAAACCTATATGTAAGGAACAAACTATAAAAACATTCATACTGATATCTCATATAGTTCTTGAGAAATATGTTCCTAAAGTTAATAAAATTAACATGGGCGATATAGAACCATCCGACTCCTCTTACGAATTTACAAGCCGTTTGTTGAAGTTTAGCATATTGTGCATAACATAAATTAAAAAGATATATAATACAACGAATATACTGATTTCTTTAACAATGTGCAAATAGTTACATTCTGAAACTTAGCTTTACAACTCGAAAAGTCATATATGCCTTCTAACCATAAACAAAGCGATATTATTAAACCAAACCCTGAACTCAGCAACTTATACTTTCTCAATAACATCTTTAATCCATCAATATGACCTCGATTCCAGCCTTGCCAATTAAAGTCATATCTATAACAGCAGAGATATAAACCTAGTTGACAGCAATTTTTCCTGCCGTTTTGGACAAATGAAAATCGCGCAACTATGACCCATGACAAACTCAAATGGAGCCAATCTGTCTCTGTCACAAGCCATACACCCAACAAAGAAATTCTAAATAAATGATAGCGGTGAAATATTAGATTAGTGGGGAGGGGACTTCTGTAGTTGGATACGGAATAAGTCGTGTCAGAAAGGCCAAGATAAATTTGGACCATGCGAGAATTTAAAGTTAGGTTGTTCATTTTTTCAAATATATTTTAGCTGTTAATATGGATTTATACGAAGGAATGAATTATTGTTTGGATACATGGAACTAAAATAATAAAGAGTTTCCACATATTTTTCAGAGATAGATAATCATAAAATTGTTAGTAAAAATCCAAGAATGAGAATTTTAAAACTGAATCTACAAAATTGAGGAATAATAAGTTTTACACTTTCTTAGTTAATCCAATTAACTTAAGTTGAAACAGTTTGAAAAAAATAGGAAGTAAAATCAAAAAAAGTTGTATTACAAACTTAAAGGATTGCTCACTAAAAACTCAAAAAGGTTTAAAAATCAATCAGGACGGTTCGTAAAACTTTTTTCTTAACCAAACTTAGTTTATAAAACAAACAATTAGTCAATCTTGCGTTCCAATTTTTTAAACGATACAACTTTTACGAAATTGGCAAATTATTTGGTGCCCAAAAATATAAGTGTTTCAAGTCGAATATTTCTTGAATTACTTTAAATGCAACATTTATAATAAAACATTAAAAAAACCATATAAGAATGTGAAATGTGATCAATGCTTAGGCATACCTAACAATCTTTATTAAGGCGACTTGATTCAAGAACATTTAAGATTTACGGACTTATAATATAAATATTATTGTTACATTCTTGTGTTTAGTGAAGTGAACAGTGTAATAACAAATAAAAATAAATCTTAATTACACTTTTAAGTATCATAACAAATGAATACATTTCCACAATGCATGAAAGACATAATTTGGAAATTTAACGTATAATTGCTCACGTTCATATCTAGTGACATTTCATTACACCACCTCACTATCTCCGTCATACAAGACGTGGTAATTTGGCTGTTTTAGTGTGAAAATCATGTAAGTAACATTTCTTTAAAATTTGTATGGCATTTCAATGACACATTAAACGGTACTCTCGGGAAGAATATTTCAAAAAATTTTAAGAATTTTTCCATTCGTAAAATGTTTCCATCGAAATGTTCTATGTACGTTAAATCCTCTTGTTCCGATTTTTTTTAAATTGAATACCCCTTTAGCATTTAAATTGAATATATTGGTACGGATATTTTTACGGATTTGATGTGTTACGATGAAATATGAAGAGTAGGGGAAATGAACGTTTTATTTCAATAGTACACTAATGGGGCTAACGGGATCTAAACTTAAGGAGAGAGATTTGGCAATTATTTAAAAAACAAATATTCAAAAATTCTTTGTTATTATTTATTATTTATTATTATTACTTTTTTATTATTATTTTATTAATTATTTTTTTCTTGTTTTTTTATTTTGTGGTAATAATGTAATAAATAAATGTATATAATGTAAAAATAATGTGTAAAGATTAAAGCACATCAGCTTATGCAGGAGGAATTTAGTCTTCGATACGTAAAAAATATAATAATAAAAAAACATGGATACTTATTATCAAATTATTTAAATTTACACTAGTGAGCATCTTATTATAAACCATAAACGTGCATGCCAATCGCACTTTAAAATATCATAATAAAAAAAATTCGATTAAAGTATTTTTATTAAAGTTATATGACTTTGCCTTCGATACTCATTTCTCATTAAATATTGTTTAAAATAAAATAGCAACATTTTTGAATGTTGGTAAATGTCAGGGTTTACAGTCTTCATTGCTGTTAAATATTTTTTTAATTTGTTGTGCTATAGAGAATAAAAAAAGTTCCAATATAAACGTGCACAAATATTTTGAAATATTTATTAGATTTCCAGAATTTTGAAATATTTATTAGATTTCCAGAAAAGTGTACTTAAAACAAAATCGTTTACTTCAAATATAAGCAATTTTTATAAAAAAATATTTTGTGTGCGTGTGTGTGTTTAGTTGAGCAACTTTTAAGGTTTATAGTATGGTGCACATTAGTGTGAACTGAAACAATTTTAATTTTTTTTAAACCACCATACCTGAGTAGTGCTAAAGATAAATTCTTTCCTAAAGTTTTTTTTTCGTTATCGAAGATTATGTTCTCCCCTTACAAAATTCAACTTAAAAAATACATTTACTTTAATAAAACGTGTCTTAAACACAATTTGCATTAACACAAGCTATTTTAGCTATTAATTTTGTCAAACCAAAACAATAATTGTCCTGCTATCACAATGTCCGTTTGCAATTTACGCTAATTCGCGTGATTCCCTCAATCCCATTAAGTCTTTAGAAAGTACATTTGATCATTCTTAAATAATTTATGAGTTTGAATGAAATGTAATTTACTCCTCCACGCTACTTCCTAAAAATGTTTGAAGCATAACATTTATAATTTATCCTTTGGCATTTGCTATCTACAGCAATTCTCCAGAGTGGAATAGCTAAGCAACTCTAAAATTGACGCTTATATCTTAAGACTTTAGTCTCTTGGCACCACGTCTATTTGCACTAGGCCTTGTTTGCGCCCTTAAAATAATAATCGCTGTATAATTAAATGTCACGTCGCGCATTATGAATTATCACTTACTTCTTTAGAAATATGCAGTCACAAAGGACTGATACTGAGTCACAGTATTCAATACTTAATTGCTATGTTATCTTGTAAAATGTAGGGGCATTTCATGATCGGAATGCTATTTTATTCGACACACGAATGTTTATTTTAGTTAATAACTTACGCCTTAAGTTGGTTGATAGCGATTTTTCGTTAAGAAACTGTTTTAATTTATCTTTTCGAAAGCAAGTTATCTTTCGCCATTATGTTCGGGGAAATGCAATTTAAACAACGATTTCGGAAATTCTTTAAGTAGCGTTGATTCATTAATTAGTGTGGAAACTTGAATTGCACAGCGAAAGCTTTAAGCAATTAATTCTCGAAGTCTTGCGTTTGTGCTCTAGTGTTTGTGCATTTTACTTATACAGGGTGGTGCAAATAAAAGTGGCCCCAACGTGGAGATAAGAATACGACAGAAATGTTGCCAAGTCAAAAACCAATGCAAAAAGAGGTTTGCTAACTGCAGCTATTGATCGCTTCAATATTAAGCCCAAACAAACGCTTGCCGGCAACTACGCTATGGTTTGAGAAGCTAGTTGAAATGAAATATAAACAAGGTTTGTAGAGCTGATCATTAAAAGTTCCCACTAGTGATTATTTCGGTCGTTATTTGTCCTAGAAAATCGGACCTTTTTGTTTATGTTATTACAAAACAATCTAAATTGATTGCAAAACCCAAAATCTGGTGCTCAGACCCGTTTCGGAATTTTTTTGGACTTGTTCAAAACAGATCCTGTCTGACGCCATTTCGTAACTATTCGTTGCATAGCACTCATTGTAGGCACTTTTACACCTTTCAATTCTTTAACAAACAACTGACCACATTTTTTCCCACGAATTCATTTTAATAACATTTTCTGCAATGAACACTATCTGCTGTACTTTGAGTTTCATCTTCAGCTGTGAATTGATCAACTTACACTCACACAGTCATAACTCGCACTGACGCACTACGATCTGAACTGACCAATAGTCCATGAGTAACTCTAATGTGATGCTAATCCAATACAACCAATGCAAAAACAGGTTTGTCAAGTGAAACCATTACACGCTTGAATAATCTTTTATTTCCACTTGAAAGCTTTTAGGCGGCTTCAAGAGTTTTTCTCGCCAAGCATTTCAACGTATTCCAATCTCTTGACCGGGGCCACTTTTATTTGCCCCAGCCTGTATTTGATCACTCCCAATATTTGAATAAAAGTATATGGAGACCAATGGATCAATTAAGATTCCAATAATAATTTAAAGCAAAGTATATTATGTTACAGTACAACAAAAACACGATAAAATTCGACTGCTCATTTAAAACACTCTTTGTCGGGTATGTAGCATCGAAAAACAGGCTAAAAAGGGAATACTAGTCATATTTTTTTAAATAATTAATAATTAAGAATAATTAATCTTATTTAAAATTTTAATATCCCTCTTGTATCTTTAATATTCTTCTTCAAATAATGTTCACCGGTCTATAGAGCCTTAAATGCGAAAAAATTTCGAATATTGTTTTATCTCATTCAAAGGTAGTTAGTGCTTTAATATAATATATATATATATATATATATATATATTTTAATATATATATATATATATATATATATATATATATATATATATATATATATATATATATATATATATATATATATATATATATATATATATATATATATATATATATATATATATATATATATATATATATTATATATATATATATATATATATATATATATATATATATATATATATATATATATATATATATATATATATATATATACATATACATATACATATACATATACATATACATATACATATACATATACAACACAACATCACCACATACACACACATACACACACATACACACACATACACAAATACACACACATACAACACATACACACACATACATATATACATACATATATATACATATATATACATATATATATATATATTATATATATATATATATATATTGTCATACAGATAATTGTTTTACTACATAGTTTTTCTTGAATTAAAATGTTCAGAATCAAAATGTCATTAAATTGAAGAAGAAACAAGTAAAACATATTGCCAATGCATTAGTGCAAAAAACTTTTTAGGGTCAAGCATTGGAAATCTTCATACATTTTACAAATTTTATATTTCCACTTCAACTTTTATATTCAATTCCATTTTTTATTAAATTTATCCTGCAACAAATCACAAAAATATCCGGTAGATATTTTGAATGCATAAGGCAAATTTGTTCGAGCTATCTGATATTCTGACCCATGCACCAAAACCCTATGATCTCAGCAGTTTCAAAAGCTTGAAGCTTTGAACTGCTAAAGTGATTGGCTTTCGTAGATCCCTCAGGAAAATACCGCCTAAAAGGCGTTAGCTTACAAAGACGGATTTACTGAGCAACTAAGTGAATTTAGTATAACCCCCTACTCTATCTTAGAACCCAATTGAATTTTGTAGAACCGTTGGTTGTATATAACTTTGTACATGTCCGTGATAAATAAATAAATGTACGAGTAACTGTTTGTATGCTGTGAATTGAATAAAAAGTTTTACTAAATTGCGTGTTGTTGAATAAAACTGTTTTGTGTTGGTAAATGCTTTAAATAAACTCGTTGAGTTAAAGTTTAAATGGACAAAAACCTATATTACTTTAATAAATTTATTTAAAAAAATGCACCATATTTTATTTTATACAACGTATTTTGATTTAGTTTGTAAACGAAGCATACATGTTTTAAAGGTATACTTTAAATCGATTAAAATTTATATAAAATTTCAAACTAATATATTTTTAATTACATACACTAAATTTAAGGCTTTATTTTCTGTTTACGTTATGAATAATGTAACGCATGAATACATTCAATCCATGCGGAATTTAACTTCGAAACAACTTCGCAAAAAATCAATTTGAAGCAAGGTTGTTGTTAATATTTTATATTTTAATATAAACTTAAAACGCACACAAATACAAAAACACATCTATATTTACTACTTCAACATTTAAAAACTCTAGTTACAAAACTTACACAATCTCCAAAGTATAACTAAATAATAGGGTATGGTATGTTTATTGGTGACTTATAATAATCGTGAGTTCAATTGAACTTTGTCATTGAAAATGACGAATACTTAACTTTGGAGAATGTAAGTTTTGAAACTAGATCCTTCATCCATTATATATGCAGATCATACGTAAAAGTATTCACACATTTTTTTTATCCCAAAGCCCATAAGCATTTTTTTACAATTTCCATCCTATTTTCCAAATTGTTGTGTTGGTTATACACAGTTACAATTCACATTTTACTTAAAACAATAGTTTTTCATTTGAAACTTATAGTTGCAAAACTCACATTCTTTAATCTATAACTAAGATAGAGGGTTTGGTCCGATCAATGGCGATTTTCGACAACCATATCGCACCGTACGCGGAAAAGAGACCTATCGACCAAAATTGACTTTTTAAGATAACACTACTATAGGATGCAAAATTTCGATATATTTCGATTGGTGCAATCGGCATAGTGATCCGAGCCCTAGTTCGGCTGCAATTAATAGATAGGTCTTTCTTTCGCGTTCGTTTTTGGATGAAAATGAGCAGGAAAGAAAGACCTATCGCACCTGGCGTTTTTTCGTTATGCGTTTTGCAGCTGCGGCGGCGATAAGTTAAGTTTGAAGTTCTTAAATGAAAGGTGAAGTCGTTATTATTTTTTTCTTTGTTTCTTTATTTGAAATACTCATTCAAAGCTCTTTTTTGTGGTATTTAGTACAATATATATAAAAAATTCATGTAATATGTGTAGATTACAAAATGATATGTCAATATGTATAGATAATTTTTTTTCAAATTAATATTTTAGCAAACGATAAATAGTTTTAAATCGTTTTCAACGTCGGTATTTTACTATAAATCTAAACTCAATTGCTACAACTTGACAGTTGCGATATAAAGTCAGTGAATTCAACTGTTACTTAAGGTATGAAGTATATCCTTACAACTTATTTAAAATTTAAAACTTTTTTTTATTTTCATGAGTTTTAAAATGATTTTAAAATTTTAATAATGCTTCAAAATTTATTTTTGTTTTAATTTTAAACATGATACATAGTAAAAATTCAGATTGAAAGGTTTTTGTAGAAAAAAATGTGGATATCATTTCTTATATCTTGTAAGTCCTGATTTTGTAAAAGTGATTCGTTTCATAACACCTATTTTTTATATAAACAAACTATTATGATTTCAATCATTGAATATATTAAATTATAAAAATAAACGACTTTAAAATAATATCGTAATTACATGATAAGAGATAAACCTTATTACATAAACTTCATTAAATTGGTTAAACAAGCTTTTTGTTAACTGTAATCTAAAAAAATATATTCTTATTGTTGATCAATATATTATTAGATTATAAAAATGCATTAAGTAAATGAGTATTCTTCATAAGTATGTCTCCTTAATATTTAGAATGAATTTAGCAGCAAACTTTTTAGGACCGGTCTTCATAAGAGCCGTTTAAAGTTTTGGTAGAAATTCGAATTATCACAAAATCGTTCCAAATGAATCTAGATCAAAAATATTTGGCATGGATATCAGTTTTATGAGTATCAAAAGGTATGCATAGTCATTTTTTACTTTAAATTTGCCTTTCCTGAGATATTTTCAGATAGGTCTTTCTTTCGCGAACAAAATCGTTCAAATTTGTACAAGAAAAGAAAGACCTATATGAAAATATCTCAGCAAAGGCAAATTTAAAGTGAAAAATGACTATGCATACCTTTTGATACTCATAAAACGGATATCCCTGCAAAATATTTTTGATCTAGGTTCATTTGGAACGATTGTGTGATAATT
The DNA here is from genome assembly GCA_019343175.1 of Oedothorax gibbosus. Taxonomy (NCBI): domain Eukaryota; kingdom Metazoa; phylum Arthropoda; class Arachnida; order Araneae; family Linyphiidae; genus Oedothorax; species Oedothorax gibbosus. The sequence continues at coordinate 1,324,255 of JAFNEN010000073.1, read as the reverse complement.
TTAAATTTTACTTAAACTTTTAACGGCTCTCCTAAAGAATGGTCTTTTCCGAGTACGGTGCGATATGTTCAATATTACAAAGTCTCCGATGAATATTCGTATACCTTAGTTATACTTTGGAGCATTAATCTAAATTTGTGAAGGTAGTTAAAAAAATAATATTGCGCGTTAACAAACATTTTTATAAAGAGCATCTATAAATTTTAGGTTAGTTTAAGAAAACACGGTACTCTGCCTGAAGAAATAAGTCACCTGGTCAAATATTCAAATACTCGTGGTTTGAATTCTAAACAGCTCTAGCTGGGTGTTTTTTTTAACAAGGTTTCTGCCTTTATAGTTTTACCATGAATTTTTCTTCGATAATCAACCCTACTTTAAGAGTGTGCAAAAAGTTAAATTCTGAAATATAGCATTATAACTCGAAAAGTCATAAATGCTTTTTAACCATAAACTTATCGATAATATTAAAACCAAACTCTAAACCCAACAACTTACTCTTTTCCAATATTTCTTTTTGCATTACCGTCAAAGCGGGTATCTTTGGCCATAGAGGGTATCTTTGGCCATGGAGGGTAACTTTGGCCAACGCGCCGGAAAAAGATTTGTTCTAAAATTTATCTGCTCAAAATCATCAGACTTTAAATTAGTTAGCATTTTTAGAAAGGTGGCAACATTGGCTTTAATTTAATATAAGATTTTTTTTTCTATTTTAGTTTTGGCAACACCAAAAGAGTGTGTTTTATTTCTGCAAGCGTTGAAGAACAAAAAACTACTTCAGTAAACTTTCATTTAGAATTTTCGAAAATTATTGAAAATTGAGCAAGTAAATACTCTATGCGATTCTTTAATCTATTGGGAATAATATCCCACCATTTATTTTATTCTATGTTGAATATTTCAAAAGCTGTATTTAATTGTTGGTCACCGGGAAACTTTTGACCACGAATGCGGCTAACTTTGGCCATAGCTACAATGATTTCCTTATTCTATATTACACTTTAAAAAATGAACGAAAAGCGAGATAGATTCTTTTTAATTTATTTTTAAATAATACATTTTAATCTTATTCTTATGGATATTCTATATTATTATGTATTTTTAAAACTGTTTTTAAGCATAATATAGAACGACATTTAAAATTGCTAATGCTAGAAATGTAAACTTTTTAGAATTCCAAATTACTAATATGTTATTTTCTTTTCATTATAATATCGTTTGCGTTTTGAAAATGAAAATAATGATCATTAAATCTGGTTTTCAAAAATACATTAGTTGATTTTCTTATTAGAACTTTAAATTAATTTTTAAAAATTTCAGCTAAAAGTGTTCTAAAGTATTGCGGCTAAATCATTGGGCGATGCAGCATAAACTGAAACAAATAAGAATTTTTCTTGTATTTATCCAGAAATCACCTAATAAACTTTAAAAACTAATAATTCTAATGTTAAGTAGTTTTATTATTGCAATTTAAATCTATTAGACAGCCCAAAAAGCAGTAAATGGTACGTTTGGTGAGTATTTCGTGCTTGTGGCCAAAGTTTCCCTCCTGGACTCGAATCGTATCCTAATTTTTTAAACTAGTACCATTTTTTTAAACTTATAAAATGTAACAATAATGCCTGCAAACTATTCCTAAAAGTACAATACTTAAAATGCATAGTGATTTTAAAGTGTTTAAATTGATTTTGTAGTTTAACTTTTCTTCTTTTGTAAAAAAAAACAATGATTTTGGCCAAAGTTACCCGCACTGACGGTACTTGAAATACATTACTTTCATACATTACCTGAAAACGCATCTTACATCCATCATTTCTGGCAAAAATTGTGTCCTAAAAATATAAATCTGACAGTTTGTTTGTTGTAATGTTGTCAAAGCAGCGCATAGCCCAACCCCATCTAAAAATAAAGACAGAGTGTTGAGAAAGTGGAAAATATCAAACTCATCTCTTGCCTGTCACTCAATCGAGTAGCGAAACGATTGAAATTCTTTACACTTTAGGCAGATGGAATAAGTATTGGACCACCACGCATCCGTCCGTGTATATTTGATGCACTTTGTCACTAGGGGGAGATGCTGGTCAAACGAAAATGTTGACAACTTAAGCTGCTTTTTAAGGCTATTCCCTCCCTTGTGACATATTTTGGCTCGTGATAGTTGAAGATGGAAGCTACTTATGAATTCATAGTCCAAAGAAAATATCGCGAGGTTTACTTTAAGAAGAATCTTTTTTGGATATGTGAGAATAGATACTCGGTAGGTGGAAAGTGACTTTTTCCCAACTAAACTAACATGGTCATATTGACCTTTATTTGGATATGGTGTGATATTTTGTGTTTTATGTTCACTTAATGCAATTCTACATTTATAAAGTACTTACTTATTTTTTAATAATTAGCCTGATACCCAGTAAGAGTAAATTAGTACAATTAAAAATGTCCATATTTATATTTAGATATTTTATACTTCTTTGCATACTTTAGAAATATCCATAGTCATAAGTTATGAACAAAGCTTATGACATATGATATTTTTTAATTTTTTTTAATTACTAGCCTGGATTATTACATATAGGGATATCATTACATTATAAGCAATACTTTTTATTATCATTTATTTAAGTGTTTATCTGTAGGTTATCTTTGAAATTTAACACAACTTGGATAACTATATAATAATAAATCCCCCCCTAACCGTATATATTTGATACATTTTTTTTGAATAACGAAACATACTTGCAAACCAAAAATTTGACAACTGAAGCTGTTAGTTTTTCAAAGCTATTTCCTTCGTTGTAACGTATTTCGACATTTGATAGTTGACTTGGAAAACTACTTATAAACTCCGATTCTAGAATAAACATTCTGCGGTGTACTTTTGCAAAAGTCATTACTTGTGAGCAATATATTTGATATTTTATGTCAGGACCATTTTAGATGTTTCATGCCTCAGCCCTTGATAACCCTTTAAGACCGGCCATCAGATGGCGCTAATTTAAGTTTATGAGACTAAATTTTAGAGTTTTATTGACAAAATGTCTTACACAGCATCAATGCCAGCAACTCCTTAAAAACAAAGTCATTTTTATAGAAATATGACGTGTACCAGTCGTATATAAATAACGACTGGTACAAGTCAGCTGCTTCAGTATCGATATTTTTGAAAAGCCTGAACATTCTCTTTTATACCCGCATGATCGTGATAGCTCGGTCTTAAAGAGTTATACAAGTTGGCACAAATTATATATTGACTGTTGATTATATCTTACGCTTAAATTTAAACTATATATAAATTTAATTAAAACATAAAATATAAATTAAAAAAATAATAGAATTATTTAGACCTGTTTAACATTCATTTGGCTATATCATATAAAGTTATGTAACTAAATTTTTCCTAACGAAAATAATGCAGTGTCTACATCAATGTTAACAGTTACATATGATTTAAATGCTATAGGTCTCAGACATATTTTAACTCATGATTGAAAGGTAGTAATCCACTATTTTTAAAATATGTTGTTAAGAAAATTATAATATTATAAAACATATATTTAATGATTTAATACATAATAAAGAATAAAATGTTATTTGTTTTGTACACAAATTGTTATATTGATTCACTTTTAACCATGCAAAATTATTTAAATATTTAGTTTTTTGAAGTTCAGAAGTTTAGCTAATAGTCTTTTACAAAAACTGATGGGATAAAAAGGTGAATAGAACTTTAATTCTCACGGACATTTAATAAAATGTTATGATTTTTTGTTACTATGATTACTGATATTCATAGTGTATCAAAAACTTTTAAAATTAATGTTACATATTTATGCAAATTATACTTAACGCAATTTTTAGGGAGGAAGGGAGCGGGAGTCATTTCTTTGAACCAAAGTCTTGTTTCTGTGTTAATTCAATTTAAAATAAATTCCCACCGAAAATTCCTCCCCGCTGTGTTAAATATTTTACGGAGAAGTTTTTATACGATAAATGTAACAAACGTTCTTTTTTAAAACTTGATTCGATATTAAATATACCCCAAAAAATCATAAAAATGATTTCTTGTTTTTTAAACAAGCATTGAAACACACAAGCTCCTGACTAGCCTAAACGATTTCATATTTTATTTTAAAAAATTTGAAATTTTCGAAATTCCTGCGGAAGTTACTGCCGTTTTTACTAAGTTATCGTACAAAACAAATATTTAAAAACACAGTGTCATGGTAAAATACATGTTAAATGTCATGTTAAAGACTTGACCTAATTAAGACTATTAATTAAAATAAATAAATGCTATTTAAATTTCAACAGAACTTTCTTGTTAAAACCCATTGGCAGTAACGTAATTAGTGTAACCGTCGAGTCTAGTGCCAATATTTAAATAGAGTATTATACGCTACCTTACACATAAGAATCAATACAAAACAGTGAATACCCTTCCTCTTTATTCACAATTTCAATGGGGGTGAATCGCAAGCATAAAGCTTCAGCGATAGGATTTGTTAAAAAGATAAAAGAGAGATTGGAGAACAAAACATTGAAACGAGAATCGGAAACATGTAACAATTAGCAAAGCAAATGTTCTCTTGTTTTATAGTTCATTCAGTACAGGTGTGAAATAATCATTACAGGATTCTAAAGATACATAAAATGTGAGTGTGGATCAAACACTAAACATATACATTTTAAACGAAAGAATGGCAATTAAGCAATTGTAGATATAAAAATAAATTTCTTTGGGGTTTTATTGGAAATGAAGACTTGGTTGAATAGTAGAGGACATTTTATAAACGAATTTTGGTAATTTATTCTCTAAATTTCAATGACATATTTTTTTATTATTTTGAGTCTTGATACTTTTTGAGAATAGATTATCAAGCTAATGACATTTTAGTTTGGTTAAAGGAACGTATGATCGAATTTCAATAAAATGACAAGAAATTTAAAACTCAACAAAAAATATTGTTTGTTTACTTAAGAAATTGAACTATTGACAAACAAATTGCACTGTCAATTAAATGTCTAAAGTATTAATTTAACATACTAGTTATTAAGTGGAGTAGTTAATTATAATTAACTACTTGCTTCAAATCCAGGAGCCGTGCAACGGAACACTGAAGGTGTTTCATACCAGATCATGTATAAAAGAATACTACGATAAGAAATTAGTGGTAATAATTTTGTAACACTTAACAATGAAGACAATAGACTTGACATGTAGAGCGTTGAAAATTCCTTTTATTTGTTTTGATTCATTTTAAAAGTTTCCATGAATATATGCTGGTGACGTTTATACTGTCAAATTTTATCTGCATGAAGTTGGCTAAAGTTATGTAAATTCAATTTAAAAATTCGTTTCCTTAAGTGCAAAGCGAATTTTTAAATATTGTACACATATAAAATAATTATACTACACGCACATAAAATCAAATTCAATATATTTAATTTACACAATTCATATTTGTTGGAACTAGCAATTACAAAGTCTGGCACCATGTGTAATGTTTATTAAATATTATTCTTTCACATACGTAAACAATTTGCAAAAATTCAACACATCACAAGACACACACACACAAGCAGTAAAAGTCAGTACTACCTTGCTTATAATACTCTGTTTTCGCTGTAAATACAGTCATATTTTACAAAAGAAACGTTCAAAAATCTTAATTTAAACATATGCGTTTTTTTTAAGAATGTGTGCACCTTATATCAATATAATGCACCTTATATAAAATTGCTGTCATAAATGTCTCACAATGTTATTACTCAAGGTAAGCTAAGAAAACAATGCTTACAATGAATTTAGGACTCAGATTCCGGTGTTACGATTTTCCATCAGACACAAAACTGAACCCGAGAATAAAAATATATATATATATATATATATATATATATATATATATATATATATATATATATATATATATATATATATATATATATATATATATATATATATATATATATATATATATATATATATATATATATATATATATATATATATATATATATATATATATAATATATCTCTTTCCATTTAGAATGGCGCAAAGCTTATCCCAAAGATGAGTCATCAGTAGAAAACTGAGCAGTAAAAGTTTTCGATATGAAACGGAGGAAGGGGGGGGGGGGGGGTATTCGATAAAATGTACCCTTCAATAAATCGATAACTTCTTTGCTCACAAAAATTGAACCTTTCTCAAGACACTACTAAATGTTGATTTGAAACTGTTGTAGCTTGCCATCAACACATTTCAGATGAAGTATGTTAAAAAATATAAATTTTAATGGTGGTTTATGGTATAGAGATATCAACATATACTTCTTTCCAGCGTATGTAATTACTGCATACAAACAATGTTTTGCTTCAGATTAAAATACATATTTCATATTCGTGTATTTTTTTAAAAGAAACTTATTTTGTTTTTAAACACATCAAATCTATCCATATGTCCACAAATTTTTATCGATCACGTAGCTTACTTGACCTAAACTATTTACGCTAGTGTGCTGTACGAGGCCTCTAGATCTCGACATTCTCTTCTGTCCATTGCTGCTTCCCTAGCCCCGGTTCATCCATTCTATAGAGTATTGTAGTTTCATGCTGGATTTTTTTACAGGTATGTGTATTGTTTATATTAGACGTAGGAACCTTAAAAGTGTAGATTAGCAATCAAAAAAACATAAAACATAAATTATTATTGTATATTGCCCACCCCTAGTTGTACTTGTACTTTAGTCCGTACCGTCTTTGGATAGCTCAGTGTCTTTCCCCAGTAACATCTATAAAAACCATATTTATTCTATTAATCTGAAAAAAAATCGACTAAAAAGGGATTTACAATTTTTACAAACGAACCATTCGGATACAAAGAAGAATAAAAGGGGGAAGGGGAGGCACACGCAATGTCTTAATAGTAAGACAAGTTCTCTTTTTAACCCTTCAACCAACACTACTCGCAGCTGTCTAGGGTGTTCGAACTTTCAAGAAACATCTGCACATTCAGTCGCAAATAAATTGGAAAAAAGAAAAGTGTAAAGTATTTGCGGTATATTTTTTTCTTTATTTGATTTTATTTCAAACAATAAAAAGCATCGGCGCATATTTTGCCGGGAGGCAATGTGTTAGTGTTGTATTTTTTTTCCCGGGATGTACATCACACCTTGGTATTTTATGTTGCTCATGAATTCGTTAACAAGTTATTTTGTCGATAATTCCATATGTTTAGCGTTTTTATGAGGAATTTTAAATCTAAATATTTTTTGGTTGTGCGATTGTGTTTTATAACTTATTCTAATTTTACATGAGTTAAAGTTTAATGATAAGGTTGGTTTAATGTTACCTAAACATGCGCATAATATATTTAAAAAAATAAATAAGATTATATTAATTTAGTTCGTTCATTTTATTTGCTTAAAAAATAAATAACATTAAACATAATTTAAAGAACCTAACAAGACAATTCATTTTTATTGCTTTAAAATGTAACAAATACAACATACACAGCATATTTTTTATTTAACGACTTTAAAAATTAAAAAAAAGTAATTTGTATTAATTTCATTTTGCCTATTTAATATACATATTCTGTAAGTTAATCGTACACCAAAATTGCTACACATACTTTATATTCTACACTCCTGTTATGATAATAACAATCAGGCAACGTTATAAATCGTTCAATACAAGGGGAACTTCAAATGAATAGTTTGCATGGCCTCATCTCTGTGTGTGCATCTAATAGGAAATCCGGCGATGCGATACAAATCGGAAGGTAAATTTAGTCAATAAAGGTTCTTTTGATAGGTAATAGACTCATTATGAAATGTATCATAGTGAATACCAAATCAATGTATTCTCTTTTTACTAATAATTGTTCAACTAATGATGTTGTCATGCTGGCGTTTGTTGCTGGCTGGAAACAAAGTTGGTTTGGTTTAATAAGTGTCTAGCAAGATCTACAATTGGGCTAATGAAGGGTTTAACGAATAATAAATATTTATACTTACATGCTTTTTTTTGTTATTGTTTCGATTTGATTTGAGTTATACTTTCTTAAACAACTAAACAACATCGTTTAGTTTGTTTTTACTAAATTTATAATAATATTTTCGGAGACTTTATTAACTGTACATAAAATATTAGAGGTAAGTGTATGTATTTTATACTATTTCTTCTAGACAAAGTATGATTTTTTTGTAAAGTTATTTTAGTTGGTTGAAGGATTTTTAAGTTTAGCTGTGTAAGTAAATACTTATATTAGGGTGCGTTTTAGTTTCAATTTTTTATTGGTCTACTAGGCACGTTTGGATACTTAGAACGAATATAGGTATTTTAAAGCAACATTTTAAAATAAATGTCATTCGGAATTTAAGCATAGGTCTGTACGATTAAATGAGGTAAGCAAATCTAGTAAGGAAAAATTGGATTATATACAGAGGTTTGTTGACTCTAAAGTCTACCTTTAAATAATTAGAAGAACTTTAAACATAAATTTTAACTAAACTTATTGTTCCAGAAAGCTGAAATGGCCAGAAGATATATTGATATATTGTCAACCCTAAAAAATCTAGGCATACAACGATATTCGACACTGGCTTAAAAGCAACAATGATCCTTTAAGAATATTAATAATTGCCATTAGGTTTCATAAATTAAAATATGACATAAATCAACCAATATTCATAACTGTGTGGAACACTTTGCATTCGAGTACCACAAAAGATTGGGATACCTATAGGATACTCATCTACCTAAAATCATAGGAAGTGGTTTAACCTGAACCTAATAAATTCCTGAGAAATGTTAGACATGTAAGTTTACTTTTTTAACATCTATGTTGTGTTACTGAATGCGAAGGGTTGCATATTAGTTATGGTGCCAAAATACATGATTTCAACTTTAGTAGTAAAATAAAATGCGTTTGTTAAATTTTCCAAAACTGGTAACATTTAAAAATGTGTTTCTAAGTAGTGTTATTTGTATTTAATAGTTATGAAGCTTAATATTTTGGCAATAATGTAATTGTTTAATATTTTTAATTGATTTTTTTGATAACTTAAGTAGATATTTGAGATATTTTTTTTTACTTTCATAAACTTAAAAAAAGCCAGTTAAATCCATACCTTGACTAGAAAAATACACATTTTACTTATTAAGTTAGAATTTAAGAAATGATGGATCGGCCCATAACGGTAAGCAACCTTTCGCAACAAATATTTGTGTATAATATTTTAAATAATGAAAAACTTTTATTATTTAAATAGTTTTGTTTAAGAAAATGAGTTCCATAATACATTTTAACAATTCTTCTATATCTGTTACAAAAATTTACAAAACATAAATTTAAACACATCGTTATAATACCTTATTAAAAAAACACCCTTCTGTATAATTTTGTACTCGAAACTTTCTCACTCATAAGACAGAAAAAAGAAAGAAAAGTATAATAACTAAATAATTTTTCCCTCAAGTTTGAACACGATGTTAGTCTCTTAATTAGCGTTGAGAAAAGATGTAATTAGTTTCTAAGTTCCCTAATTAATTAATTAGAATTTATATTAGACCAAAGTAGATGCATTTGAGGAAAAATTTTAATTTTTGTGGCGTGGCGTATAAATATTCCCAAGCACGATAAAATCTTCTATATTAAAAACAATAATCATCCCCCTGTATCTTCTATATATGTAAATCTATTCATCCTTTAACGTATTTTATTTTTTTCGTACTTCAGAATATCATAATTGCTTTTAGTCATCGCCTCTGGTAATAGAATGTAATTAAACAGTGTCAAGTTACTTTAAACTTTCCGAATTTCTAATACATTAAACGATTTACCATCAATATTAAAACATCGGGGGTGTTTACTTATACATGTTTCGTTTTTTGTTAATTATATTTGAACAGAAATTTTGAGTGGCGAACGCAACTTACTTTTTATTTTCCCATCGGCAGACCAATTAGTGAACTTTAAAAATTAACAAGGATAAATTTATTATGGAAAATTAATATTCCGACGTATTAAGAGAAAAATGAGTATTTTAAAAGAATATTTTTAAAGTAATGATGAAAATATGTTGAAAAAATATGCATTCTTTAATGACGCTAAATCATCTAAACTTTAGGATAACGAAAAGTTTTTAGAAATTTGAATGCATTTTTTATAACAAGTTATAAATTTAAAAAAAAATAATAATTTGTCCATGACAATTTGCATTTTTTCAATATAGTGTGTTAACTGAAAAATAATTTAAATAAAAATATATTTACAAATGTACTTTTTGTACTACAATGGAGATTAATATTTGCTAAAAAGAAAAAAAATAATAATACTTATAAATTTTGCATATTGTGTTAACCTGAAGTTTGCGATATTTTTTTAATAAAATATAACGAACTTTTGATTCGTAATATAATTATTTATTTTCCGATGCTTAGAACTATGTGCATACTTATGATTTAAACTTTAAAGTTTAAAAATTCTAGACATGTGCATTAATAAATAAAGATATGTCTCTAATGTCAAAAGATTTGTAATCTCTAGGTTAATGTTTTTAAAATAATAATTATAAAAAACAAATGTTTATTTTTTAATGGAAGCATTTCTATCACCTCCTTAGTGATTATGCTATCAGCTATATTTGTTGACAACAGAAACTTTTTGAAGTCAGTTATCAGATACGTCCTCACTCCATCGACCCACTACAATGTAAACATCAATAATAACAGTACATTCTTTTTATTTTGCCCTTAGAGGCTGTTTTTATTGTTTTGCTACTCCTTCGTTTTGATTCCGTCTTGCTACAGAGTATGTTCATGCAATATCACTTTAAGTAAACTGAGTTACTGTCACCGAATTATACGTTAAAATAACCACATAAGAAAGATATTGATAAACTGCTGACTATTGCCGTTGTGATTTCTCTAATACATTTTATTTTATTTCTAAGAGTAAAAAGTAATTCTTTGAACAAAGGGAATGTATAAGACGACTTTTAAAAGTAGTTAAAAATGTTTATTTAAGGTACTTATTATGTAATTTTATAGTGTTTTTTTACATATACAGTCCTGCACAAAAGTTTAGACACAGAAGCAATTCATGAAAATATCGATAGTATTCATTAATTCTCACTCAATTCTTTTTAATATATATTGTTAAACTCGTAAGAAAAAAGGGTAACAAAAAGACATTCAGAAAAAATTAAATAAAATTGTCTAACATCAACAAGTCGAAATTTTGCAAAATTGCCATGCCTCAAAAGTATAGACACAAATGTAATGTTTATGCAAATTCTTGAGTGGAAGTGACTGTGTTATCAAAGGGGAGTGTCTCAAAGCTGCTAGAAAGGGATTGGAATATTTTTTACTGCTTATAATGATGCCTAAGTCAAAGCAATTTTCATTTGCCGAGATTATAAGAATTTGGAAATTAAAAAGCCGAGGTAAATCAGTTTCTGATATTTCACTTGAACTGAACCGATACAAAAGATGTATTTATATAGTTTTAGGCACGTGGTGATGTATACCAGGCAAAAGCAAGGTCTGGAAGAACCAGGGCGACCAGCAAACAAGATGAAAGGCAAATTAGGAAACTTGCTTCAAACAGAAATTGCTCTGCAAACCAGATTAAAACTGAAATTGCCAACAAGGTTTCCCGAGAAACTATACGTAGAAGAATTGTGGCATGTGGATTTAAAACAAAATCTAAACTTAAACGTAAGCCGCGGTTGCAGTCTCATCACAAAGACGCAAGACTAAATGGGCTCAGAAGCACACGTATAGGGATAAATGGCTAGAGGTAATCATCAAAAAAATCTTTAGTGATGAAAAACAAAATGGAACCTGGATGGCTCCGACAGGTTTTCTTACTATTGGCATGATCTTCGTAAAGGTCCTGTGACTTAGTTTAGCCGAAGTCAAGGCGGAGGGTCAGTGATGGTTTGGGGAGGATTTTCTGTAAACGATCAGACTTCCTCAGCGTTTACAAAGGGGAAGCAAAACTCTGAAAAATACCAGGAAACCCTCGAGAGTAATTTGTAAATGTTGGGGGAGTTTTTATGTGGGCATAACTGGAAATTTCAACAAGACAACGCCTCTATCCACACATCCAGCTCAACGAAAGATTGGTTTCGAGCCCAAAAAATCATGGTTCTCGATTGGCTTACATATGGCCCTAACTATTATTCTATAGAAATTGTATGGAGAATTCTTACAAAAGTTGTATATGCCAATGGAAAGCAGTATACCAAAGTTTCTAAACTTAAAGAAGCTATTGAAGCAGCTTCGTAACGATATCAAGCCTGCAACCCTGAAAAAGCTTTGTGCTTTCAATGAAAAAACGTGTTTTGGAATTGATAAAAAACGAGGAAGCTTTATCAACAATTAAAACTTTTCATGTGTTTCCAAAAATTAAAAAAAAATTATTTGTGCCTAAACTTATGTGCAACGGATTTTTGTCATTTTTTCTATCTTTGCGGCTACTTCGCCATATATTTCTTTTTTCATTTTCTAAATTTATATTTTTGAATATAGATGTGCATATGTTTACGTGTAATAAATAATAATTCTCCTCTTTAAATACTAATTTGTAAAACATCATATTTGTGTTGTGTCTAAACTTTTGTGCAGGACTGTATAGAAAATTAATAAACACCAAATAAATGATGCAGTTAAAAGTGTTAACACAAAGAAAGGCGTTAAAGTTTTTAATACGTTTCACTATTACTTTCAATGAAATTTTTGAATTATTTATTTAAGTAAGAACATAAAATAAATTTTAAAGTATTAGTGAAAAGTCTCGGTCAACCAGACAGCTCAACGTTGAGAAAATAATATCCTGATTCCTATTCACAAAGCTTGGAACGTTCTGTAAATATGCGTTAAAAATAGTTAATCACCCCTTTTCCGAAGTAATTGTCATTCATATGTCCGTAATAATATGAGATTAATACATATTTATTTTTAAAATAAAGTGAACAAGAAAATTTACGTTTAACCTGACAAAAAATAAAAGCGATATTTTGAGAAAATGTCAGAATATTCTCTTCTAATGTTGCTAACACGGAAACAGCCTTGTCAATTTTGTATTTTTAAGATCTTACTACTTTTCTTATTTCCAAAACAAAATAACTGAAATAAATTAAAGTATGTATCCTTAAAATAAAGATAATAAAATCTATAATAATAAAAATGAAAAGTTGTTTGTGTGTTTGCTGGTTTATAACTTTTAGACTCTTAAAATAGACATTGCTCCGAATTTAAGGGCAAGTGTAGTTGATACTCAATTCCCAATTTATGAACTTTGTTGTTTAAAATGTTTTATTTTAGGAGGAAGTTGTAATTTAGTACTCAAAACTATATCAATTTTACTCAAAGGCTGTCATTGTTTTTCTTTCGTGTTGCTATCATCTGAAGAAAATAAATTAAAATCTTAAAATATAAATAAGATTAAAATTGTTTATTTTATGCTTATCTCGAATATTTTATGATATTTTATTAGAAGTAGTCCTATTTAAAAAATATTTTAGCATTTGAAATTTTAGTGTTTGTGATTCTTTAACGTAATCTCATTTATTCCTTGCTTACAGCATTAATTAATTTAAATAAATTTAATTGGATGAAATGCCTAATGTAAAAAAGTGCAACCTTTGCCAGAATTCTGAGAGTATCTTTACGTAAATGAAGTTATTCGTAAAGTTTATCCGCACAAACTAAAATGATTTTTTTTGTTTTATGTACACTTATGTTATGCTGAGCATGTATGTGCTATTAAAACAATTTCTTCTATCTTATTTAGATAATTTAAAAGTAAAAGAATTGTGTTTTAGAATAATGACAATTTTCTTTCAACAAATCCACGCGGCTTGGATTAAGTCACGTGACTGATTATGGCTACCTTTTAAGTTTTCCAATTCGTAGTCTACTCTATTCTAGTATAAATTTCATAACAACATAATTCTGTAAACATAAAAATGAATGTCCGAGTGTGTGAGGGATATGCATGTGTTAGTGCGAAAGTTACTGCGTTAAAGTGCTGTATAATGGACCGTGTGAGACTATTTTCATTTCTCGCCTAAGTATATGTCGCCAAGCCAGCAACAAAACAAGTCAAATGTGCAAAAAATATGTTTTACCTTAAAAATTAAGATTTTGACTTGAAATTCTCAATTATTGGATCAATTGTATCACCGAATATGCCGTCTAGTTCCTCAAAGTCGGCAACTGAATAAAATGTACTTTTTATTTGTGTCCAATATGCTGTTTTTTCCGAAGTTATTGCGCTATAGAACTGTATAATAAGCATAATTGTGGCACTCTTAGTTTTTTCGCCAAATGTAATGCAGCCCCCCCTCCTCCCCAAATAAAAGAATAATGAGTGAATTGTGAGTTTTGCCTCATAGTTGAGATTTTGGCTTGAAGTTGTGGTGACTCAATTTTCTCTCCTAATATGTCACCATGTTTGCCTAATTATCAACAAAGCATGCCAAAGAAGGAAAATGCGTTTTTTTGCATCATTATTGATGTTTTAACTTGAACTTTTGGTAATCTTCATTTTCTTACCAAATATTTTGTTTAGTTCGCCAAAGTTCGCCAAATAAATAAAATATGTTTCTTTATGTTCAAGTCACCAAACTTTTTCAAATTAGCGAATTTTTGTATGTATTATATGCTTGGTTGTTCTGAAATCATTTCTCTTTCGAGATGTAAGATGGGTAATTTGGGGAGATCTACATTTATCGCCAAGTTTGTCACCAAACTCAGTATATTATCGCCAACAATGTTCTAACTGAATGAAATTCGGGTATTTTTTTGTTCTTTTGTTGTTTTTTGTTTGATTGACTTAAGCTTTGAACAATCTCCATTTGCTCACCATTGCTCTCCATTGCAAGCATGTCACGTATTTCGTTATACTCGTAAGAAAATAAAATATACTTTTTAATTATAGTTTAAGTAATGTTTGTTTGTACAGAGATTATTGCGCTATGGATCTGTGAAACACTATCAATTTTCCCTCCAAATATGTCGACAAGTTCACCAAATTATCGCCAACCGGTCTTCCATGAATTAATATTAACTAAGGAAAGAGGATTGTGGAATTTTAAGTTAATGCTAATGACATATTACAGTTATGGTTCCACTGGGTTACATGAGCGAAATTACGATAGTCTTTTGGAATTTTAAGTTAGTGTTAATGACAGAACGGTAACAATAATAAAGACGGTTACCCTAGCAGACTAAATGATGTGCATACCTGAATACAGTGTGACAATATTTTTAAGTCCGTTCTAAGAACCTTTATTCATTAAATAGTGTATAAAATAAAATATCAAGTACCAATGAAACATTTAAAAACCACGACAACTCTTCTACAGCTATGTTTTCTGTTTAGAAACATTGTTTCTTTGCCCAAACCCCTGAATATTTTAGGAACTCGTAAAATTTTGGTATTTTATCCCATTCCAACCATTTATCAAAATATTCTTTCGGGTTTCCGGTTTGGGGCCCAACTGCAACGCATTAACTTCTGAACATTTTTCACAGACTTCACGTTCAAAATTGACACGTGGCGCCCGCAATCCTCCATCTTGTGAATAGTTATGACCTCAATCTCGCGTGATACTCCTTTTGTACCACTGGAAATGTTATTCCGCATACTATAAATAGTGAATGTAACATTCGAAATTTTGTATCGAGGCACTTTTCAGATGCTTGACCCAGTTTTGTTTCGGTTGGATAACTCCAAGCTATAAGGACTGCATATGGGTTAGTTGGTTAAATGATCGTAACATTTAAATGCTTTCAAAATGCTTGTGTAACTCATATTATTTAAATAATATTTTTAAAAACTCTTTCCCTTTTATGCTAGTTGTTTCGGTACAAGAATTCAAGCTTTTCGACGAAATATATTTAATTCATAAAAAATATAATTTAATAAATATACCTATAATGGTTGTTTAGATGCTGATAACGTTTTTCTAAAGCTATTTTGAGATTTTGTTAACAGTTTCAAAATTTATAAATTTGAATCAGTTCATAAAAATGTGCCTTAAATTAAAACAAAACTCTGCTATTATTTTGTAAAACTATGGGATTGTCAAATAACATTAAATTTTTGTAACCAAATATTACCCCTTTTTAACTAGTTTACTACAATATAATTTAAAAAACATTTTTTAAAACAGTGATACACATTTTAAATATTAAATATACAATGTATAAATCGCATTAAAAATAAAGAGAAACTGCTTTAATTTTGTTCTGAATCAACACTTTTTAGAATAAATAAGTACACTGTTTAAATATTATTCTTAAAAATAATGTTTTTAATGTTATCTTTAACTCATTGAATCGCAAATAGTGGAAAATCTCAACAACATTTCTAACTCTTGTATATATTTCAGTTTCTGTCTGTCAAATATAAAAATGTCATTCTCAGACAATTCGTCTTTGCTTAGAAAAAAAAGAGACTTGAGTAAATATATTTTGTTTCATTTTTATTATTTTAGGTTATCATGAGTTTTTTTTTTCATGATATATGTGAAAGGTGATTTACTTAAGTTAGTTTTCCAAATGTTTGCAAAGACAATTTTAAAAAAAAAATTATATATTGTCATTTTTTTATTTTATTGATTGCGGAATAAAAATAATCTCAAAATAATATATTTTCATTAAATTATGTTTAATTCTTTTAAACCAAGACACAACCTTAACTAAAAATTGAAATTGACCCTTTGCTTTTCGTTTAACATTTAAACGCAACTCAGAACTATCCTTTACGCTTAAAAAATTACGCATGGTTGTCTAATCCGATCTTCTGCGCAATAAAATTTTGACACGATATTTTGTGGTTTTGCAAGTACAGACAGTAACGGCTGTATTCACGAGTTCAAGTAGCGAAATATCCTCCGAACATGAATCCCGCGAACTCAGGGTTATTGTAAATCCATATTCAGGAGAGTAAGATTTCGCAAAGACTCATAATTCTAATTTATCCTCCTATAATATACCAACATTTTGTAACAAGACCGGCCATTGGTCGAATGGAGAGATAAGACTTTTAGATGGCTCTTCAAATAGCTTATTCTAAATGCAGGGTTGCCAAACTTTGCTAAAATTATCCAAATTGACTACTTTTCTAGGCTAATAAAATTATAAATCAATTTCTCAACCTAAAACTTGTTTAGGTTAAAGAATTGGCTAATTAAGAAAAAATATTGAATTGTTATTTTTCTTTCAATTTTGAGTAATTTATAGTGTTTGTGTTATGCTTTTGAATGATGAGAGATGAATTGGAATCTCACATTGTATTTTTTTAAAACCCACGTTGAACCAATATAAATATAGATATAAATATTAGTTATATATTAAAAACACAACTAAACAAAACGCATAACAGATGGGCAATTTTGGTTTTAAACGAAACTTGGAGATATTCCTTCCTCCTACCAACCGAAATTGGTGGGAGAATCCCGCGAAGCAGATTCGGCTTCTTACTTACCACTTTTGACATACGGCTCCCTTGTGAATAAAGAATTCGACAAAACACAAAGATCTATCCCCCAGTCAGGGGAATCCTAATTGTGACTCAAAATTGTGAATAAGGCCGTTAAAAAAGAGTAAACAAACACGCACTTAAAAAGCACAAGTCCATAAAAGCTTCTTTGTGCTACAGATTTTTAAAGTTAGAGCTTTATAACAGAATTAACTCTTAACAATTTTTAAATTGCTGCTGTCTGAAGGATATTATCCGAACTAGGGCCTTTATCATTATTGCACTGAAATTCTATATAGTTAGTGCATCAATTGCGCTGCTAACTCGAAAATGACAAAAAGTGGACTTAGTTCACCTGTATTACTCCTCGATTTAGATGAAAACATGTGGCTAAGAGTTAGGTTACACTAAAGCACAGGCAGTCACATATCACAGTTAGGAGACACGGGACAGGCTGTTTGTTCAACATTTAAACGTAACTCTGATCTATCCTATAACCACAAAAAAAATTACGTTTGGTGGTCTATTCCAATGCAACTGAAGATTAACATGCTTGCTTTTTCATTACTCAATAAATAATATTTTAATCTATAAAGTTGTAAAATGTACTTAATGGGTAAAATTTAGAATAGTAAAATTTATTTAAAAATTAGAACCATAAAAGAATAATGTGTTTAATATAAAACTTACCCACTTAAAATGTGAAAATATAAGAAATCATATTTTAACATTAAATAACTTTACAATTCATAAAAGACTAGACAAGCCCGAATATTCAACTATAAAAGATTCAGTCCCATCATTGTATGTAGAATTTCTTGTTAACGGAATATGGTTATTTCTCTTATATAAATATATACTAAACTCATTAATAATAAATGCTACTTTTTTAAAAGCCTCGGTAAAAAATTTGATGCCTAATTAAAAACAGCAAATAGTAAATGAAATTTTGTCTCGATGTCCAATTATAAGAAGAGCTGATTTTAATGACGTAATTTGAAAGTTAATCTCAAGATAAGTTAGCGAAAATTAAATGTCAAGATATTTTTGATGGGTTGCAAACGTTTTTCTAGTGTTTAGATAATTAATTTCGGTACTCAATTATATAAAATAAGAAAGGAATAGTTTCTTTAAATATTAAAGTATAATTCAATTAGTTTTTCGTTTTGGAATTCCACAAAATCACTTAAATTTTAATATATTTAAATATTTGACTTTTTACAAAATTTAACTGATAAAAATTCCTAAACTTAAAAAGAACATTTTCTGTAACAATTTTATTTATCTTGCACCAAAGTTTTTTAATAGTCTTCCGCTTCAAATACAATCTTTAGTTAATCTTCCTTCAAAAACCAATTGAAAAATATTTTGTTTGATATTCCCGATATAGAGAACTATTTTTGATTATGCATACTTCAATTATTGAAATAAAATAACTGTACAGTAATTCATTTTGTATTGACTAACCCTCTTAAATATACCCCCGACACTTATGTTGCCATGATAATATTTTTTACTTGTAATTTAATCATTTGTTCTTTTTTGTGTTTGTAAATTTACATCCATGTACTTTTTTACGTTCGCCAATATGGTCCTTGTGACCCTTGGTGTTCTATCTACTGTATAATTGATTTTGTATTTTTTTCCCCTTCAAATTAACATCTGTTATTTTTGTGCAATAAAATTATTTTTGTGCAATAAAAAAATTATTATTATAAAAGAACTTTTTTTTTATTGCAGCAACAAATGAATATAGTTATACAAGTGGAAGATGAATTTTTCGTTATACTCGTGCTTTCATCAAATGCTTAGTGATAAGATGTTTGTGCAAGTAATTAAAAACATACTTAATAATATTTGCTGAGGAGCCCATTAATTTCATGATATGTGAAGTCCCTAAGCCTAAAACATACATATGTGTTGGTTGTCTAAATGCAAAGAGAAACTTTATCAGTAATTACTGGTATTTTCCTACACTGTTTTTAATGCCAAATTCCTTTAAAATTCACCACTGAAAAAACCCGAAATCGTGTTAAACCTGGTACAACGTCACTTTTTTATAGAAATAAACTACTTGTATGCGTAATTAAAGGTTGAAAGTGTTCATCAGATATTCTTCTATCGAACTAATTCAGTTCTTAAAGCTTAAAAGAAATTGTTTAGTTAAAGGAATATATCAAAAAACAATACAACGTGATATCCATTAAATGGATATCAAGTCTCGGTAGGACATGATTGGTCCTACAAATTTATAAGAAAATAATAATGATCTGTCTAAAAAAGATTTCTTTCGATATACTGATTATTAAAACAATGTCTTATTAATGTGAACAGCAATTTATTTGATCGAATCGTTTAATATCAGCAAAATAAAGCTTAAAAAATGCAAACGTTTGATATCAGCAAAAACAGGTTTAAAAAGGCGAAATGAAATGGGATAATATCAAGAACCCTCATTAACGTTTCACTTCCCTATTCTTCTTTCTTTGGAAAGAAAAAAGGCGATTTCAGAGATTGGATATAACGTGATTTTCTACTTCAGAAGATTTATCTCCCATGCTTAAATTGATTACTAAAAGGAGGAACGGGGGACAAATGCCAAGATAGTAAATCATGATCCTTGAATTTGATTACAGTTGTGTATGTTTACGTATTAAAAATGTTGCTATGTTACAATTAGCATTGTAATCCAATCTAGTTCAAAAATATCTTTTTGTCCCTTTTTTTCACTGGAATAAAACATTTTACCATCTTACGTAATAACAAACTGGCCAAAGAGTAAACTCTTCTTTTAACAAATTACTTGAAATTTCTAAAACGAGGGGCATCCGAAAATTAGTTTCCCTGTTTGAAAAAAAAATCAAGAACATATTTATTAGCAACAAGTACAGCAATGTTTTGGCTGTGTTTTACAACATAACCACCACCAGAATTAAGACTTTTTAAGCATTGTGGGATCAATTTTTGTATGCCTTTGTTGTAGAACTATGTCGTCTGTGAATGGAACAGGCTTGTTTGAAGATGTCTTCAGCACTTCGTCGTTGACAAAACGCTGAGGACATTAATTTATTGAGGTGCAAGAAAAGGCGAAATTTTCTGGAATCAAGATCAGGGCTGTAGGGTGGATGATTTGAAGCAAACACAGCACCACAACAGCTGTTTTGACGGAATTTCGCTGGTAGTTGTTTGATCATCCATCCTGCAGTCTGGATTTTGCTCTCAGTAAATTTCACGTTTTCGCACCTCAAGAAATTCATTTCTACATGCCTCAAGAATATTATGTGAGCGTTTTGGCAATGGCGAAGAGCTGAAGACAACTGTCACAAGCTGGTTCCATTCACAGGAGAAGAGTTCTACGACGAAATGTTACAAAAGATGATCCCACGATACGATAGGTGTCTCAATTCTAGTGGTGGCTATGTTGAAAAAATAGCTGAAACATTGATGTACTTGTTGCCAATAAATATGTTCCTGAAAGTGCGATTTTTTTTTCTTAAATGGGGAAACTTACTTTCTGAATGCTCTTCGTATTTATTAAATTTATTTAAAATTATCTTTTATTTAGGAATTTTCTACACTCGAAAAAGACATTTAAACCTCTTACGGATTAACAAACTGTCCAAAGAATAAACTTGTTTAAAATAAACTAAAATGTCTAATATGTTTTTAAATTTTATTTATGCAATGTATGGTTTAAAATACATCTTTACATTAGTTTTTTTAATTATTCATGTATGTATATTTAAAGAATATACAATGCTGAAAAAAATTATTCATTAAGCGTCTTGTGCTAATCGTTCTCAAAATAATGCTTTTTTTTCAATTTGTATGGTACTTTTTACGCAAAAATATTGTATATAATTAATGCATGTTACCAAACAAAAGAGGATATTATCAAGTGTCCCTCATTACTTTTGCACTCTCTCGTTCTTCTTTCTTTAACTCGCAGAAAAGACGATTTCAGAGATTGCATAAAACGTGATTTCCACTTTTGGAAGATTTATTTCCCGCGCTTAAATTGATTACATAAAGGGAGGAGGTACTGTGACAAATACCAAGATAGAGACTAGCATCGTAAGATCTTTTGGTTAAGTTATTCAGAATGGAGGACTGGAATGGCTTTGCTCAAAATGGAGTGAATAAATAAATATTTTAAGGATTTTAAACAAGTATATGTGCTAAAATGTACTTACATAAAATAAAGTACTCTAAAGAAGCATATCATTTAGGTTTAAAATGTATAAGCTACTGCTGGAGTGGTAGATAAAATGCATATAGGTATATCTACTTTTTTTTTAAAAAAATTATCGTAAGGTATATTGATATAGCTGTCATTATATATGTAGTTTCATACACTTAAGAAATACATTACTTTTTAAAAATAAATAAATAAGTAGACGGTTTAAACTAAAGAAAACGTAGCAGGAAACAAACTTTTAAATAAATTTAGAGGATACAAACATAAATTTGATTACATTTTCGTGATTTAAGTTTCTTCAGTAATATATCAATAGATTTAAAATCAGAAATTTTGATGATTATCTATAACGTACTTTAAATAAGGACGGTTAAAATCGATTTAGGAGGATGCGGTACCCAAAATTTAGGGCTGTCCAGAAAATAATTAAACATGCCCGAATGCTGTGAACTAAGGATATTGCAAAAAAGAAGGAATCCTTTATAATGGTACAAGTTTGTTGAAAATGATGTAGTGGTTTGGTAAAATGGTTTTGGAAATTTTATGTTGGTTTTTTCGATTTTAAATTTTTTCAGCTTGTGAATGGTTAAAACCCTAAATCTCTAAGGTAAATTAATGTAGAGCTCCGATTTTTTTTCCTGTATTGAGGAATATAAGATTAACAAAATTTGGTATGGGATAAGGCCTAGTGTGAATAGTTTTGTTTTTAAAAATGCTGAAGTTGAAAATTTACATTTTTTTCCATTAAGCTACGTAACTGTTTTTGTTTAACTGATAGCTCAATATCCATACCAACTTTTATTAATAGATGTTGTGGGAACATTTTGCAAAAAAATCCATTAAAAAATTCTTTAAATTGTAGGAGGATTTTGAAAAAACGTTATTATTTTTTTTTATTTAAAAAAAAACTTATATTTCAATATTATTTTTTCGTATATGTTTATTGAATGTTACTTACTTCTTTGTAAAAATAGTTTAATTTGAATGAAAGCGATAAAAATATTGGATTTAATTTTTTGGGTACCGCGTCCCCTTAATAGTGTTATTACGCATTTAGAAATTAAGAGCAAGTAAAAGTAATCTATTTTATAAATAATAAATTTAAGTAAACTATTTACAAAATATTTTAATTTGTCCTATTTCTGTTTTTTTAGAAAAAAATACTATGATAACAGACTTTTAAATTGAAAATATTACGAATATTAAAATTATATTTTTCTACTGCACCTATGAGAGTAAATAGTAAGCTCTACATTTAAAGAAAATATAAATAAGTAATTTTTCAAAAACATGCATTTTTAATTTCCAACATATATTCCATAAATTACAAAACTTTAATGCACAATTAATTTTTCGAAATGTGTTTTGAATTCGTTCTTTTAATATTTAAATTGATGGATCCTTTTATCATTTTTGTTAGAAAGAGAGTGGGTCCCTAAGGTCTGCATTCTTTGATTAATTTTCATTTTTCTCAGGTTCAAATTATTGTTTTACTTTTAAATATAAACAACGTCTAGTCTTATCGGGCGACCATTGTTAGAGAAACTCATTAGACATTTACATTAACAGCTCTTAAGTTAAATGAAAATATTAATTTCCATATTTTGACATACAAATGCATATTTCACATACTTCAACTAAAGTTATTTAACATTAAAAATAAGAGGTTTTGTTATGTAAATTACTTGCTTAATAAACGTGATAATATTCAAATATAAACAACAAAGTAATTTCCTTTTAAAATGCAATTCATAACAATATTTTATAACCTGAATAAAATTTTTGCTGGTGCATTAAATAAGAAAAATATTAAATGTTTTTTGTGTGTGTTTAAAACTTTTAAGTTGTATAAATTTAAATATTTTATTAAACTATGCTCAAGATTTAAATTATTTTATTAAAATATATTCAAACTCCCATGAATGTAAAAAAGTAATTTTTAAAAAGGCAATGATAACGTTATGTGGCACTTAATAAATGAAAAATAAAAATAGTTTGTATCTTATTTAAATTCGAATATCACAAGTATTTGTTGTTCAAGATCAGACACAAACATAAACACGTTATGATATTGAGCCGATACGAGAAAATATTTTCAATTTTGAACAAAGTAATGGTTCTCACGGGAGGCAACAAAAATTACGCGGCTCGTAAATGCTGCTGTACATTTACTGATAACAAAACTTTGGTACTCACTCACGTAACTGTCGTATTTTGTCACCTTACCTTTATAATCTGATCAATAAAGGTATAAAACTGTTAGAGCGGAAAGTTGGTGTCAATCTCTCGGCAATAAACGGTTGTAATAATGGACCAGTTGCCGAAATTTATTGCTTTTTTTTGTCATAGTTTCTTTCAAGACCTGTGTTGCTGAAACAATAATTCCAATTTGCTGTTCAACTTGATATGATCGTAAAAAATGCTATTAAGCAGTTTGTGGCAGTTTACTCGATATTTCTTGACATCGTACGCTCCAAATGTCCGAAATAGGAGCATGATCGTTGGTACAACAAATATGAGGTAGTTTAGAGGAAACACAGATGTATTTGACTGCTTTTTAGATTAAAAACTTTATTCATCTAAGCAATTTTGCGGTTTTTATTTATGAATATTATTTTGACTTGTTACTTGATTAAAGATATCCCGTAATTCGGAATCTAAACACTACAAATTTTGTCTAATTTTTGATAAATACATATTTTCATGAATATAAATGAAATCAACAATGAATCTTTGCGCAATAGTTTTATTGTATTCCGATATGTGTACAATTCTGATGAAACAGAAACTTTGTTCTGGGAAACATGTCAATTCTTTACACAATTAAACTACATGTGGCAAGAATCAACGTTGTCTTCAAAGTTGTCAATATTCTCTTAATATATATTTACATGTTAGTGAACAAAAAAGTTGTAACTGAAAAGGGATTAAACAAACTTATTAAAATATTGATGCGTAATAAAAAAACATTTATAAATGGCTTCACTAATCAAAAAATTTATGTCTGAAATCATGTCCTTGATTACACTTTTACCAGATGTGCAAACAATATCAGCATACACAACTAGAATGTTGATTTTTCGAAATAGACATTTAGATTGTGTCTTCAAGTTCACTGGACCTTTTTTTGTTCTGAAATAATCTATATTGTGTATACTTTCGTACTGCCTGTGGTTACGGAGTCTTTGAAACAACGATATAACGTCATTTTTATACACATGAGATTAATTAATTTTATACTTTTTCCCCTTGTCTCTATGAATATATTTTAAATATAAAATTCAAAACTAATTTAAATAAATATACATTTGAACTTTGAAGCTATGAAATTTAGAGTTATATTCTTTTTTTACAGCAGGCCGTGATCCAATGAAGCTTCCGGTTCTTGTTTTTATCCACGGGGAATCATATGAGTGGAATGCTGGAAATCCCTACGATGGAAGCATACTTTCGAGCTTAGGAAATGTTATTGTAGTAACGATGAACTATAGATTAGGAGTGCTAGGTAAGATATGACCTTTTAATTTGTTTAACCATTTCCTCGTTATAACAATCGTATAATATTCTTCTCTTATTTCCTTAATGTAACATTTATAGATAAACAACTACTTGATTCAATGTTGAATCAAGTAGTTAACGTATAATTATGCCACTAGGAAACGCTGCAGGTTGTACTGTAATTGAATAACTAACATTGCATCCAATTAATGTAATTTTTGTTTTTAAGTTTTATTTTTTATTTATTTCGTCATTGAATTATTAAAAAAAATTATTCTTCAAGCACCACATTTATCAAATAAAAAACTTTACATAAAAAAAAATTCAATTCGACAAAATTAGTTTTTTTCGATACATTTGATCCGTTAAAGACAAAACGAAAAATATTTATCGTTGAGTAAAAAATTAAAGTATAAAACATCCTTCATGTTTAAAAAACATGTTTATATCTTACAATACAATTTTTATTACTATACAATTTTAACTGTTTATTAGTTTGAGTGTGAAAGCCAAAAAACAAAATTAACCTTCACTATCCTAAATGAAAGTAACATTTTTGCTAAATAGCCAGATAAATAGAATGATCAATAGCACAATGTGTATGGGCCATAAAACTTCTAAATTTATGGCTTATAGTCCACATTTTTTTGCCCATTCTGAAGCCACAGAACCATTATCCATGATAGGTACTGCCAATAAACCGATAGAGAAGTCTGCTATATGCGTTGTGTATTCGTGTATGTTACATCATTAATGGTACCTCTGTATGCATAAGATATGTGGTACTATTGAGGCACAGCGTATCTTTCTTAAGGAAAAATGTAAATTCTGGAAGAGATACTTCTTATTTTGAGCAGCATATTGCATGCAAAGTTAACTGAGAATTGAAGTACATTTTTTCGAAGAATCTGAACAAAATCGCTTACAAAAAATAGGTTTTTAATGAAAGATCATTTTTATAACCTAAAGTGTGAAGAATAATCATTGAAGAATCAAACAGAGAAAACTACTCATATTTAACAAATATCATAATAAGTAATTGAAAAAAATAATGCAAATAATTTGCAACAGTTTTCATTATAGAAAATAATTGTTTTACTTTTTTAACATAAAGGAAAACTATTAAAGTTAAATGTTTATTCATTGCCAAATAAAAATCAAATTAATGATTCGAATACCTAATTTAACCATGAACAAAAATTAGTATATTTTTTTTACTAAAACAGACAATAACATCATAACAAGTTTACGGTTGTATAATTTATGTACCATAATTAGTTTGTGGTATGCAATCTGAAACAAGCTGAAAGTTAAAAAAAATATAATGAAGTCGGCTTTGTTCCTCTATTGAAATCATAATACCTCTACTTCAATTCAAATTAAAATATTGCAATACTCTGTGGCATCGTGCACACTAAGGCTCTTTAGTACTTACCTAACAATTCTTCGAAAGAAAAGTAGCTGCACTATAGCATACTACTTCTAAGTTGGAAATCAATTTCATTAAAATATCTTATTGTGCACGAAAACAGAAAACGCCTTACAAAGCATCTTTTACTACCAAAATCCGGAATATCATTCTAAATACTCCATATAATGAGGAATATTTCCTCCTTGCTACAGCATGGCTGCTCCAAAAATGAAGAAGAAGATCCCATTAAAGAACATGGCTCGGAATTTATCTCGAGTACATTCAAAAGTATCATTGGGAAATAATATTTATCGAAAGCAGCGCACGCTATTATAGGCTGTTTTCTAGGAGCTCAGGTCATTAAAATGAAGATGAAATGGCCCATTCGATGCTCCTGTGTGTTTGCATAGAAGTTAAAATACCATGGAACGAAAGCAACATCTTTAATGTGAACCAGCTGGCTTGAAATTTGGAAAAATACCCTAATTGAAAAATAGTACCCAGTGCACCGGCTTGTATGCACTCTGTAGTATTATATTAACATAATATAAAACATTAGCTTTTGACATCAAATAATTTAAGACCACTTCTAAATTTTCAAAACTATGCTTGCTGCAGATATTTCCGTTATGTACCAAAAATA
This sequence comes from Oedothorax gibbosus, assembly GCA_019343175.1. Classification (NCBI taxonomy): domain Eukaryota; kingdom Metazoa; phylum Arthropoda; class Arachnida; order Araneae; family Linyphiidae; genus Oedothorax; species Oedothorax gibbosus. Next base: position 1,297,010 of record JAFNEN010000073.1, on the reverse strand, counting down.
AAATTGTAAAAGTAAACTAGGGGTGCGTAACACTATACGACTTTTAATTAACACTTAATGAATTAATATACAAATTTAAAAGTTTTTATATAATACCTTATGAGGAAAATGAAACAATTTTAAAACCTAAAATGTTGTATGGCCGATACCCCTTGCGTATTTGCAAATTTTATACATAAATAAATATTCTTTTTGGTAACCGTACCCACTAAAATATTTAATAAAATTTTACAAAGTTAAAACCTTTATCAAGATACAATGTCAACCTTTTTGCGTTTATACATTGAATTTATATATTATTATATTTATAATCAGAAAGAAAAGTGTTTAGCTTAATATAATAGAAAAAACAAAAAACCTTTAAAGTTATAAATTAATAAATTCATCACTGCTTATTTGGCTTAAAAACAGATTGAATATAAGCATGTAAATATGTATGAAATAAAAATCGTTAACACCAAAATACAATCATAGAAATAATGTGACACGACAATTTTATTTAGTTTTTAATTTTTGGGTAACTTTTAGCAAATTTTTTAAATATCATTTTATTTTACTTCTATATTTTTAAATCAAAATAGTGCATGCGTTCAAATAATACATACTTTTAAACATGAAACTCTTTTTTGAATAAACCTTAAACCTTTAAGATACAAATGCTGGACCCAAATAAAAGAAGCAAATCGTAAAATAAATAGGAACATTTACGACAAAAAAAGCAACAAAATAAGATAAAAGTAAACCTGAAGTGAGACCGAACAAGAAAATCAACAACAAAAAGATACTAAACTGCAGAAACGAAAAGACATTTTTCGAAAGTCTAAAGACAAAAGCATGGCCCTAAATTGAATTATAGAGACCCCTACCACGGGTCTCAGTTAGGCCAAATGGAAGCTGGGAATTGTACGGCCAACGCAAATCAGGTCGAATTCCAACTTCTTAAAGTATCTCCAGTAAAGAAAGTAGAAATAAAAGTTGTGGTGAACTGTAAAAAGTCTTGGGTCGCACTAAAGGCTTGGTTCAAATGCTAACTCTGAAATTCTTCTTAACTTTGTTTTCAAGAGGAAAAAGTTTAAAACCTATTCTAACATAAAACTTATATTATTCAATATAAAGTATAATAGATTAACAATCAGCCGTCCGAAAATTCTTTCAGTATGTGTTTTAATAAAGGCAATAGACCATGTATGCAACAAATATATATTTATATATTTAAATACATTTATACTTATTAAAACTGCTAACAAATTGTATTGTAGGCATGTTTGAAATATATTCGAAGTATTTATATCTAGCGTGTCGTTAGTCCTACAAGATTGAACCTAAATGATGAAATATGACACCTATTGACCAAAATATGACTTATACCACAAAAATAAAATTAACAAAACATGTTATTTCATGCAAAAAGTATATTGATTTTATTCTGTTGATGATGGAACTTTAAAATAAGTTGAAAACAAGTTGCCGGCCTTGTTACAACATAAAGTGAAAAAATGCCAAATTGATAGAATCCAATATTATTTGGTTTTTGTTGCTTCAACTATCTCTCTTTATCTATAGATTTCACAAGTTTCCATACAAATGGAGAAAATAACATTGCATTTTGTAACACGTCATTGAATTTTCAAAACAACTTTTCAACTTTAAAGGAATTCATAGAAAATTTGAACGGTGAAAATGTATAAATACGCCAATGGAAATTCTAAAGAATTTTGCTTGAATCCCTGCCATTTATTATTTCACAAATGTTTTTTTTTGACATCAAATGTTTTGTTTTTCTTTCTTTATTTGTATGATTCGTTATTTTTAAAGTTAAACTACACATTTATTTCTGATTAATATTTTAAAAGCGATAATATTTTAAAACACAAAACTAAAAAAATATTTAAAATATATTTCTAATTATATAATTTTAGTTATTAAATGTCTGAGTTAGTTAAACGGTATAAAAAAAAAGGTTTATAAATGTTAAAATACTAAACCCAAGGCAAAAAAAATTTGCACAAAAAATGTATTTTAAAAAATATGCACAATATCCAAACGTACTTCGACACTCGTTGTGCCAACTGGTAGAAACTTTTGATCAAGGCGAAAAAAGTAATCCTTTTAATTGTTTTTAAATAATTTTTACTTTTGATCGAATCTATTTATTATTTAGTTACTTCGTCTAACTAAAATGGACAACGCAACTCACAATGACATAAGATGAAGAAGCCTCATCTAGGCAAAATAACAATTCCTATTTTAACTTTGTAAATAAGCATCTTGAATTTTATATTTTTTATCAATCACCATTATTCCTTGCCACTAATTCTAGAATAAATTCTATGCGTATAAATTTTTATAATCAAATACAATTTTAAGCTTTTTAAATTATCCATATGGGCGATATTTAATTTTTAGGCGTTAGGTGACACCGCGCGCACGCGTTTCCTGGAAGGATGGTATCAAAAGACATATCTGATATAAAGTGATGGAGCGCGACTAATTTTGATTTCAAACTTACCATCAAACTTTTGTGAAAGCTAGGGGATATATTTTTTCCCTTATTCTAATGAAACTTTCTCTGCAATTGTAACATAATAGTACGGTAATCATACAAATAATTTCAAACAAACATTTTCAATCTTTCAGTGTTACTATATTTTTAATGTATAAAATGTAAAATGTAATTTTACACAAAACGTTTGGGAATTGAAAAGTAATAAACGACGAAGGCAGTATTCACATTAATCGCTTATCCAATCCAATACAATCTTCAATTCATATAAACAGATTATATTTAGTTGAAAATCCAATAATATTTTCTATTTTTAGAGACGGTTAAATTTGAATCCGTTGTACTTTGATATCCCGACTGCCCGTATAATGTAACTATTATGTTGCGTTTGAATGTCATGCTCTCCATTGTGAATTGGACTGTATTGGAGGTATGTGGGATGGTACCAATAACTTCATTCAGAAGAGGCAACATAATGATAGTAAATAATACAGCCCCACTCACATAAAACATCTATTATATCATATCTTTGGTAGCCAAATTGTGCAGACTGGTTGTAGATATTGCGATACTTTGATTCGATATGTTTTGACTCTATTTTTTTTACACAGATAAGATTTTAGGTACTAGAATAAAAGTAATATTCTGTTTCAAATTCGGATGTTGAGAACATAGAAATGTGCTAGTATGCTCCATCGCACTTGCATCGTTTTATTTTATATAATCGTAATGTGAAACACATTGCTTGTTTTTGGTCGAGAATCTGTAAATAAGGGAGTACGTTATGCACTTCATATGCAGTTTTATAGTTATCCAATCAGTGTGGAATAAAATTTTCTGTTTTTAAGAGCTTATTACACTTATTACTTTTACCGATTGTCGTTGACTTCTATGTTCACCTAACTTCAGAAACTAATTAAGTTATGTTGACTTGGAGATTTTTTATGGAAAGAAGACAAGCGATTGAAATTGTTTCAAATGTTTTTTAACAACTGTTAATATGTGAATCCAAGGTCAACATTTGACACATCATTCGATTTGAACAATCGTTTAAAATATTGAGATTTAATATTTTAAACATCTTCCAATAACGGTGCATAATCTTTTTTTGTCATGGAATTTCAACTACATAATATATTTACATGAAAATAGTATCAAATTGCATATTCAAGCGGATGAGCATAGCCATAATATATGAATACTGCTCCTATTACATCAATACTTTTCAATCCCTAAACGTTCTCGTATTCGGCAGTTTTTTTAATCGATTTATCACCTCTGGAAGTGGAAATGTTTGTTATCAATCATTTGTATTATGTTTCCGTACCATTCTGTTACAATAGGAGCTCAACAAATGGGCAAAAATCACTAACCCCTGGCGTTCAATATACTTTCAATTTAAACTGAAATTTGATGACAAGTTTAAGTAGTATCCGAAATTAGTCACACTTCTTCATTTTGATAAGTTATGTATTTTCATAACATCTTTCAGTGGGATATTTAATTTTGACGCAAATTGTGATCATCTAGCGGGCTCAAAATAATAAATTCTTCCATTGGCATAACGTTAAAAAACTTGACATTTCATTAAATTTCGTGTATTATTTATTCTATTTTTGGATTTTGGATTAGTAGGATAAAATTCCAGTTTCCAATCACAATAGAAATTTCATTATTGTCCTTATTCGCAGATGAGAGGATACAAAAAGGGATATTTAAAATATATATATACACATTATTGTTAAAAAAAAGAGCTACCAATAATTGATCTAAAATCTGGGAGTATGAAGTTCAAATGGCAAAAAAATTTTTAAATGATTTGCGGAAATCCAGATCAAATCTAATCGATCCCCGAATCTAAATAGAAGACGTGGATTAGTTTTTTAATTGTATTTAAGAACCCGGTATTATTTTTTAAACTTTTAGTTGTTACCAGGTCAGGTATTTTTATACGATAAGACGCAATATTCATACACACCACGGAATTCGGAAGCAGCTTTTGTATTAGCTATTTTTCATAATTCATTTGCCTATGATCTTCTATGTCACATCCTGCTGCAAATACTAATTCCGAATTTGGAATAAAACCAGTTTTGGTACCAGCATGCACGACAATCAGGCGATAATCTGAGCTTTCTTTGACGAAAACACATTTTTTTCATCCGAAAAAAGCTATTTAAAAAGAATATTACTATATCGATTCATTTTAAATCTAAATTGATTACGCAATTCGATTTAAATCAATACATTTTAATTTTTCAAAGAAAACGAAATCTCCATTGAAAAAATATGCGTTTTTTCTAATAGAGCTTTTATATCAAAAGCCTGCAATGCGAAAATATTTCGCCAGAGTCCTTCTTTTCCATGAAATTTTTTCCAATTTTTTGACAACTTGGACGAAGTTGTTTATAAATGGAATTGTTTTGTTCAAGTAAAATTCATTTACAGTGTTTCGTAGAACACAATCTCAAAACCGTCTTACACAGCATTTCTGTTATCCGGAAGCTTACGATGCCATCCAGGAGTAGACAATTGTCTAGGAGTAGGATTACCCTATTTTTCTTTTCGCGTAATAGTACTAAACAAAACGCCAGTGGTTATAGCACGCTTTTCAGGTTGCAAAATTGGGAGTAAAGTTTTACCCGCTTTGGCTTCATCTGTAAAAGTTTGAGCAGCATTTTAAATTTTTCTTTTGCAGGGATAGTTCGTTCTCTTAAAAAGTGCTTAAAGCCATTTTAAATATTTTATAGTAAAAAAACATTTTAAAATATCTTAGAACAATTGTTCAGAAAATCTAAAAAGTTAAATTCAAATATCGAGCAAGTTACATAAATTCAACTGAATTCCATTAATTTTATTTGAGTTGGCTAAATTCATTTGCAGAACGAAGAATAAATATGTAAATTTTCTCCTTTTAAATGTGAAACAAAATTCATAACACCATATTACGAAGTATTTTAAATTTTCGAAAAATATTAACAATGATAAGCAGTATTCAAACAGTCTACACTGTAAAATATTTTGGCGCATAATTGCACCGGAATCCTGGAACTTTCTAGCTGCCACCACTATTTGGAGCGTGAGTTTACTAATTTCGAGGTAAAACTATAACTCTGATGCAGCACAAAAATGGTAAATCAACGGTCCAAATAGTGGTAGCAGCTAGAAAGTTCCAAGAATCCGGTGCAATCTTGCGGCAAAATTTTTAACAGTGTATCATCTAAAAAATTCTCGCAATGGCGTGATTTGTCTACTTGGTGGACACTTTGAAGGTAGATTTGAATTTATATATATATATTATATATATATATATATATATATATATATATATATATATATATATATATATATATATATATATATATATATATATTATATATAATATATATTATTATATATATTATATAATATCATATATATATATAATACATATATACATATATACATATAACATATATATATATAATATATATATATATATATATATATATATATATATAATATATATATATATATATATATTATATATATCGAAAAGCGGAAAATTTAATTAAAATCCAGAATCATTTGTTTTCTTAAACATTTGCAAACTTCGACTCGCAATTGCTTCTTTTCAAACAATTTATACATTTTCACACATAAAAAGTTTAGAAAGCAAAAGTTAAAAACTTTTACTTTTTATTACTTTTAATTACTTTTATACTCTAATTACTTTTGTTAATTTACTTTTTATACACAAATGCTGCATTTTTTTGCCAAAAAGAGAGCACAATTTGTCTAACTGGAAATAGGTAAAATCTTTTTTCAGATCCAATCGACAAATATTATTTTTACTACAGATATAGTTACTGATGTTTAGTTAACGACCACACAAGAGTTTTAATAATTATTTAAAAATAATAAAAATTACAGCTACATTCATTCATATTTTAAATATCTAAATTTTACATTTTCAAAAATGTTTTAAAATCTTTTCCTTTTTGAGAAGTTAATAAAATTGATTAATGATCACTTTTACAGGGGAAAATTAGTTACAGAGAAAAACATCTTTTACATTGCACCCGCATTTTTCATTCAAAACTATCAATGAACTTATTTGTTAATTTTAAAAAAAAATTCCTTTATAGAAAAACAAAACGTAGCTAGTTATTCTAAAAACTAATAATTAAAACATTTACTTGTTTTTTAGCTTTTCCATGCTAAAAAGTAAGACGTTGTGAGAAGTTTATGCAAGTTAAGAGAACTTTCTGAATTAGTTTTAGAAAATTGTAACTTACTTTTTCTTTAAAAGTTATTCTTATTTGAATCGTTAAATTAAATTGAGGGGCCATGTTCCAACACAAAAATTCATAATCGCTTCGGCTTTTACTAAATATGAAAATAAATAAGATTGGCTAAATTTGTCAAACTTTTATTCAGTACTATGATACCTTCTTTTAGCAGGCAGTTAGTAAGTAAACTGAAGTATCTACAACTATGAATGGCACAATTTTTCTAATGAATCAATTAATCTGTCAGCATACTTTATTTATAGGTTGTATTGGTTGACGTATTTTTGGCACACATTTTATTTATTACCGTAAGTCTTTAAAAGCATTTTTCATATTTCGAAGTAGTTTATGAGAAATGTGAAAACAGTTAACAACTACAAAGTTTCTCAATCATCTTGTCCAATGCATTTCCTATACGACATTTCTAACAATATAGACTTATAGAAAGACTACAGAAAGAACGTCAGTAGATGTTGCTTCAAACTCCCACCAATAACCTTAACAAACTAGTTAATAACCTGTAAATTAATAAACTTATACAGTAGTATAAAGTGCCGAATTAACACACTTTTACTTTTGGGGATATTTTTGGGAAAAATGGGTTTTACAAAAGGCTAGTAACAGACTAATCGGCTGAGAACAAAAGTTAATAACATTCTTTGTTGTTTTATTTTTATTAAATATGTGTGTTTACAAACATTTGTAAAACACCCAAAGTGCACATTAGCAACTTTTCCCCCAGTTACAAGGTTGACAATCTTCCGCAACGGATTGTCTTCCGAATGACTTATGGATCAATGCCCTCCACATAAGGCATCCCCATATTAGCGGTTTAGTTAATTGCCTTTGATATAGCTGCCCATGACACATCGCTGCCATAAGAGTAATTAATAACGCGCCGTCAACCAGATAATGTACTAGGGAAGTAAGTAGTAACTGGGAGATGGCAATTTTTTAATAGACTTTAGGGTCGAAGAGGTCTTTGGAATAGAAGAAAATAAGAAAATATTTAGACTATTTAACTATGATTTTCGAAATAATATCTGCGTAATGGAAAAATAGTCAATTTATAAATGTTATAACATAACTTATGACACATAGTTAAAAATAGTATTAAAATGCACTTCAGGATTCATGCAGGGCAACACAGTTCGAAATACATTTTAGATACGCTCTTTCTTAAACTACTAGCTTCTAAAAGACCTTAAAATAAAGTGCATTAAAGTCTCGTATTTAATTCTAGCATTATTATTTATGGTGCAGCTAAAATTACTCCGACAAAAATTTAAACTTTTTGAGTGGAATTCGTATTGTGGGAGAAGTGCCAGTAAAACTAATGGATTTGCCCTCTGCCTTCAACTGTTTTGTTAACAATTCTGCCTTAAAAATATTTTATTCTTGTTTTACTTCTTTAATTTTTTTCAATAAAACATTCCTAAACATTACTCATGTACTACCTTCAGGTCTTACGCATTAAAGCTCATGAGGTTATTTCTATGGCTATAACTATCTATTCTTACAAGCGCAATTTTTTTTTTGCTTTATTGATAACGGATACTAACCAAATCCTATTATGTTAACAGGATTTTTACCAGCTACCACAGGGTCGGTTCGGGGCAACTATGGCTTAATGGATCAAGTAGCAGCTCTTCATTGGGTGCAAGGCAATATTGGCGAGTTTGGAGGAGATCCGAAAAATGTGACCATTATAGGTCAAGGACATGGAGCTGCTTTTGTCAATTTGCTTATGATATCTCCCATGGCTAGAGGTACATACTTTAGTTTCTATTCGCTTTGGACATACATTTTATATTAACTCAGATAAAAAAGGAATTGCCGTTAGAAAATGATTCATATATGCTTACAGACTTTTAAATTATTAAAGATTAAAGTTCATTTTTAGTATATTTTTCTAAGAACGCTAATTGTTGTTACTAAAGTTACTTTTTAAGTAGAATTAATTCCCTCATATTTATATAGAAATCAAAATAAATAGCAAAATGAACTAATTTTAACCAATCTAACCCAAGAAAACTAAAAATATCTTAACTACAAATAATTATTATTGAGTTACTACCACCAAGATTATTAAAAAATCATTCAATTTAAATTACATTGCTTTGTTTACTAAATTTAATTTCAATTTATGTGTGTTGTGTATCCTGTTAAACTTCAATAATAAAGTATTGCTTATATTTTTTCCAGGATTATTCCATCGAGCAATCATGCAGAGCGGTTCTGCTCTAAGCCCCTGGGCTATGGCCCACGACGCTCTGACTTACGGTCACCAAGTCTGCCAAGCTCTCAACTGCCCCATCGAGGACACAGAACCCATGCTAGACTGCATGAGACAGCGTTCACTGGCAGATATCATGAAAGTCCAAGTCATGGTTCCGGAACATCTTTCAGCCTTCGGTCCAACCGTCGATGGAATAGTTATCCCTGTTGATCCCCTAACTCCAATGAAGGAAAAGGACAGTTTATTCGGCTCGTATGATCTTTTATTTGGTGTCACCAGAGCGGAGAATTTCTACCATTTGTCCTCAAATGAAGAAAAGCTTGGTATCGATGCAGAAAAAAGGGACAGAATACTGCGTACTCTAGTACGCAATCTGTTTAACTATCACATGCAGGAGATATTCTTGACCATCGTTAATGAGTACACGGACTGGACAAGACCTGTGCAACATCCAGTTAGCATATTGGATGCAACGTTAGAAGCATTGGGGGACGGTTTGACTGTTGCACCATTGATAAGAGCTGGTAGTTACCACTCTAAGACGAAAGCCAAGACTTTTATGTATGTGTTCGGGTATCAAACCGAGAATGGAGATTATCCGCAGCGGCATGGTGCCATTCATGGAGAAGATTTGGCCTATTTGTTTGGAGCTCCGTTGGTTGCGGCGTTGTCACACTTTCCTAGAAATTACACTAAAGGGGAAACGTATCTGGCAGAAGCAGTTATGTCATATTGGATAAACTTTGCAAAGTCTGGGTAAGTACTTCAAATTTATCTCAAAAATAAAAACTAATCTTATGAAAAATCTGGCGGAATCGTGTCACTAAGTACTTGCAAAAATAACTTAGTTAATTAATTATTAACTCAATAGAAGAAGAAGCGTTACTTTTAAACTCCAGCGGAATGGAACTATTTTTTTAAATCAATTAGTTTAGGTTCAAATATTTCATTTTATTCAAACAGAAACTTCCACGTCCTATTATCCCTTTAAGACCGGCTATCAGAAGGCGCTGATTTAAGTTTATGAGACTAAATTTTAGAGTTTTATCGAAAAATGCCTTAAACATCATCAGTGCCAGCAACTCCTTAAAAACAAAGTCATGTTAACTCGGTCATGAAGGGTTATAGTCGTGAAGTGTTTAGTGTATCCTTTTAGAGTAAATGTGAATTTATTAAAAAAAAATTGCGATTTGTTTTCACCATTTGTTAAATTCGTAATTTAATGAAAATAGCATAGTAATGTTTGACATGCGTGATATTGTACTTGAATTTAACACTATTACGCGTATCAATATCAAACAAAACTAGTTTAAATACTTCCTTTTGTATAAATTACAAATTTCAGATAAAAATAACAAAGTAGCCTTTTTCTCCCAAATAATACATTAAAAGAAATATTTTTCTCCAATACGACATCATCAAATCCATTCAAATTTCGTTGGCATTGTCTGAATCTGAAAACTCAAACATTCTATTTAGTTTTCAATTCAGCATTTTAAATGTTTTGTCTTGTTTCTTTGGGGAATTTTCCTTGTTGTCAGATGAATGCAGCAATACATCGGTTAGGTTGACAGGCGCTTGCGAAAGTGTTTAGAATGGCATAGAAAGCTTATTTGATACACAGCGGAATCATTACACATAGACGATCAATCATTGTCAACTTTAACGAAGAATATATGAAGTGGGATAAATGTATCAATGGTTTTTTGATCCCCACCCACAAAGTATTTAATTTAAAAGTATCTGTTTTAGTTTTTATTATACTTACTGGTAGAAAATTTATAAACATTATAACTCTAAATTAGTTTGAAACTTAAAAATGTATCAAAGTTTTTATTTTTTAACGACTTACTGTTATATCTTACTTTTAATGTCACGTAGGAGTAGTTAAACATGCATTAAAACACTCAGAGAAAAATATTCATATTTCTTACATAGATATTCATAGAATGTATCGATAACTTATGTTAAAACACGTTTATGTTTGCGTAATAACATAATTTAGTAAGCATTTTTATATGGCCATTTTTATTTCGTTTAAATAAGTTAAAGTTATGATTTGCAGCTATTTATCAAAAATATTCTATAATGTTAAAATTGTTAAAAATAAGTACTTAAACCTAAGCTAATTTTTGCCAAGAAAAGCTTTAAGTTTGGCATTTTTTTAAATGAATTCATTCAAAAGTTTTCGTTAATTACTAATTTGTTATACATCCAAAGTAAATGGGATTACTGCAATTCTTAAAGTAAAATGTGCACAAATAATTGGTGAAACTATTCATACCATTACTTAAATATATATTCTCAGTCTTATCATTATATTAACGAAAATATGTCCTTAAAATCATAAATTAAATATAAAAACTATCATTTTTAATATAACAAAAAATAAAAAATAATTAATCAATTTTACTTTTATTTGAACTAAAATATCTTAAACACGAAACGAAAACTTTAATCAATAACTACCTTCCCTCCAACAACTCCAAAGCATTTATTAAATAAATGGTGTCAAAATTATATAGAAAAAGCTCAATTTAACCCACCCATCAACCAACCTGTCCGAAACTGATGATAGCTGGGGAAAATAATATTAAGTTTCAACTTTAAAACGGAGGCTTTTAAACTAAAAGAAAGATAGCATTAGTTAAAACAAAACGGGCGTGCCAAAGTAAACATAGCAAGTATTTGTTTTGCAGCCCAATCAATGGATCTTGACCTACTTTGCATTTTTTGCGGGTTCCTAAGCAAATGATAAATTGCTCCGCGCTTCTACAAAGAGGACTGAAACAAAGTTAAGACAGTAAATAGAGGCGTTGATAGGATGTCGCCAGCCACTGAAGATTTGGTCTCTGTTTCCTGAAACGTCAGCTTTCGAAGTCTTAAAGGCTCTTTTGTCTGCTTTTGAGAGGGATGCACTAAATCATTTAAGCGCTGGAGATTATGAAAGCAGGATGACATAATTGTAACTGATACTCGACTGATTTCCACCAGCTTAGGGTACATACGAATGAACGCGTCTGTCAGGTTTTCCAGTAACAAACATAATTTTTAAAATTTTTAATTTTTATTATTTTATTAAATTTTAAGATTGGTGGAGTCTTTTCAAACTACTTTTTAAAATTCTAAACTCTCTTTTATTTTCTACTAGGAATAAATTGTTAATTGTAAATATATATATTTATAATAAGTTGAAAATTTATATCTCAAACTGATGCAGTGATAACACGTATACAATTTGTGTAAAATGCGTGTTCCTCAAAGAGTTTTATGAATAATCTAATTAACAGTAAGTGAACGAATATGAAAATCAAAATGAATATTTATTTCTGACTTATCTTCCTTACGTGTTAACACAACAGTCTGTTAACATAAATTGTTGTTGGATAGTGATGCTTATGAGTAAAGAATTCATTGTTTCCAATTTTATCAGTTGCAACTATGTTAAAATATCACATTGTTTCCTTGTTAATTGAAGATTGGCTGCATAAAAGTGGCTGGCTAGATAAGAAGCATCCCCTTGTTGAAGGATTTTGGTAAACAAAGAAATAATTTATTCCGAGTTTAATACTATTAATATAAATATTAAATGTAAAATAAATATTAGTTTTTGAACTGTGTTACTGAGATATAAGATAAAAATTAGCCACCTAACATGAAACCGGTATTTCCCCCTAAAATATTTTCGGAAGAGCTGAAACATATCCCATAGATAGCATTGCTTCATTTCAGAATCTCTTAGAGTAATAAGCTGTAAAAGTATAGTTAGGGATCTTTAGATGGGCATGATATAAATGGTGTTAAAGATAAATATTTTATTCTTGAATAAATTATACTCTCCAGAAATTCAATTCAATGCTAACGACTACCAAATTAAGACAAAATATTTTTCAATATGTAAGGTATCATTTCTGATAATAAAATGTTTTTCGACAATTTCAATTTTTTTTTCACATTTATGGTTTGCTGAAATAAAATTGTCACTCCATTGAGTGACAATTTTATTTCAGCAAACCATAAATGTTATGCAACATTATTTTACACTACTTAAGGTAGACCCGTACCTTGAAAAGCGAAAAAAAAATTGAAATTGTCGAAAAACATTTTATTATCAGTAATGATACCTTACATATATTGAAAAATATTTTGTCCCAATTTGGTAGTCGTTAGCAGTTTTGTTCATGTGTTTTTCTTACAATTTAGATAACGAGTATAAGTACTTTCAATAACAACTAAAATCTTTAACCGCGTTTTTCTCGGAAACATATTTCTGAGCTTTTTACCTATATCGAACCGCTAAGGCTCAAAGGAAAATCATCCTAATGAGTTAATTTTTCTTTTGTGTTATTCCATATGATGTAGTAAACAAACTAATGGTGAGGTTTTAGGAAATATGAATGTCTAAGTTTTAAAAAAAATACATTTAATTTTGAAAATTCGTTCTTTTTCTCAAAAAATTGAGTGTCCTTGACAATTAATTCTGCCAAAAAACCATTTTTGATTATTTTCAAAATGTCTCACCATTGTTTTATTCTACACACTTGTATAATTATGTAAAAACAAGTTAGACTTGAATCTATAAAAATAAGGGAGGAGTAGGGCTTTAAATATTTGGAAAAATCGGGGTAAAATGTCAACTTTTTTGTCCATAAACTAAAAAATAATAATAATATTTTTTTAACGTAGTTGTTCTAATATTCATACTTTTCAACTATGCAGAAAATTTTAAGTGAAAATATTAAGAAATAAAAAATTAAGCCCTTCAAGGTACGGGTCTACCTTAACCCATCTCAATTCCATAATAATATAATATTATAAAATAATAATATAAAATTCAGTTAGCATGGATTTAAGAGGGTACATCTGGGGAAAAAACGATCCATCCTTTGTTTTTCGGCTGATGTTGGTCAAGGAATTTGGTGAAAGGTGTCATTTTTCAGGAAATAGCGTAAGGAATTGATAACTGGCAACACAAATTGTATAAAGGGTCGTCTACATATTAATATGAGAACCAACTTTGAAAATTCCAAAAGCATCACCCAATTTTTTTTATATGAAACGTTTATCACCTTCAAAATACCCCAGATACGAAAGAAAATTAATTAATTTGCATTATTTGTTGAGATATAAGAATTCAAAGTTAAACGCCCATAATGTTATAAAAAGTTTCACAAACTTTTATTCATACCTCCACAAATATAAAATGAATTAAACAAAGATTTTTTTTTATTATATACTTCTTAATCTTCCAAAAATAAATAACGCAAGTTTGTTCATAATTTTTTTCATTTTTAATATATTTTTATTTAAATTTAAATGAGAAAAAATAAAACATGAATAACAACCCTATTTTTTTTACATAAATCGATAAAGTAGATCAAGTATAGAACCAATATCCCGAATTTTTTAATTCAACAACAATTAGTTACCGAGTTATTGTAAAAAATTAAAACACGAATTTTAGGGACCGTGTAAAAAATTACTTGGCAAATTTGAT